>CM034314.1:93533263-93885777 GCA_019925795.1 Dendrobium chrysotoxum
TCATTTGAATATTATTCAACTGCTGTCTTTGTTGTTGTTGATTTTGCCCCCCAGTTGGACCAGCTTCATCTCAAGTAGGTGGATTTTGGATGAATTGTCGAAGATATCCTTGTCGGATCAACCTCTCGATCTCATCCTTGAGTTGCTTGCAGGCATCGGTAGTGTGTTCACGACTACGGTGGAAATAGCAATATTACTCCTGGTTTCCAACATTCGGCTTCAAAGAATTAGGCCACTTGATATTTTCTTTATCTCGAATGGCCATTAGTATGTTGGTTCGAGTTGCATTGAGAGGCGTATACTCTTTTTCATGTCGGAACTCGCGTTGTGGTACTGGGGGTCTAGGAGATGAATTTTTTTTTCGTTGCGAAAATGAGTCCTCTATTGTAGGGGCATTCTTACGCTTTCCAGTTGTTTGCTCAAATTGCTTTTTATGAGTATTAATGGCTTCATCAGCGGAGATTTGAGCTTCTACACGATGGTGTGGACCTCCGAAAGGACAATAGACACCATCGCCCCGCGAGGGGAGACAGTATCTGGCCAATGGAAGGGCAGATTCGATCATGCATACGATTAACCATTGAGGATAGCGGCTCTCACCAGCACACCCCGATGGGTAATAATATATATGATCTGATCGTCACAACGGGTTTCCCCCACCCGATACATTAGCTCGAATGGGGTTTATTTGAGAGTGGGATGCGGTTTCCCACGGGCGCAAGCCCCCGTGGTTAATTACATCTCAAGCCGGAGCCTGAGAATACTCTCGATTAAGGATTCTACATTATTCTTTCGAAATTGGGATTGGCACATAGGGCAGAGACTAGGAAGTCCTACTCGAAGGGAAAGAGAGGTTCAACTAGGCTTAGTCAACATGCACGGCTCACGTCAGCATCCGGAGGGACTAAGGTAGTGAGAAGAAACTGGAGAAAAATAAATAAATCATGCACTCGAAACATGCAGGAGGGAAGGATGGAGGTGGCGTCATCCATGTGACGCAGATATATAGGGTTTAGGGTCTCTGGAAGACAGAAGACCTACCTACTGATGAGGCGTACTACGGAACAATAGTAGCCTTGAATCCTGAATCTATGGTGGGTTTAGTGTTCTACGCAACACTAACACCCGTGTCCTAACTAATGCAATGCAAAACCTGGACTTACCCCGGCCTGGAAGGGGGAGCCAGCTAACCACCTAATCGCTTTAAAACCATGCTGTCCAGTCATTTATTGAAAGATGGGTGGGTAGGTTATAGTTTTTGGAAGTAGGGCCGACGTCTAGAGGATTTCCTAATTGGCCCCAGACTGATGTTGGGTGAATGCTCCTATGACTAATGCAATTAAAATTTTGATTTAGTTAGTTTCTAATGCAATGCATGCTAGTTAAAGTATCCGAATCAGGTATGCATAGAACTTTAAAAAAAAGGCTTATAAAAATAATTTTTAGAATTAGACTGGGCTTCCCCAGGTCCGGCACCTCATCCTCATAGGTCAGATTATCCGGACTCTACCCACGGGCGGGGAAGTGTCTTATAGAAGGAAAGAGAGAAATGCAACGATATGCATGCTACCCCGGACGATTCCGGCAATTCCCTAGGTCGTTAAGTTTCTAAATTATTTAAATCTTAAAATTTGAATATTAGTTGGGAGTAGAAAAAGTTTTAGTCCTTAAAGAGCCTAACGAAATCCAGGCTAAAACAAAAGCGACATGCAAAACGCCAAGAAACTAAGAAAAGCAAACAATCCTAGAGGCACACAATCATAAAACACATTAAAATTATCCAAACAAATTAATAAATGTCCATAGGCCAACTGCCCTTAATTACAACCCAGGGTCTGCAGAAAATTAAAGTGGCCAGGCACCACTGCCAACAACCCGGATTTCTAATCCTACGACTGACGCAAGTTATTTTTGAGTGGGATACACTTGGTCTTCATCTTCTTGATCTTCCGTTCCTTGGACTCCTTGGATCTTTAGTTTTGTTAGAATCCTTGGATCTCAGCTTCCTTGGGCTCCTTGGATCTCAGCCTCCTTGGACTCCTCGGGTAGTAGAATGATCCAAATTTGGATTCTCAAATAGAAAAGGACTATCCTCATATTGGGTGTCCTTTTCTCTTTGGGCATCCAACCTTTGGATCCTTGTATCCCCACTCGAAATAAACTTTCACAACTCTATACCAATATTACACTCAATTACATTAAACGAAAACAGTAAATTCTATACGCTCCTGCAAGGTTATCCTAAAAATCATCCAAGCAGTTTAGTATATCACAAGCAATTATAGGGAAAGTAAAATACTCATCACAGCCACACTGGCCATGCTCTTAATTATTTTGAGGGCTAAGCAAGCTCTGGAGCACCTGTAGCAATTTATAATGATTCATTATTTTAGCCCTCATTTATTTAGGGGGGCTGAGCAATTTCTGAAGCACCTGCATAAAACAGCATTAATTTTTAAATCATGGTTATTGCCCCCCCCTTTTTATTTAACGCTGCATGAGCATGGCCACCTGCAGAAGACATTGTTAGTATCAACCTCGATCCTAACCTATGGGTAGTCTATCGTGCAATCACATCAATTCCCAGAGTGCAGTAAAAGTAAACAAACACACCGGCATCATCTCAATCACAACATGCAATGAAATCTCAAAAATATCGGCACACAACAGAAAAGTAAACACCGGCCTAGCCTAGGTCTAGAAGTGGTGCCCTAACAAACCATCTAGATGTGTGTGAAAAGCTGTGTAGCTGAGGTAGATCCTAGGCTGGGTAGTTAGTTACAGTTGCCTACTGTCCAGGTTGGTTGTAGGTCTGAAAAGGGAATTTTATTTAAAGTCCAAATATTAGTGAATTGAGATCTATCTTAGTTGATTTAATGTGTGGATCGATTTTAGTTCTTAGGGTAATAATATTTGAAGTTTAAATTGCATTAGTGAGTTTTAGGGGGTTCGGGGTCCACCTATACACTAAGTAAAAGGGGGTTCAAAATTGACTTTTTGATTAAAGGATATCTATAACCAGCTAATATTTCTATAAAATACTAGGCCTTAACCTGATCAGTTAGACAGTCAGTATGCCCAATTTGGATTCTCCTATCCAAAGTTATGAATTTCTGAAGTTTTGGTCTTGTTTTTGAACTAAGTTTGACCGGGTTGTTGACTTTTTGATTTTTGATTGGTTTCTGGAATCTTAATATTTTTAATAAATACTAGACCCTAATGTGAGTTGAATGCCTTTGAGTTTGCTGGATTTGGAGTTTCCTACGCACAGTTATGAATTTTAGAAGTTTCGGGCCCTAGACTATATGCTACGGTTGACCGAAGAGTTGACTTTTCAGTTTAAGTTTATTTCTGGACACCTAATATTTTTAACAAATACTAGACCTTAATTAGAGTTAGGTTCCTTTTAGTTTGCCCATTTTAGAGTTTTCTGTAATTAGTTATGATTTTTAGAAGTTGGGGCAATTAGATGAATTATCGAAATTGCCTAATTAGGGGTACTTTGGGGGTTTTGGCCCCAAATCAGCTCCAAACTGATTGGAATCACCCCCAAAGGTCAGAAATGACCTAATAAGGAGTTCCCAAGTGTTTGGGGAAAATTTGGGATTTTTAATAATTTTTAATGATTTAATTAAGGCAAAAAGGTGATTTTTGATTAAGGTTGAATTAAAGTCCAGATTAAGGTCCAATTAAGGGGCCCTAATTATCCAAGGTTGGGGAATGAATTTTGGAGAGTTTGAGATATTATGAGTATTTTTCTGATTTAAAATAGATTTATTAGATTTTTCTGAAGTTTCTAAGGCTTGATTAACGGGTAAGTTAGGGTTTGCTAATTAAGTGTTTTAAAGAGTCCAGAAAATTCCTAGAAAATTCTGGAGGGTTCCAGATGTCACTATGTTTAAGTGTTTCAAATTTCAAGTCATTCAGGGTTCTGCCCTAATTCCTGGAATTTTTCTAAGTTTGCTAGACGGGTCCTTAATTGTTGTCCTTAGGGTGTCACTACGTTATATAGGAGTGAAATGAAGTAACTAACCCTTAGGCATAATACAGAGGGTAAATGCAGCAAATATAAACACACCAAGCCATGTCCTTAGATCTAAGAGAGCCTAGGCTACGTGCTTGTGCAACCTACACATGCAAGGACTACGAAAACACTAAGTAAAGGAACCTAATGAAGTGATTAGTGAATGATTGGGACATAATCATTCACTAATCCTTCTCCCACATGAATTCTGTTCACATACAGGTCCTAGGTTTAAAGTTTCATAAGGGGTAGACTTCCCAAAATTGGGGGATTTAAATAATATGTAATTTTAAAATCATCTTTAAAATAAATAAATATTATAAATAATAATAATGTAAGTTTAAAAATAAGATAATTGAAAGTACTTTAGTTCATAAGCATGGGAGGTCTACCAGCCACCGAGGGGGTTTTAAAATAAAATTTTTTTTTTATAAAAATAATTATTTATATTAATTAAATAATATTTAAATAATTAAATAACATAGGAATACAGAAAACATCCAGAAATGACAGAATTAGATATAGGGAATAATTTTGAATTAAAATTCATATTTTTTTGAAAAGTTCAAGGTATTGTGCGTCAAAATCCGACTTAAAATGACAAAGTTATGAATTTTCGAAGTTAAATAGGTTTAAAGGTAATTCTTGAAATAATTTAAAATAATTAATAATTGAAAATAATTAATAATTTCAAAATAAATCAGATATAATAATACCTAATTTTAAAATAAATAATAATCAAAATATTATAATAATATATATAAATATTAATATTATCATGATACTAATATTAATATAATAATATTATTATTAAAGATAGTAATAATATTATTAACTAAAAAAAAATATATATTAATATTTTTATGATATTAATAATAATCAAATGCTAACATTATGATAATATAATCACTAACATAATATTAATATTATTAAAATAATAATATTATTATTAATTATAATATTATATTATAATAATATTAATAATAATAATAGTCAATATTATAACAACATAATGATAATATTATTATTTATTATTATTTATAACATTAACATTATTACATGCTAATTATAATAATATAATAATATTATGATAATATAATATTATTATTATCAAAGTAATAACATTATTACCCATTATAATATTAATATTATTATAATGCTAATAATAGTAATAATAGATTAAAAATAGGTTTTAAATAATAATAATAACAATATAATCATAATAACAAAATAATAATAATAATAATAATAATAATAATAATAATAATAATAATAATAACAATAATAGCAATGATTAAAATAACTTAAAGTAATAACAATAATAATAATAATAATAATACTAATAACAATTAAGATAATTAAAATAATTAAAGTAATGATAATAATAATAATGATAATAATAAAAATAATGATAATTAAAATAATTAAACTAATTAAAATAATAATAGTATAATAATGATAATAATAACAATACTAATAATAATTAACAACTAAAATAATTAAAATAATAATAAGAATAATATAATAATAATAATAATAATAATAATAATAATAATAATAATAATGATAATAATCATAATAATAACTAAAATAATAATAATATAATAATAATAATAATAATAATAATAATCACAATAATATTATTATTAAAATAATGATATTGTTATTAATATTATAATATTAAATAATATTAGGTTAATATTATAATAATATAACTATTATAATAATATTATTATTATTAGAATGATAATAATACTATTAATCATATTATTAATTATAATAATGTAATATTATATTAATATTATAATATAACTGTTATTACAATGATATTAAATAATTTTTAAATAATAATAATAAAGTAAAAATTTAAAATATTAATATATATATATATATATATATATATATATATATATATATATATATATAAATTTTAAATTAAATAATATATAAATAAAATTACCGGCGGCGGCGGCTCGGTGGGCCACGTGTCAGCCTCCCGTTCGCTGGCTCAAAACGCGGACGCGTTTTCCAATCATTGGCAATGATTGCGCCGCCGCGCAATCATTGCCAATGATTGGCGGCAGCGGGCCCCGCGCTACTTAAAACGACGGCAGCGAAGCGCTGCCGTTAGATCTGCCGCTGCGCGGATCAACGGCTCAGATCGAGCCAGACGGGAGCAGTGACCGCGGGATCGGATCCGCGGTCGGACCTTAGCCGCGGAACGACGCGATCAGAACCGTTGATCGTAAAATCAACGGTTCTGATCAGACGTATCAGGCTGAATACGTAACCCGAAACCCTAATGGGTTTTTTGACCCGTTCTCGCGATCGGGTGAACAAAATCAAATTAAAATTGAGACTTAGGATCTAGGCATGAACAGAAATCATGTGGTATAGTTAGTTTGGCTCGAAGCGCACCCAACAAAATGCTATTTGACCCTAAGTGTTCTATGCTAGGGTTTGAGTTTTCACCTTGGTTTGTGGATGGATTTGGATGTATAAGGGCTGGTTGCACTTGTAGATTGTCCACGCTCCTATTTGTAGAAGAAATCGCGGTCTCAAATGCTTTGAATCAACGGGAAATTGCCTGGGAAGGTTCAAAGCCTCGGTTCGCCGGAGATCTCGCCGCCGGCGGGTTTGACCGTCGGGGTTTGACTTGGGGAGGGTGGAGGAAGACCTAGGGAGCTCCTATGCCAATTCTCAGGGTTTGGGAACGTCTAGGTCTAGAGTAAGAGCAAGATCCCCTCCTAAGAGCCCTAATTCATCTATTTAAAGGCTAGGGTTCAAGATCAACGGCTAGGATCTATCCTAGGGCTGATTAGGAGGGAAAATAGAGGCCTTGGCCGTGGGTTTAGGTTTTGGATGGATTAGGAAAGGGTTTAGGACTTTAAATGGCTCTTAATGGGTCATTTTGACCTATTAATGGCTTAGGTTGACCAAGTCAAGGGTTGACTTGGTCAACCCTAGTCAAGTGGGTCCAAGGGAGGAGGGTATGAGCCTTGAAGTCCTTGGTTGGGCTTGGATCTGATTAGGATTTGATTTAAGCCTATTAGGGCCTATTGGGTCAACCTTGGTTGACCTGGTCAACCAGGTTGACCAAGGACCAAGACTTGGGCCCAATGGGTCAAGCCTGACCCACTGAGTCCAGTGGAGGAGAGAATGGGGCTTGGAGAGCCCTGGATTGGGTTTGAATCTAATTTGGACTTGATTTAGACCCATATGGGTCTAATGGGTCAACCTGGGTTGACCTGGTCAACCAGGTTGACCCAGGGCCTGGGTCTGGGCTCAACAGACTCAGGTCGACCCATTGAACACAAGGGAGAGGGTCTTGGGCCCTGACTTGGTCAATTTGACCAAGTCAACTCCCTTGACCAAGCCTGGGAGAAAATCAGGGTCAACAAACGGACCCCCAACAGGAGTGGCGAACAAACTAGTGAACCGCTCGTGTTGGCGTTGACCGAATGTGACAGAAGAAGTAGAGTAAAGGTTCTAGGAAAGAGCACCAAAAGAGGTGAAAGAGAGCAAAGGGGGATCTTCTCCTGGCCTTGCCTTACAGCAAGGGCAGAGCCAAGGAGAAAGTGGAAAGCAAAATAGTAACAGGTCACAAAAAGGTGACAGAGTAAAAGGAAATCCCATCCTCACCTTGCCCTGTAGCAAGGACAGAGCTGAGGGGGAGACCAAAAAAAGGTGAGGTAGTAAAGAAAACCAACTATCCATCTGACCGCATCGAAACAACAAGATGGAAGGTGAAAGGGTGGTGAGGTATGCCTTCCAGGGACACTGTCAGGCTCACTCGACCAAGTAAAGTCTGATGTCTGCTTGATCAGAGCAAAACAATCAGGGAAGAAGTAGTGGTGAGGAATGCCTCCCAGGGACACTGTCGGGCTCACTCAACCAGGTAAGTAAAACCAACTACCTGACTGTTCATCTCAAACAGCAGAATAGAAGGTGAAAGGATCCCGTCTCCTCCTGCTCCTTTCGGAACAGCGGATAGGGGTGACTCGATACTTCTGTCTGACCTCAACAAAAGTAAATAAGCCACGAAATTGGAGTCTGCGTAGTCTTTTACAGAACATCCAGAGTAAAGGGGTGGTGAGGAATGCCTCCCAGGGACTCTGTCGGGCTCTCTCAACCGGTAAGTAAAACCAACTACCTGACTGTTCATTTCAAACAGCAGAATAGAAGGTGAAAGGATCCCGTCTCCTCCTGCTCCTTTCGGAACAGCGGATAGGGGTGACTCAATACTTCTGCCTGACCTCAGCAAAAGTAAATAAGCCACGAAATTGGAGTCTGCGTAGTCTTTTACAGAACATCCAGAGTAAAGGGGTGGTGAGGAATGCCTCCCAGGGACTCTGTCGGGCTCTCTCAACCGGTAAGTAAAACCAACTACCTGACTGTTCATTTCAAACAGCAGAATAGAAGGTGAAAGGATCCCGTCTCCTCCTGCTCCTTTCGGAACAGCGGATAGAGGTGACTCAATACTTCTGCCTGACCTCAGCAAAAGTAAATAAGCCACGAAATTGGAGTCTGCGTAGTCTTTTACAGAACATCCAGAGTAAAAGTGGTGGTGGGGAATGCCTCCCAGGGACTCTGTCGGGCTCTCTCAACCGGTAAGTAAAACCAACTACCTGACTGTTCATTTCAAATAGCAGAATAGAAGGTGAAAGGATCCCGTCTCCTCCTGCTCCTTTCGGAACAGCGGATAGGGGTGACTCAATACTTCTGCCTGACCTCAGCAAAAGTAAATAAGCCACGAAATTGGAGTCTGCGTAGTCTTTTACAGAACATCCAGAGTAAAAGTGGTGGTGGGGAATGCCTCCCAGGGACTCTGTCGGGCTCCCACTCAACCGGGTAAAGTCTGATGTCTGCTTGATCAGAGCAAGACGACCAGGGTAAGGGTCTGATGTCTACCAGAGCGGTAGGACAGTCAGGGTAAAGGTGTGGTGAGCTATGCCTCGCAGGGGCTCTGCGGGGTGCTCCCAACCAAGTAAAGCCTGATGTCTACTCGGCGCATATGCCTGCAGCAGAGCAATCAGGAAAAAGAGATGGTGAGATATGCCTCCCAGGGGCTCTGTGGGGCACTCTCAACCAAGTAAAGTCTGATGCCTACCCGGCGCATATGCCTGCAGTAGAGCAATCAGGGGAAAGTCATCTCAACCATACCCTAACACGCGTATGCGTAGGGATGGGAAGAGGAGTAGAAAATGGAAAATTTCAAAGAGAGAAGGGTCGCCTAAGGAGTTTCAAACTAGTGTTTTGGGTACCACGTGGTAGAGGACAAGTCGTCGTGGCCACGAGTATCCAAATGCCAGTGAAACTGCCTAGGCGAAACCAAAATCATACAAACCTGGAAGCACCAGAACGATGCCTCGAGAGACCATAGGGAAAGGTACGCCCTCAACAAAGTGTGAGAGGGGTAGTCTCATTCCTATTGAGTAGCTAAAGTAGCAAGGTGGACACACTTGCTACAGAGAAAAGGACTATATTAATGAGAAATAATCATAGAAGACTACAGTGGTACACCTACGTAAGCTAGTGGGACCCTGTAGAGGTGGAAAGCAACATAAACACATCCAAGGGACCGCTCCACAACCAGGAGTCGGGTCACGGCAGGCAAGTATATCACTCTAAGACAAGTGAAGTAATTTTCTGCTAGAAAATCAAAGTTCACTTAAGAAGCGACGCTAACATCTGAGACTCGATGTACTGCATCACAACTAAGAAAGCACACAAGAGTAGCGAGGGGACACACTCGCCACTAAGGGAAGTAACGTTGCATATGAATGATATTTATGAAAAGCTCACAGTAGTGGTACCCACACAAACTGGTGGGACCCTGTGGGAGTTGGAATATTATCAGTACATCCGTAGAGCTACCCTAGCAGCTGAGAGTAGAGTACGAATGAGAGAGAGAGTAAAGTAGAAACTGAGTTGATTTTCTGCTAGAAAATCAGAGCTCTCAAGTCAGTGATGCTAACGCCGGTAACCAGGCGTACTGCAACACTACTGGGGAAACAGCTCAAGATGGCGAGGAGACACACTCGCCATTGAGGGAGATGATTTATGAGTGAAATCAATAAACATCAAACATCACAGCGGTAACACTCACCCTGACCGGGGGGACCCTGTGAGAGGCAGGAGCGACACTACCAAACCCATAGGACTGCTCTAGTAGCTGAGAGCAAGGCAAGGGTGAAAAAGTAGGTCACTAAAAGAAACTGGAGAGCTGATTCCCTACTAGGGAATCAGAGCTCGCGAAGGTGGGATGTTAACATCTTGAGCAAGATGTACCACACCACTAATGAGGACTATCATGATTGTGAAAGACCATAATAATCACAAGTGTAAACTCATCCTTGAAGCAATCACTCAGACGCTTCGTAGGAGAAGAGAAAGAAAGACTTTGGGGAATTTGAGCTCTTAGAGAGTATTACCGGGTTCCACCTGTGACAAGGGCAACCGATTTTGCTCTACTGAGAGCTTCCCTCTTTTATTGCATAGATGCACATTTTTTGTATGTTCACAATCATAGATTAAATATGTCTCGTACTGTCGAAGATAACACCCGGTAGAGGGAACGTTTACCATATCCGTGTGTTACTCCTAGTATGGGACATCCTCTAATGATTGGAACTCAAAGAGGGATATAGGATTGGCTTTGATAATCCAGGCCACATTCGTCACATGAATAAAACTGGGGGCACAATCATACCACGATTGGTATGTGAATGAAATTTAGGTTATGATAGTGGATCAACATTACCCTCCCTAGCTAGCGTAGGTTGGTATGGACCCAGTACAAAAGAAGTCTGAATTGGTTTTGATATCCCAGACCACACTTGGGAGCACCAAGTGAAACTGGGATACAGAGAGGGGGAAACTCCCAAATTACCAGAACTCAGAAGAGGAAGGTACAATAAGTGCGAAACTTTTATCAGTCCTTAAGAATGGTCTATAATCACTAGCTAGCGTAGGTTGGTATGGACCCAGTACAAAAGAAGTCTGAATTGGTTTTGATATCCCAGACCACACTTGGGAGCACCAAGTGAAACTGGGATACAGAGAGGGGGAAACTCCCAAATTACCAGAACTCAGAAGAGGAAGGTACAATAAGTGCGAAACTTTTATCAGTCCTTAAGAATGGTCTATAATCAGATGGTGGGGGCAAAATATTTTTGTGCATGAATTTTTAAAAGAATATGGCAAGCATTTAAACAAACTCAATAGTGGGACCACTAAGAGGTGTTTAAGCCCTTACCAATCAATCTGAGAGAAGTCTGATTCACACATTTCCTAAAGAGTGAAAATTTTATCAGAGAGTAAAAGAACTATTTTTAGAAATGAAAAATTAACCTCTGAATCGTCTTGAACCTTAGAAAAGGTTCAGAAAGTTCAGCAATATAGGTTGACTCCGTTTAAACCCGAGAAGGTTAGGGATTTAAATTTTGCTAACCCAGCTTAAGCCCCCTACAAGCTAAGCCGGGTTTTCTCCCTTACATATTTTGAATAAATATCTAATTCAAAAGGGTATAAATTAGAGAGAGAAACTGAATCTTCTCAATCTTCTTGCATGAGAATATTTTTATATCTAATAGAACATCCTTGCACGATGATGAATCCAAAATCATGATTTTCAAACTCAAGTATCACAAATATCAAGGGGTATGGATTTTCTGAGCCTTAGAGGTTTACAAGAAAGGGAAGCCATTTACTTATCCACTTTGGGCTCATTTTGAGCCCCTCAACTTGGTTTGGCGCACTGCGCATCTTTTAATTACTTGATACACTTTGTGTATCCTTGACTTTATGGCGCATTTTGCGCAACTTTCCACTTTTGATACACTTTGTGTATCTTTGATTTTTGGCGCACTGCGCATCTTTTCACTTTTGATACACTTTGTGTATCTTTCATTTTGTAACTGGCTCCCTTTCCAAACCTCTAAAGGAAAACCTTCTCAGTTGTAAGATTATCTTCCAAACATAAGAGAAGAAAAACTCACTCTCTCGTGCGAGGAAGAAGAATCCACAAAGCAAATCCAATCCTATGATAAGAATGAACGACTTGAATAAGAAAATTATGAGATGGATTCATCAGCCTGCGGAAGATGCCTATGAGATAGAAAACTGCAAGACAATTGAGAAAATATGCGTCTCTAAATCTAATTTCAATTTGATATAGATTTTAGTTCAAAATAGGAAATTATCCCAAGAAAGGGATGAGAGAGAAGGCATACATTTTTCTTTTGAATCATTATAATTGTCCTTCAAGCGTTTAGAGGAGTCAACCACCAATTACTTAATTTTCTAAAGAAGGCAGGGATAAGTCTTTCATTAGGAAAAATAAATTCTATACTTTCCAAGAAAAAATTCTCTAAAAGGTTTACTTCATGTTTTAAGCTCTCAGACTTTTCTCAGATTAATCTTTCTTTTAAAAACTTTGCATATTAAATTTAAAGATCCCACCATTGAAAATAGAACTTGAATCTGTATTTGGACTGATATGGGTCAAGATCTGGCCTAGAAGAGTTCAGACAAGGGAGATGATAGAGACTAGAGTTTATGTCAGTGTACGAATCATATCATCTCACCTCATCACCCCTAAGGATAGCCTCATACTTCTCGCAACAAACATCGTGTGGTAGAGGACAAATCGTCGTGGCCACACAGACTGTCGAAAAGTGAAGAAGCCCCTCCAAAGGGGGTACATATACAGGGGAGTATTTGCAGGCGGTAAGGAGACCCCCTCCCTCTCGAAGAGCGAACTCAGGCATAGTACTTTTTTAAGTACTGCCCGTTGATGACAGGCATAGGGTGAACACCATTGGCATCAACGAGTAGGTAGGCACCACCTTCGTAGACTTGCTCCACAGCAAAGGGGCCTTCCCAGACAGGCTCGAACTTACCACTTTGGCGACGACGCGAAATGATAGGTCTACGTAAAACAAGGACCAACTCGCCAACCCGGAAAGCACGGGGTCGGACAAGGCGATCATGTGATCGAGCCATACGTGCCTGGTATAGTTTGAGGTTCTGATAAGCTTGTAGGCGAAGCTCTTCTAAACCATCAAGCTCTTCCGTCCGTAGTCGGGCGTTATCTTCGTGGGAAAGATTGTGGCTGACTGCCACACGTAGCGAGGGGAGCTCGACCTCAAGTGGGAGGACGGCCTCGACCCCGAAAGCCAAAGTATATGGGGTAGACTGAGTAGGAGTACGGTACGTAGTCCTATAGGCCCATAGTGCTTCGGAAAGTCTATCGTGCCACTCTCGTTTGTTTGCAACCAAGATTTTTCTTATTAATTGCACGAGAGTTTTGTTGAATGCTTCCGCCAAGCCATTGGCCTTGGGATAGTAAATTGAAGAGTATCGCCAATTGATGTTATGGCGGCGGGCAAATCTGGCAATTTTGGTGCTTCTAAATGACGGGCCGTTATCGGAGATGATACGGCGCGGGACACCAAAGCGATAGACAATATGATCACGAAAGAAACGCATCACATCTTCTGATTTGACTTCCTTAAGTGGCACAGCCTCTGCCCACTTAGAGAAGTAATCAGTGGCAGCTAAAATGAACCTATGGCCCTTAGAGGAAGGAGGGTCAATAGGACCCACTACATCCGTGCCCCAGCCCTCGAATGGCCAAGATGATACAGTAGGGTGCAGCGGATTAGGGGGTTGGTGAATCACCGTGCCATGAATTTGGCACTGGTGGCACTTTCTAGCGTGCTCCATACAATCACGGATCATAGTCGGCCAATAGTAACCGAGGCGTTTAATTCTGCCTTTCATTTTTGGTCCGGACTGATGGGCACCGCAAAGACCTTCATGTATCTCGCCCATGACCTTGCGAGCCTCCTCGTTGTTGAGGCAACGCAACCACATTTGGTCGAAAGAACGTCGATACAAGGTATCGTTCACATAAGTGAATGATAGGGCTCTCTTTCTGACCTGGGCAGCAAGAGATCTATCATCTGGAAGCCTGCCATGCTTCAAATACTCTATAAAGGGTACTCTCCAGTCTGATTCTTCCTCAACTGAGAATACTGTGAGGGTCTGATCGGGAGAAGACAGGTCTGCGGGGCATAGGGCTTGACGACACTGGACAACGATAGACAGTGGGTTGCCAGTTGGGTCAGCCAGTTCCTTTGCTAACTTAGCTAATGCATCTGCCTTGCCATTGGCAGATCTAGGGATTTTAGCTAAGGTCACTTCAGGAATCAAACACAAGAGCTCCATTGCCTTGCTGTGATAAGGCAAGAGCTCAGGTTTAAGCACTTTGTAGACTCCCGCTACTTGATTTATGATCAGTTGTGAGTCTCCAAAGATTTTCACCCGCATGACACTCATCTGAATGGCCAACTCTAGTCCTAAAATCAGAGCTTCGTACTCAGCTTCATTATTAGTACGAGGTTCTGAAAGACTGTAGGAATATCTCAGAGTGTGACCTTCAGGGGATACGAAAATGAGGCCCAGACCTACCCTAACTATAGGAGTTTCATTCGGGCTCGAGGCTCTAACGGACGACGCACCGTCAAAGTAAAACTCCCAAGTAGGGGACTCCTGCTCCACCACACTCATGATTAGCTCGTCAGGCAGCTCATCATTGAGTGGGGAGTCTGCAGGGATCGGGTGAGCAGCAAGAAAATCAGCTAGAGCCTGTCCTTTGACGGCCCGCTGCGGGACGAAAGTGATGTCAAACTGCAGTAGGATCATAGACCATCGTGCCAGACGACCTGAGAGGGTCGGACGGGTTATCAGATACTGCAAGGGGTTGACTCGAGAGATTAGGTTGACCTTGTGTGAAAGCATATAATGCCTAAGCTTCTGTACCGCGAAGATCAAAGCTAAACACTGCTTTTCCATTGCAGGGTACTTCAGCTCTGCGGGTATCAACCGTCTACTGAGGTAGTACAAGGCATTCTCCTTGCCTTCCTCATTCTCTTGAGCCAATAATGCACCCAAGGACTCATCCAGGGCCGTAGTATAGAGAATTAACGGCCTCCCTGGGATGGGTGCAGCTAAAACAGGGGGGTTTATCAGGTAGCGCTTTATACTCTCAAAGGCCTCCTGACAACGCTCATCCCAGTGAAAGCGGGCGTCTTTCTTTGCTAGGGCAGCAAAGGGGTGACACCTACCGGACAAATTGGAGATAAATCTCCGCAGGAAGGCTAACTTTCCTTGAAAAGACCTTAGCTGGGTAAGACTTTTAGGGGGTTTTAGATCTACTATGGCTTTGATCATGGAAGGGTCAATCTCAATGCCACGGTAGCGAACTATAAACCCCAGGAACTTTCCTGCACTAACTCCAAATGCGCATTTTAGAGGGTTCATTTTCAAATCATATTTGCGTAGGCGTTCAAAAACGATTCGTAGATCTCGAAGGTGATCTCCACGGACCTTGCTTTTGACTACCAGATCATCCACATAGCATTCAACTTGCTCGTGTATCATCTCGTCGAAGATAACAGTCATAGCACGTTGATAAGTAGCCCCGGCATTCTTGAGACCAAAGGGCATCACCTTGTAGCAGAACACACCTATAGGTGTGCGAAACGCAGTAAACTTTTCCTCTTCGGGGTCCATCTTTATCTGATTGTAACCAGATGAACCATCCATGAAGGAGAAAATGCTATGGGACGACGCTATATCCACCATAAGCTCGGGGATAGGAAGAGGAAAATCGTCCTTAGGACATGCCTTATTTAAATCACGAAAGTCGATACAGACACGAATCTGCCCGTTCTTTTTCCGGACTGGAACAATGTTGGCAAGCCAAGTAGGGTACTTCTCTTCACGAATGAAATCGGCCTCTATAAGCTTCTTAGTCTCAGCGATCACCTGTTGTTCTATTTCTAACCTCATCCTACGAGGTGCTTGTTTAACAGGGACTGCATCAGACTTAATGGCTAGTTTATGGACTGCTACATCTGGATTTAGACCAGGCATCTCGGTGTAGTTCCAGGCAAAGCAATCTTTAAACTCTGAGAGTAGCTCGATGTATTCTTGAGCCTCTGAGTCAGATAACAAGACACTATGAAAAATAGGTCTATGATCTGATTCAGTGCCTAAGTTTACCTCACATAATTCGTCCATGGCAGAAGTGATGCCATCTTCAAACTCTTGAGGAGCATCGAGTACTCTATCCTCATCATCACCCGGGTCTTCTTTATCGGTAAGAGAAACAATCGGGTATGAGTGGGAAACCGTTCGGATGTTAGCATGGTTAGGTGAGCTCTGCTCGACATAACCTAAACCTTGCTTAGTTTGAGGCATATCAGTCCGCCAGACACGAGCCTGTCGTAGAGCTTGTTCATCTGACCACGTCGAGATGACTGCACCCCGCTCTACACAGTCTTCCACGAAAGGGGAAAAATAACGAGGGGCAGTCGTGACCCTGTTATCTATAGCGGTCTCCGCTGAACCCTGACTCCCAGGACCCAGTGGGGCACCTACACTATGGGATAACGAGGCACACTCACTAGCTCTTGGTGGCACAAAGGTTTCGTACAGAGGAGGCGGAGGGCGACCTCTAACTTGTAGTGCACCACCATCACTAGTGGAGGGGGTAACCAAAGATCTTTGGTGAGACTCCTCAACTCTTATTCCACGTATCTGACGGGAAAGGGACTGTTAACTAGTGGTCTGACGTCGGGGGTCTACTTCCTCGTCTGAACCACTGTCAATAACTAAACCACCCTCGGGTATCAGGTACCTACAAAAGGTAGGTAGTGTACTATAATCAGTGAAGTCCGGGGCTGGTGAGGGAGCTGAGCGATGAGGGGTAGTGATCATCTCATCGTCAGAGGAGTCGGACTCGACAGTCAAAGGAGAAGCATAAAGATATGAGGGAGGAGGGATTTGAGTATCATAGTTTCGCGGCGGGCGAGTCGATCCTCTACCTCTACCTCTACCTCGCTCTCCCCTACCTCTACTAGGGGGAACATAGTGCCCAACTGCAAATTGGAAAGGAGATCTAACCGGATCTGCAGTGGAGGTATCTGCCTCAATACTAACCTGTGACGGACCTTGCGCAGGTAGCTGTACAGGACCCTGTACAGTACTGGCAGGTGTCACTGGTGACTGGGCAGAAGGAGGTTTACTCTTCTTACGAGGTATGTAATGCTCAGCATCATCGTAAATAGAGACCTCATGCACGGAAAAGGGTTGGGTATCCCCGGGAATGGAGTACTCGACTTCATTCCTCATATACTTCATACATTGGTGCAGGGTGGAGGGCACCATTCCATACTCATGAATCCAGGGCCTTCCTAAGAGAGCCCTGTATGAAGTATCTGCCTCAATCACATGAAACTTCGCCTCAGTAAGGAAATTTCCAAACTTCAGGGGTAGGGTGATAGACCCTAGGGCACGCTGTCCTTGGTCATTGAAGCCTTTCAACATAATCTTATCGGAGGTTAACTTCAAATGACCCAGGGAGAGGCTCTTCAAAGTTTCATAACTCAGAATGTTTACTGAAGCTCCTTGGTCAATGAGGACCCTGTTCAACTCATAACCATTGACTTCAGCGGTGACATACAAAGGACGATTGTGATCAGAGGTACCCAATAGGAGGTCACGATCTGAAAAGGTAATGCATGGCATCTCTCTCAAAAGGCATGCATCTCCAACAGATTCGGAAGCAAAGAAGGCTTGATAGGACTCTGGTTCGAGTAGTGCTTTTACCAGGGTCTCTCTCAAGTCAGAAGACATCATCAAAGCATCATAGACACTGAGAAGGGCAGGAATTTTCCTTAAATGAGCCAGCACATTGTAATCGACCTCCAGCTGAGGGCCTTTCCCTTTCTCCTTAGACTGCTCTTGGGAGGAAGGGATAGGATCGTCCTGCTGGGTAACAATATTCTTATCTTTTTCTTTTATATTTTTAGCCATCCTCGGTGGAAGAACCTTCCCTGAACGCAAGTGAACTTCTTGTATCGAGTCGTCTTTGACAGGAGATTCACTTGGTTCAGCGGTGATGGCCTGTGTTGGCTCCAAGGAAAGCGACTGGAGTGGGTTCTCGGATTCATCTTCTGAATCCATGTAACAACCACCCTCCGGAATCATAAAGACCGGTTCCTCATCACACTCAGACTCTTCGTCACATGCAGAATCATCACAAGAAACATGTAAAATATTGAAAGAGCGAGTGCTAGAAGAAATAAAAGTAGGAGCAGAACACTAGAAGTAGCCAGAATCACCTTCTTCTATTATTTCATCATCAGTTGAAGGGAGAACGAAATCCTTCAGCGTAAGTGCTGGAAGGCGTCCCGTCTTCCCCTCAGAGGTTACAACAAACTTTTCCTTTTCATACATCTTTTTATTACATAAAATAGGAAAAGAAATGTGCTCAGTAGGCACTACAACAGGAGAAGAAAAAGGTGCTGGCGAAGAAACTGGGCTGGCAACTGTCGATTTGGCCTGGGTAGGCCTCCTCTCAACTGCCTCTGAGCTCTGAACTGTCTGCCGGATCATCTGCCTCGTCTTCCGAGAGAGTGCTAACTGCCACTCCCCCTCAGAACCTCTGGGTGATCTGCTACGACTGCTCTGTCTGCCACTCTGGCTGTCACTACAACTACTGGAGCCCGAGATCATCTGAACTGTCTGAGGTGTCTTGCCCTTGGGCTGAACCAAGTCGCTGTCCTGTAGGTGGATCTGCCCACTAGCCATGAGCTTCTCAACTCTGTCCTTGAACACATAGCAGTCTTCTATGACATGCCCGATATGTCTGTGAAATGGACAATAGAGTGGGTGTTCTGTCTGCCCCTCCTCTTCCACTCTATTGTTGTTCGGGAATGTTAAGATGTTTCTCTTAGTAAGGAACTTGAAGATCTTCATCACACTTTCCCTTTTAAAGGGATATTCCTTACTAAGCTTCTCCCGTAGGTACTGCTGACTCTCTGGGGTCCTACGGGAGGGTCTAGACTGCACTGCTGACTGGCCCGGTGTGTGAGACTGCTGAGGTGGTGCTGAACTGACTGAGGGCTTCTTGCCCTTATCTGATGGCCCATAAGTACTGTCTACCTCCCCTCTCCTAGGTGGAGGTGCTCCTGATGACTCCTGCCGCTGAGGTCTACGTGAAGGTTGACTCTCAACCTTAGGAGGGACTGCATCGGGTATGCTATCCTGCAAACTGATCACCTTTGTCAACAACTTCTGAAAGGTTCTAATGCTGAAACCCTTCAGATAAGGTGCTATCAGACCATCTATGTTCTTCAACAAAATTTCTACTGCATGCTGCTCCTGTAACTGGGGCTCACACTGTAGGCTGAGGTTCCTCCATCTGACTATGTAATCTGGGAGAGGCTCTCGGGGCCGCTGTCTAGTCACAACTAGCTCTCCAACTGTAACTCGGTGCTCTGCACTGACAAACCTCTGAACAAACAACTGCTCCAACTCTGCAAAGGTGCGTACTGAATCGTTGGGGAGGTCGGCGTACCAGGCAAAGGCCACCCCAACTAAACTGCTAACAAAGAGTCTCAACATCAGTGCGTTGTTCCCTCCTATGTTGCAACAGATGGCTCGGTACTGGGCCACGTGCTGCCTCGGGTTCCCAAACCCATCAAAGACTCTGAACCTAGGAGGGACAAAACCAGGGGGGTAGGGCTCGTGCTCGTACTCTACTGGGTAAGGACGCCCCCTGCTAACTACCTCTCCAGACTTCCTGGAGGAAATGGCCTGCTCGACCTTCTGGGCAATCAGATCCTGAATCTGTCCGGCTGACAACTGAACTGACTGACTCTGGACTGGGGTAGTAAAAGCAACTGCTGTAGGTGCCACTGGAACTGCTCTCTGGGCCCTGTCTACTCCCACAGGACCTGGTGCTACTACAGGTGGTGCTGCTGGCTCGTCCCTGGACGTAGCAGGAGTGCCTACGCCCGTCATCTGGGGCATCGCCCCCAAAGCTGTCAACTGAGCTGTCATCGCTGCCATGGCCCTGGCCATCTCTGCCATCTGAGTCTGTAACTGTAGTACTGTGGCATCTGTCTCAACTGACCGGGGAGATCCTCCTACCTTAGCTTCTCCCTGCTCATCATCATCATCTGCCTCTATCTGCTCGTCTGAGTGGCCACGTCTAGTAACCACACACACTCTGTGTACCGGTATGTCTCCATCTGACTCCTCCTCGAGTAAATCATCCTCAAGTGCCTCATCCTCGTAGAGGGTCTGATGGAAGTCCTCTGCATACGGACTCAAAGGGGAAGAAGTCTCGTAAGGGCTAAGGGCTGGCTCTGCCCGAACCGGTGAACCACTAGGAGAAACTGCAGCATCATCGTCCGTTGCTGCATCACAGACCATCGGAACTGCCTCTGATCCGGAAGGAACAACTGCCTCTAACTGCTCAACTGCCTGAACTGGCTGTACTGCATCGACAGGGGACTCTGCCTGTCGTCGTCTCCACACCCATCTACTGCGACGGGACCCAGTAGGGGCAACTGACTGCTGCGGGGCTACTACAACTGAAGGGAGCTGGGGTCTGGGAGGCTCCAACTGCTGCCTCTGTCCATGACGACGTGGGCGTCGTCCAACAACCGGAGTAACTGTCTGTGGTCTCGCCAACGGAACTGGACTAACAGGCTGCCTGGGTGGCTGTCCTCTCTGCCACCTGTACCTCTGTCTAGCAGTCTGTCTCTGCAACTGAACGGACGCCTGAGAAATCTGGTGGAGTAACCTCTCTCGACTGACAGGGCCTCGACCCCGCGCTAAGCGGATAATACTCCGAATCCTCTGAGAGAGGGTTCGAGCAGCATCATCCCTGGGGACCCTAGCGCGTGGTAAAGTAGTAGCGACAGGAGGGGCCGCCGCAATGCGAGCAACGTCCTCCTCATCACCACTGTGTGTCAGTGGGGAGAAGCGTCCTCCCTGAACCGCTGCTATCTCAGGGGCAACTGTAACGTCCGGGGTAGGGGAAACTGCAACTGGTCGTGGTGCCCGCTGCCTAGGGACCACTCTCCTCTGAACCGGCTCCTGGTGAGCTAACGAATCTGCCATCCGCTGTCTATCTGCCTCGGATGCAGCCAACCGAAGTCTACGGTTTCTATTCCTCCGGGCCCTTCTCCCAAGGCCGGAGGCGGAAGACGAAGCAACATCTGAACCCACCACCTGAGTGGCAGGGGGAACAGGGAGTACGGGAAGTGTCGGGGTCTGCACGAGGGTCTCTGGGTGAGACAGTCGAGCGAAAGCTGAAACCCGACGGGGTGAAGGCGAAGGAGCCTCGGTCTGGGCACCCCTTTTCCTGGAGGAAGAAGGAGGGGGAACCCAAACACGAGCTGCCTCTGCCGGAGTAATAATAGGGGTAACTACTGTCTGCCAGCGCTGAGGGGCCGGGGCAGTCTGAACAACAGGTGCGGTAGGCACTGGTCGCCTAACCGCTGGACGAGTGGGCTGAACTGGGAGTGGTCTAGGCACTGGCTGCCTAACCACAGGGTGTGCCGGCTGCACACGAACAGGAGTAGGACGAGCAGGTGCCCGGGCTGTCCGCCGAGCAACTGGACGTCCAAAAGGTCGCATGGCTGCGCGAGCCCTCCTCTGGGGAGGAGAGTAGGCAGCAGCCTCAGTAGGGGTCGGCCCACCAAGAGTGACGAAGGCCGAGTCAGTGAAGGAACCAAAAGTGATTCCTCCAGCGGGAGGACTGGCTAGCAGGGACTCAGGAAGTGTCACCCACGCGTCAGAACCAAAACTGAAGGTAACGGAAGGCACGAAGGAAGCCATGGTACTGTCTGCCAAGAAGAAGAAAAGAAATTCAAAATGATTAGTAAGAAATAACGAGAAGATGAATGATAGATAAGGGACGGAATGACCTAGAAGGTCCGAAAGAGGAAAGCTTAGCTGGGGGGGGAAACCCTAACTAAGAAGAACGAGAAGAAAGAATCCTAGCTAGGGGGGAACCCTAACTAAGAAAAAGAAGAACGATCCTAACTAAGGAAGGACCCTAACTAAGAGTGGGACGGACCTAATCTAAGGAGTACCAATCCCGGAGTACACACAAGAAAAGGATAATATAGAATCCAAAGATGGAGAGAGAAACCTGTCCCACCGTGGTCGCCAGAAACCTGTGGACCTCCGAAAGGACAATAGACACCATCGCCCCGCGAGGGGAGACAGTATCTGGCCAATGGAAGGGCAGATTCGATCATGCATACGATTAACCATTGAGGATAGCGGCTCTCACCAGCACACCCCGATGGGTAATAATATATATGATCTGATCGTCACAACGGGTTTCCCCCACCCGATACATTAGCTCGAATGGGGTTTATTTGAGAGTGGGATGCGGTTTCCCACGGGCGCAAGCCCCCGTGGTTAATTACATCTCAAGCCGGAGCCTGAGAATACTCTCGATTAAGGATTCTACATTATTCTTTCGAAATTGGGATTGGCACATAGGGCAGAGACTAGGAAGTCCTACTCGAAGGGAAAGAGAGGTTCAACTAGGCTTAGTCAACATGCACGGCTCACGTCAGCATCCGGAGGGACTAAGGTAGTGAGAAGAAACTGGAGAAAAATAAATAAATCATACACTCGAAACATGCAGGAGGGAAGGATGGAGGTGGCGTCATCCATGTGACGCAGATATATAGGGTTTAGGGTCTCTGGAAGACAGAAGACCTACCTACTGATGAGGCGTACTACGGAACAATAGTAGCCTTGAATCCTGAATCTATGGTGGGTTTAGTGTTCTACGCAACACTAACACCCGTGTCCTAACTAATGCAATGCAAAACCTGGACTTACCCCGGCCTGGAAGGGGGAGCCAGCTAACCACCTAATCGCTTTAAAACCATGCTGTCCAGTCATTTATTGAAAGATGGGTGGGTAGGTTATAGTTTTTGAAAGTAGGGCCGACGTCTAGAGGATTTCCTAATTGGCCCCGGACTGATGTTGGGTGAATGCTCCTATGACTAATGCAATTAAAATTTTGATTTAGTTAGTTTCTAATGCAATGCATGCTAGTTAAAGTATCCGAATCAGGTATGCATAGAACTTTAAAAAAAAGGCTTATAAAAATAATTTTTAGAATTAGACTGGGCTTCCCCAGGTCCGGCACCTCATCCTCATAGGTCAGATTATCCGGACTCTACCCACGGGCGGGGAAGTGTCTTATAGAAGGAAAGAGAGAAATGCAACGATATGCATGCTACCCCGGACGATTCCGGCAATTCCCTAGGTCGTTAAGTTTCTAAATTATTTAAATCTTAAAATTTGAATATTAGTTGGGAGTAGAAAAAGTTTTAGTCCTTAAAGAGCCTAACGAAATCCAGGCTAAAACAAAAGCGACATGCAAAATGCCAAGAAACTAAGAAAAGCAAACAATCCTAGAGGCACACAATCATAAAACACATTAAAATTATCCAAACAAATTAATAAATGTCCATAGGCCAACTGCCCTTAATTACAACCCAGGGTCTGCAGAAAATTAAAGTGGCCGGGCACCACTGCCAACAACCCGGATTTCTAATCCTACGACTGACGCAAGTTATTTTTGAGTGGGATACACTTGGTCTTCATCTTCTTGATCTTCCGTTCCTTGGACTCCTTGGATCTTTAGTTTTGTTAGAATCCTTGGATCTCAGCTTCCTTGGGCTCCTTGGATCTCAGCCTCCTTGGACTCCTCGGGTAGTAGAATGATCCAAATTTGGATTCTCAAATAGAAAAGGACTATCCTCATATTGGGTGTCCTTTTCTCTTTGGGCATCCAACCTTTGGATCCTTGTATCCCCACTCGAAATAAACTTTCACAACTCTATACCAATATTACACTCAATTACATTAAACGAAAACAGTAAATTCTATACGCTCCTGCAAGGTTATCCTAAAAATCATCCCAAGCAGTTTAGTATATCACAAGCAATTATAGGGAAAGTAAAATACTCATCACAGCCACACTGGCCATGCTCTTAATTATTTTGAGGGCTAAGCAAGCTCTGGAGCACCTGTAGCAATTTATAATGATTCATTATTTTAGCCCTCATTTATTTAGGGGGGCTGAGCAATTTCTGAAGCACCTGCATAAAACAGCATTAATTTTTAAATCATGGTTATTGCCCCCCCCCCTTTTATTTAACGCTGCATGAGCATGGCCACCTGCAGAAGACATTGTTAGTATCAACCTCGATCCTAACCTATGGGTAGTCTATCGTGCAATCACATCAATTCCCAGAGTGCAGTAAAAGTAAACAAACACACCGGCATCATCTCAATCACAACATGCAATGAAATCTCAAAAATATCGGCACACAACAGAAAAGTAAACACCGGCCTAGCCTAGGTCTAGAAGTGGTGCCCTAACAAACCATCTAGATGTGTGTGAAAAGCTGTGTAGCTGAGGTAGATCCTAGGCTGGGTAGTTAGTTACAGTTGCCTACTGTCCAGGTTGGTTGTAGGTCTGAAAAGGGAATTTTATTTAAAGTCCAAATATTAGTGAATTGAGATCTATCTTAGTTGATTTAATGTGTGGATCGATTTTAGTTCTTAGGGTAATAATATTTGAAGTTTAAATTGCATTAGTGAGTTTTAGGGGGTTCGGGGTCCACCTATACACTAAGTAAAAGGGGGTCCAAAATTGACTTTTTGATTAAAGGATATCTATAACCAGCTAATATTTCTATAAAATACTAGGCCTTAACCTGATCAGTTGGACAGTCAGTATGCCCAATTTGGATTCTCCTATCCAAAGTTATGAATTTCTGAAGTTTTGGTCTTGTTTTTGAACTAAGTTTGACCGGGTTGTTGACTTTTTGATTTTTGATTGGTTTCTGGAATCTTAATATTTTTAATAAATACTAGACCCTAATGTGAGTTGAATGCCTTTGAGTTTGCTGGATTTGGAGTTTCCTACGCAAAGTTATGAATTTTAGAAGTTTCGGGCCCTAGACTATATGCTACGGTTGACCGAAGAGTTGACTTTTCAGTTTAAGTTTATTTCTGGACACCTAATATTTTTAACAAATACTAGACCTTAATTAGAGTTAGGTGCCTTTTAGTTTGCCCATTTTAGAGTTTTCTGTAATTAGTTATGATTTTTAGAAGTTGGGGCAATTAGATGAATTATCGAAATTGCCTAATTAGGGGTACTTTGGGGGTTTTGGCCCCAAATCAGCTCCAAACTGATTGGAATCACCCCCAAAGGTCAGAAATGACCTAATAAGGAGTTCCCAAGTGTTTGGGGAAAATTTGGGATTTTTAATAATTTTTAATGATTTAATTAAGGCAAAAAGGTAATTTTTGATTAAGGTTGAATTAAAGTCCAGATTAAGGTCCAATTAAGGGGCCCTAATTATCCAAGGTTGGGGAATGAATTTTGGAGAGTTTGAGGTATTATGGGTATTTTTCTGATTTAAAATAGATTTATTAGATTTTTCTGAAGTTTCTAAGGCTTGATTAACGGGTAAGTTAGGGTTTGCTAATTAAGTGTTTTAAAGAGTCCAGAAAATTCCTAGAAAATTCTGGAGGGTTCCAGATGTCACTATGTTTAAGTGTTTCAAATTTCAAGTCATTCAGGGTTCTGCCCTAATTCCTGGAATTTTTCTAAGTTTGCTAGACGGGTCCTTAATTGTTGTCCTTAGGGTGTCACTACGTTATATAGGAGTGAAATGAAGTAACTAACCCTTAGGCATAATACAGAGGGTAAATGCAGCAAATATAAACACACCAAGCCATGTCCTTAGATCTAAGAGAGCCTAGGCTACGTGCTTGTGCAACCTACACATGCAAGGACTACGAAAACACTAAGTAAAGGAACCTAATGAAGTGATTAGTGAATGATTGGGACATAATCATTCACTAATCCTTCTCCCACATGAATTCTGTTCACATACAGGTCCTAGGTTTAAAGTTTCATAAGGGGTAGACTTCCCAAAATTGGGGGATTTAAATAATATGTAATTTTAAAATCATCTTTAAAATAAATAAATATTATAAATAATAATAATGTAAGTTTAAAAATAAGATAATTGAAAGTACTTTAGTTCATAAGCATGGGAGGTCTACCAGCCACCGAGGGGGTTTTAAAATAAAATTTTTTTTTTATAAAAATAATTATTTATATTAATTAAATAATATTTAAATAATTAAATAACATAGGAATACAGAAAACATCCAGAAATGACAGAATTAGATATAGGGAATAATTTTGAATTAAAATTCATATTTTTCTGAAAAGTTCAAGGTATTGTGCGTCAAAATCCGACTTAAAATGACAAAGTTATGAATTTTCGAAGTTAAATAGGTTTAAAGGTAATTCTTGAAATAATTTAAAATAATTAATATTTGAAAATAATTAATAATTTCAAAATAAATCAGATATAATAATACCTGAATTTTAAAATAAATAATAATCAAAATATTATAATAATATATATAAATATTAATATTATCATGATACTAATATTAATATAATAATATTATTATTAAAGATAGTAATAATATTATTAACTAAAAAAAAAAATATATTAATATTTTTATGATATTAATAATAATCAAATGCTAACATTATGATAATATAATCACTAACATAATATTAATATTATTAAAATAATAATATTATTATTAATTATAATATTATATTATAATAATATTAATAATAATAATAGTCAATATTATAACAACATAATGATAATATTATTATTTATTATTATTTATAACATTAACATTATTACATGCTAATTATAATAATATAATAATATTATGATAATATAATATTATTATTATCAAAGTAATAACATTATTACCCATTATAATATTAATATTATTATAATGCTAATAATAGTAATAATAGATTAAAAATAGGTTTTAAATAATAATAATAACAATATAATCATAATAACAAAATAATAATAATAATAATAATAATAATAATAATAATAATAATAATAATAACAATAATAGCAATGATTAAAATAACTTAAAGTAATAACAATAATAATAATAATAATAATACTAATAACAATTAAGATAATTAAAATAATTAAAGTAATGATAATAATAATAATGATAATAATAAAAATAATGATAATTAAAATAATTAAACTAATTAAAATAATAATAGTATAATAATGATAATAATAACAATACTAATAATAATTAACAACTAAAATAATTAAAATAATAATAAGAATAATATAATAATAATAATAATAATAATAATAATAATAATAATAATAATGATAATAATCATAATAATAACTAAAATAATAATAATATAATAATAATAATAATAATAATAATAATCACAATAATATTATTATTAAAATAATGATATTGTTATTAATATTATAATATTAAATAATATTAGGTTAATATTATAATAATATAACTATTATAATAATATTATTATTATTAGAATGATAATAATACTATTAATCATATTATTAATTATAATAATGTAATATTATATTAATATTATAATATAACTGTTATTACAATGATATTAAATAATATTTAAATAATAATAATAAAGTAAAAATTTAAAATATATTAATATATATATATATATATATATATAAATTTTAAATTAAATAATATATAAATAAAATTACCGGCGGCGGCGGCTCGGTGGGCCACGTGTCAGCCTCCCGTTCGCTGGCTCAAAACGCGGACGCGTTTTCCAATCATTGGCAATGATTGCGCCGCCGCGCAATCATTGCCAATGATTGGCGGCGGCGGGCCCCGCGCTACTTAAAACGACGGCAGCGAAGCGCTGCCGTTAGATCTGCCGCTGCGCGGATCAACGGCTCAGATCGAGCCAGACGGGAGCAGTGACCGCGGGATCGGATCCGCGGTCGGACCTTAGCCGCGGAACGACGCGATCAGAACTGTTGATCGTAAAATCAACGGTTCTGATCAGACGTATCAGGCTGAATACGTAACCCGAAACCCTAATGGGTTTTTTGACCCGTTCTCGCGATCGGGTGAACAAAATCAAATGAAAATTGAGACTTAGGATCTAGGCATGAACAGAAATCATGTGGTATAGTTAGTTTGGCTCGAAGCGCACCCAACAAAATGCTATTTGACCCTAAGTGTTCTATGCTAGGGTTTGAGTTTTCACCTTGGTTTGTGGATGGATTTGGATGTATAAGGGCTGGTTGCACTTGTAGATTGTCCACGCTCCTATTTGTAGAAGAAATCGCGGTCTCAAATGCTTTGAATCAACGGGAAATTGCCTGGGAAGGTTCAAAGCCTCGGTTCGCCGGAGATCTCGCCGCCGGCGAGTTTGACCGTCGGGGTTTGACTTGGGGAGGGTGGAGGAAGACCTAGGGAGCTCCTATGCCAATTCTCAGGGTTTGGGAACGTCTAGGTCTAGAGTAAGAGCAAGATCCCCTCCTAAGAGCCCTAATTCATCTATTTAAAGGCTAGGGTTCAAGATCAACGGCTAGGATCTATCCTAGGGCTGATTAGGAGGGAAAATAGAGGCCTTGGCCGTGGGTTTAGGTTTTGGATGGATTAGGAAAGGGTTTAGGACTTTAAATGGCTCTTAATGTGTCATTTTGACCTATTAATGGCTTAGGTTGACCAAGTCAAGGGTTGACTTGGTCAACCCTAGTCAAGTGGGTCCAAGGGAGGAGGGTATGAGCCTTGAAGTCCTTGGTTGGGCTTGGATCTGATTAGGATTTGATTTAAGCCTATTAGGGCCTATTGGGTCAACCTGGGTTGACCTGGTCAACCAGGTTGACCCAGGACCAAGACTTGGGCCCAATGGGTCAAGCCTGACCAACTGAGTCCAGTGGAGGAGAGAATGGGGCTTGGAGAGCCCTGGATTGGGTTTGAATCTAATTTGGACTTGATTTAGACCCATATGGGTCTAATGGGTCAACCTGGGTTGACCTGGTCAACCAGGTTGACCCAGGGCCTGGGTCTGGGCTCAACAGACTCAGGTCGACCCATTGAACACAAGGGAGAGGGTCTTGGGCCCTGACTTGGTCAATTTGACCAAGTCAACTCCCTTGACCAAGCCTGGGAGAAAATCAGGGTCAACAGATGGATCAGGTCAGCATATGAATGAACTGTGTCTCGCATGAGTGCCAAATAGAAAGGGCCAGGATGGAGGCCGCCAAGAAAGACCCATCTCAGCAATTCAGGATCCACTCCTAGAATTTGTCGAGCCTCGATGGAAAATCGCTGAAAATACTCCTTTAACGATTCTCCTTCTTTTTGACGGATCCCGGAAAGGTGAGAAGAATCCTTAATAATTCTTCGATTGGCAACGAATTATTCGACGAACACTTTGGCCAATTTGACGAATGTAGGGATCGTTCCGGCTGGAAGTGAATAGAATCACGTTCGAGCTTGTCCTTTAAGGGTAGCAGGAAAAATCTGGCATAGGAGTGCATCAGATGCTCGTTGGATATGCATGATAGTTCTGTAATGATCGATGTGCTCGTACGGGTCGGATGTCCCGTCGTAGGAATCGATGCTTGGTAGTTTAAATCCTTCCGGAATAGCGTGTTGAAGAATAGCTTCTGTCAAGGGTGACGACTCCTGCAAGTCCCACTGACGAAGGGGTTGCTTTATGCCTCCTGTAGGGAACTCTTCTCGGACCAATCGTCGCAGTTCGTGGCGAAGGTTATTGCGAGGGAGCTCAGCAATGTGTGGTCAGGCTAACTCTTCGGGGAGGTCTAAAGGAATACGAGGTTGCCGACCTTTGTGCGAAGGATGGGTAGAACTTGCTGTATCAGGCAGTTCATTATCTTGATGTGACTGCAGATGTCTCCTTGGCGGAGGAAGAGGAATTTCTGCTTGAAGATGTTCGAGTTGAACATCTTCTACCCGTGGTGGATCTCGAGGGAGAAGAACCTCCTCCTGTGGTGCTAGTTCCGGTTGTCGAGTCTCTCGTAGGAGTTGTAGGATCTCGTTCTGAGATTCTTCCATTTTTCGGATTCGCTCCTCCAAAGAAGGCCCTGAGGTTCCTTCTCCAGCAATGTGTTGCCCCCCAGGAAGAAAGGAGGCCGAAACTTGATGACCATGATTTATAGACTGGTTTCTGGATTGAGGAGAGTGGGAGCGGGAGGCTCCTATGAGGCGATTGCTACGCCTATTGGCCATGAAAATAATATTTAGGAGTGTGGGATAGTGTTTCCCACAGACGGCGCCAAACTGTTGGGGACTCAAATATACGCGGCGATAGATTTTAAATTTCCGTCTCAGCGTTGTACGTATATCCAGCACACAAACAGAAGAATAAAAGAACACCATAATTTTTACGTGGAAAGCCCTGAAAAGGGAAAAACCATGGGGCCACGCCCAGTTGAAAGAGTTCCACTAGTGTTTTTTGAAATACACGAGGCTGATTCGTCCATTAAATTCAGGACGATCAGATTACAATGAGTATCAGTTACAAGGCCAAGCAGAGTTCCGACGTCACTCGGGTGTCCGGCAGAATTCCGGCGTCGCTTGGAAAGAAGTCTGGCGTCGGGTAGAATTCTGGCGTCGGGCAGAATTCTGAGGTTGCTCCCGTGTCGGGCAGAGCTCCGGCGTCCCTCGGGCGCCCGGTGGTGTTCCGGCGGAGTTTCGGCGGTGTTCCGGCGGTGGTCGAGGAGTTGTTCCCTCCTAGGCTTCTCTTCTCTTCCTTCTCTTCTTCTCTTGGCTTGGGTCCCCTCTTAAGAGAAATGAGGGACTATTTATAGTTTTTCTGGAGTGGCATAGCCCGTAAATAGATGAAAGATCAGGGGCAAATAAGGAGTGATCCGGATGAACGGCCGATATTGAATCCCTTGATCATGAACCGTTTATTGAGCATCTTAAGGTCTTAATGGTATCAGAATTTTGCGATCTTGGGCTCGTTGGATTCGTCTCGTCGAGCCGCTCGATTCGACTATAAGCTCGTCAAAATCGAAGACCGTTTGGTAACTCAAATTGCTGTTCGAGGTTTCCAACAGCGCTTCGGGCACTTGATTTGGACTCATTTGGGCTCGGATTGAGTCGAATTTGGTGTCGTTGGGTTCGTATTTCCGAGACGCTCAGTTCGACTATAAGCTTGCTGAAATCGGAGTTTAAATGGTCTCCGAATTAATTTTTGAAGTTTCCAATTTGTATTTTTGCTTCGAGATTCGTGCCCAATCAAGATAATTTTTCGATGACATATCAATATATATATATATTTATAAAAAATATATACTGAAAAAGTGGTTCCTTGAGTTGGAGTACTGGATCTTATATCGGGGAAATGTGCAGCATATTACTCCAAAAGTGGTTCATTGAGTTTGATTATTGGTGACCAGCCTCCATCATACCTGTTTTCGCAAGTGTTTTTATCTTTGAAGTATAAAACATCGTTATCGATATATATTTTTAGGATATTTTTTTTAAAAGGAAATTATTTGATGAATTAAGAAAAAACAAAATCAAAATGATGCCAGCAGTCAAGGGTGAAACTGTGTGGTGTTGAGAGGGGCAATTGTCCCCCCTAAAAAAATTAAAAATCTTAGTATAATAAGGGTTATTTGTAATCTGTCCCCTGAATTTTATTTTTTATCTCTAGCTGACCTTTTTTTCACTCAATTTGCCCCTCTAAATATCGGAAAGCCTCTTGGCCTCCCGTTATTTTCATCCCATTATATTGTACTTTTCTAACACTAACAAATAAGTTTGTGAAAAGCGATTAGATGCAAAATAAATTATTTTTGCACATATATATATTTTTTTTTATTTTACAAGTTTGCCACTTGCTCCCCACCCCCCAAAAAAAGAATTAAGACTGGTTCCATCCCTGCCAGCAGCCAACCTATTTAGCGCCCAAGGGTCCGTAGGTTGGGTGGGCACTCGTTTGTATATATATATATATATATATATATATATATATATATATATATATATATATATATATATAAAATATTATTTTGAGATATAAACTTAAAATGTTGGAAAGTCTGAATTTAATTATATTGCTATATTTTTTTTTTATTTAGTAAATATTTAGTAGTGAACATCCAATAACCTAGCTAGTATGCAGAATTAATAGTCTTAAATATTTAGAACAATGTACTATTCCATGAAGTGGAAACTGTGGGCTTCAAAAGAAACTTGGAAAAAGTAGAAGATGCCTCTTTCCTTTGTCTGTTTTCCCCTTGGGTGTGTAGCAGAAGACTTCCTTTATCCATTTCCATGCATCTTATCATACGTGTTAGTTAGGTAATTTCTATCCCATTTATCATACTACGTGAAATCTAAAGATCATAAAAGAAAAGAGAAGCCTACAAGAAACAGATAAAAACAAGAACAAAGAAGGATCTATCAGGAGCAAAAGACAAAATTGACAGGTGAGCCTGTGGGCTTGAGCTCAGAAATACTTGCAAAGATCATAAAATGCTTTTTTTGGGAAAATTTGAGGGACTTGCCCATTTCATTAATAAATGAACTAGTTACATGTAAAGCAAGCAAAAATTATAAGTGCATAGCACCAAAAATTGGAGTAACAAAAACCCCCACAAAAGTAAAAAGAACTAAACCAGTAAAAAGAAGAGAAGACCAAAAAGAAACCCCAAAAATTAAGATAAAAAACAGCAATGGGCCGGACGGGCTCAGGGATTGCCACCATCCAAACATCCTGGTTGCAGAAATCCATCACCGAACCAAAACAGAAGGAAGAACTGCCGTCCAAGGGAGAATGAGAGCAATCCGTTCATTATTGCCCATATAATCCAAAAGCAGGCATCGGCTTCGAAGAGAAAACGAAGCAAAAGCAGCAGAGAAATGTCAGGAAGACACAAGAGGATACAGCACAGCCTCATCCAGATACCAGATAACATTATAGAGCATCCAAGAGAGTGAACCCATCTTTCCATTTCAGAACTTTGGACAAAACAGCAGATTTAATCTTATGGCAGAGAGTGGTAGAAGAGGCAAAGGAGTTGCCAAATTTTCTATCATTTCTTTCCCTCCAAATGTGATAAACCGAGCAGCAAATAATAAGGTAATAGAAATGTTTGTATCTGTTGGAAGCCTCACTGATACAATCAAATGCTTGCAAAATATTAGGCCTGAGAAGATGCCCACCCAACATGGGGATAAGGTTTTGGATAACAGAAAAAGAGTAGCTACATTCGAAAAAAAGATGGGTAATACTTTCATTAGCAGCATAACAGAGGGAGCAGGTAGAATCCACAGTAATGCCTCTAGCCAGAAGTGTGTCTGCAGTTTTGAGGCCACGTAATAAAGCCATCCAACAGAAACTAGAAAAACGTAAGGAATACCGTTTATGCCAAACAAATTTATGCCAGTTAACCGATATATCACAGCTGTGAAGGAAATTTATATGTGACTTGTGAGTGGCATTCCCATTACCCCAAACCAGACAGCCATCACGAGAAGATCCCAAAGAAATAGAGGAGAGGAAATTTAAAGTAACAGCAGGTATGTGGGAAGGCAGCTCCCAACCATTATCCTTTAATATAACACCAAGAGCAGCATTAGAAGGGAATAAATAAAGTAAAGATTGCAACTCAGGAACCTCTTTTATCAACTTTCCATTCACCCAGGGATCCCAGTAAAGGGAAATCGGTGCCATATAATGGATTCTAAAAATATAGTTTTCTTTGGCAGTGTAAGCAACCCTGCATAAATTCTTCCAAAAGGAGGAGGCTTTCAGAACAGGAGGCTTCCAAGGGGAGACATGTTTATGAAGGAGCCAAGCGGAGAGAGGGCTGTTGTGGTTATATAATCTCTCAATGAGGCAGCAATTGTAGCTGAATTGAATGGAGTGCAGGGAAGGGAGCCCCAGGCCACCAAATTCTTTCGGCTTGCAGGTGTTTTTCCAGGATATCAGATGAAGCTTACGGGCATCAGAGTCTCCAAAGTAGAGGAATTTGGCACACCTTTTATCGATTTGCTTTAAAACAGTTTTTGGGATTATAGAGCATCGAATCCAGTAAGCTATAGAATTCCAAATAGTGAATCGTAAAAATTGAAGTCTGCCAGCAAAAGATAGGACTTTAGCTTTCCAGCCGGAGAGCTTATGTGTGATCTTTTCCAATAGATTAGCAAAATCAGCAATCTTAGGATTGTAGTGAGATAAAGGAATCCCAAGGTAAGTAACACAGGAGGTGTGGGTAATATTAAGGATGGAGCTAATAACATGGGCATTGTGACAACAAGGGGGAAGTATGAGAGAGCTTTTCTGAAAATTAACTCCAAGGCCAGAGGCAGTAGAGAATTGATGAAGTTTCTCACGTAGGATTTCACAATTAGCAATTTCAGCTTTGCCAAAGATAAGGACGTCGTCAGCATACATAAGGTGAGAGATCCTAACATCCCCAACATGCGGAGCTTCAAACATATTACCATAGGCCGTGCTATCTAAAAGACACGAAAAAGCATCCATCACAATGCTAAAGAGATAAGGACTTAACGGGCAACCTTGCCTGAGCCCAGCAGTGGAGGGGAAAAAACCATGGAGAGCACCATCAATGCACATAGAAAACCAGACCTCATTAATACAGGCATCAATCCATTTGATGAAGATAGTAGGGAAACCTTTCTGAACCAGCCTAGCCATTAGAAATTCCCTTGAAACACTATCAAAAGCTTTTCTAATGTCAAGTTTAGCACAAAAATAATTATTCTTAGCAGAATTCCTAGAATGCAGTATAATTTCTTTGGCTAAAATAATGTTATCAGTTGAGATCCTTTTGTGAATAAAGCCAGTTTGATTCTCTTGGATGATATGTGGCATAACAGGCTTTAATCTAGAGGCTAAAATTTTTACAATAATTTTATAAGTAGTATTACACAAAGAAATGGGTCTGAAATCAGAAATAGCCTCCGCATGACCAGATTTAGGGATTAAAGTAATAGCAGTAGCCTTGGCAGCACGAGGAAGATAAGCATTCTTATAAAAAGCCTTGGCAGCTTTGCAGACCCAAGGGCCGGTCACAATCCAAGTGGATTTAAAGAACTCAAAGTTAAAACCATCGGGGCCAGGTGAGGAGTTGGAGTCCCCAGAGAAAACAGCTTTCTTAACTTCAATATCTGTAAAAGGAAGGGTTAGTGAGGAGAAAAATTCAGAAGGAATAGCATTCCCCACCGGGAAGAGAGAAATGTCAAAAGCCTGATGGGTAGGGGGATTAAATAGCCCATGAAAGTAAGCAATAGTCTCATTGACAGCATCAGAAAAGGAGGAAGAGGAGTTGGACATGGTAAGAGAAGTAGAAATTCTCCTATAATTCCTCTTCATGTTAATCTTGGAGTAAAGATACTTAAGGTCCTCCTCACCATGAGTATTCCATTTGCTTTTAGCCCTCTGAGATATCCAAGAAAACCATTGAGAAGAGACAGCAGCCACTTGAATATTTATGTTTTTAATAGCCTGAGAGGCTTCCTCATTGTTGCAATTCAAATTCAATCTATTAAGGTAATCAGCTTGTTTACGATATAAAGAGTCCAGATGACTAGCCATATGATTAGCATTAGCCCAAGCTTTCCCTTTGATGGCAGATTTAAGCTTCTTAAGCAAGTATCACAGAGCAGCAAAAGGCTCACCCCTAGCCTTTCCAGTGAAAGTGGAGAGTAAGAGGAACCAAAAGTCTTGAGAATTGGCCCAATAATTCTTAAATAAGAATCTATGATGAGTATCGTTTCTGTTGCCAGGCAAGAGCACAATCGGACAGTGGCCAGAGCACATAGGGGGCTTAATGACATAGTGGGAGCTGGGAAAAATCTCCATCCAGCAATCGTTAACTAACATACGGTCCAGTTTGATATGAATGGGGTTTCCAGTTTGTTGATTAAACCAAGTGAAGAAGGGACCCACAGAGGCCAAATCAATAAGATTAGCATCAAAAATCAGATTATTTAAATCAAAGAGCTGATTTTGGTGAAGAGCATTGCCTCCTAATTTGTCTGAGGGGTAACGACAGCAATTGAAATCTCCCATAAGTATCCAAGGGGTGCCAGGTGGAGGGGAGATGCCCCTAATCTCATCCCAAAGAATCTTCCTTTCCTCTGGGTTATTAGAAGCATAAATGGCAGATAACAGAAAAGGTCTAGAGGACCCATAAGAGATGGTACCCGATATCATTTGAGAAGAGATAAAGGAGGGCTTAAAGGTAAGCCTATCAGGGGACCATTTGATCCAGATCCTGCCAGGAGAGGAGCAGTGAAAATTGTTACAGCTATCCTCCAGATCAAACACCCTGTGTTGATTATAGAAGCTGAGGTGATTAAGAGAGGAAATATGTATTTTGTTTTCAAGAAGGTAGATCATATCTAAGCCAAGAGCTTGAACCAGTTTTTTACAAGAGAACACCTTTTCAGAGGAGCAAAAGCCTCTGATATTCCAAGCAGCAATAGAGGGGCTTATCATTTAGATTTGGATGTCGGAGTGGGGGGCTTTTTGGATCCTTTGCCCCGGGTGGGCTTAGATATAGTAGCATTGGAGTGTTGTATATGTGTGGTTTGTGGAGATTCTGATTGGGGATGCGTAACAGCATGGTTATCAGAGAGGCTGGGAGTTTGAGCATTGCTATATTGGAGGGAGGAGTATTTGTTACTAGTTGGTAAGTTTGTGGCATTCAAAGAGGGAGTAGGATCAGATTCTGGCTGGCAAGCGCAATCATCAGTGGGGGAGTTAAGGTTAGGGAGCTGGAGAAAGCCAGAAGGAGGAGGTACAATAAGGGAAGGGATAATATTAGCTGCAAAATAACAACAAGAAAGCAGATGAGAAGGCACGGTGAAACTGCAAAATAACAACAAGAAAGCAGGACTAGAGGGCATCCCGAAGAGCTCCCATAGCCAAAACCAACCTAAAAAAAACAGAAGAAAAACAGCTTTCTATGAAGTAGATTCCAGACTATATCCCCCAGTAAACAGCCAATTTGATTGGGCCTAGCTGGCATTAACCAGTTTTATCCTTTCCTTCACGGCTTCACAGATTCTCCATTCTTCCAACTAGATAACTTTAAATTAATTGCTCTAGCAATTATTTTAGTAAGAGTAGCCGCACACATGGCAGTGTAGTTAAATCTCCTATTGTTTCCTTCAATCCACAAAATGATAAACAATAGCATTAAGGGAGAGAAGAATGCCACTTTTAATGTTTTGGTGTTCAGGTAATCGACCAACGTGGTAGAAAGCTTGGACTACAGTACGCCTAAGGTAAAAGCCAACCTAGCTGGCGCTCAAGGGTCTGCAGGTTGGGTCGGCGCCCATCAAAATAAGCCGTAAAACAAAAATATATATGATTTCATATATATATATGATTTATTTCATATTTTTAAATTTTTTATAGTATCATTTAAAAAAGAAAAAGAAAATATCATTTATAATATATTTTAAAATGTATATATATTTATAAAAAATGAAAATGTAAAAGAGAAAAACAAATACTTAAATTATTTTTTTTTATTTTTTAAATTTTTTATAATATCATTTATTTTTTAAAAAATATTATTTACCAAAAAAGGAAAAAAATCAAGTTGTTGACTGATTCTTTTTTATTTTATTTTCATTATATATATATATATATATATATTTATTTATATATATATAAATTAAACTATATATTTATAAATAAAAAATTTTAAATAAATTTTGATTTAACTATTTATTTTTTCTCTTTTTAAGTTTTCTTTTTTATCTTGTTTTTTAATATACTATATATTTAAGTTTATAATCTTACTTATTTATAATATCATTTATTAAAACAAATAGTTAAAAAAACAAAAATAAAAATTTTAAAAACCGTAGAAACTGTTAAAATAATTTGAATTTGTTTTTTCTTTTTTATGTGGAAAACTCTAAAAAGGGGAAAAACCACGGGGCCTAGCCCAATTTGAATGAATCCACCAGTATTTGCAGTTGATTACAAATGAGGGCCTTCAATGGAGGGAAGGCGTTGGCTTGATGTAACAAATATACACCATATAGAGTGTGTTACATGGTGGAAATATGAAGAATCACTGTTGACATGTTCGTTTGGTCGGAAGGACCATAGTCAGTGGACGATGAAGGTTGAAAAGAAGATTGTCTGGCAACGGAGGTCAGAAGGATCGTTGACGGGCGGAAATCCGGCGTTGGGTAGAAATTCAGAAATGGGTGGAAGGCCAACATCAGGTAGAAGTCCGCCGAAAGTTCGACGACAAGCAGAAGTCCGGCGACCGGTGGAAGTTCAGCGTCAGGTAGAAGTCCGACAAAAGTCCGATGACGAGAACAAGTTCAGCGACGAGCGGAAGTTCGACGTCGGGTAGAAGTATGATGAAAGTTTGACGATGAACAGGAGTCCGGCGATGGTCCGAAGTTTGGTGTCTGGTAGAAGTCTGACCAAAGTCCGACGACAGGCAGAAGTCCGACGATGGGCGGAAGTTCGACGTCGGGTAGAAGTCTGACGAAAGTCCGGCAACGAGCAGAAGTCCGGCGACGTACAGAAGTTTGGCTTCGAGTAGAAGTCCGATGAAAGTCTTGCGACGCGTAGAAGTCCAGCGACGGGAGAAAGTTCAGAGTCTGGTAGAAGAGTAATGAAAGTCCGGCGACATACAGAAGTCCGGTGACGGGCAGAAGTTCAGTGTCGGGTAGAAGTCCGACGGAAGTCCGGCGACATGCAGAAGTCTGGCGACGGGAGAAAGTTTGGCGTCAGGTAGAAGTCCGACGTCGAGTAGAAGTTTAACGAAAATCTGGCGACGGGCAGAAGTCCGATGATGGGTGGAAGTTCGGTGTCAGGTAGAATTCCGACGAAAGTTCAGTGACGGGCGGAAGTCCAGCGATGGGCGGAAGTTTGGAGACGGGTAGAAGCCCAACGAAAGTCTGGCAACTGGTAGAAATCCGACGACGGGGAGAAGTCCGACGTCTGGCAGAAGTCCGACGAAAGTGAGAGTGATTTGATGGACGACTGATGTTAAATCCTTTGATCGTGGACCATTTTTTGGGAATTTGAATGTCTTAATGATATCATAATTTGATGATCTTGGGCTCGTTTGATTTGTCTCGTCGAGCCGCTCGATTCGACTATAAACATGTCACGTTTGGAAAGTTTTTGGTAATCCAAATTATGGATTGAACCTTCCAAATGCGCTTCGGGTCTTTGATTTGGACTCATTTGAGCTCGAATTGAGTTGAATTTGGTGTCGTTGGGTTTGTATTTCTGAGAAGTAGGGCTGCAAACGAACTGAGCCGAGCCGAGTATGTGAGTGTTCATGTTTGAGTTCATTTAATATCAGCTTGTTCAAGTTTGGTTCATGTTTGTTCGAGCTTTATTATTTGTATTCATGTTTTGTTCATTTAAATTAATGATTGTTCATGTTCGGTTTATGTTCAGTTCGTTTAGTGCTTATCGAGCTTTAAACAAATGAGCTATAAACGAGCTCTACTTTTAGATGTTTATTAACTTAACAAGCGAGTTTTATCGAGCTTCCTAACAAACGATTACATCGAGCATGTTCGTAAACATATTTAACGAATTTTTTTAAACAATCAAACAAACACGTTCATGAATATATCTATGAACAAACACATTTATAATAAAAGCAATTGTCTATGTAAAATGAAAATAACATTAATCAATATGAAAAATGCAGTGCTCATTATTATTTACTTTAAATTTTATTGTTTAAAAATAATTATATCATTATATTATAATAAACTTATATTGTTGTTAATTATAAATTAAATAATTGTTATTAGTAAATAAATGATAAGTAATAATATTAATGAGAATTAATCGATTAATATCAATTAATATATAATAATAGCTTATTTATTAAATATATACAATAATAATAATGAAAATTAATCGATCTTGATGTCAAATATCAAACATTAATCGAGTTCTTTGTTCACGAGCTTCTTATCAAGCTTCATATCGAGTATGTTTATGAGCTTTAAACGATCATGTTCACGAACCTAATCGAGCCAAATGCATTGTTGTTCAAGCTTGTTTATTAAAACATCGAGTATTTACGAAAGTGTTCAAGCTTGTTCAACTATCTAATTGAACGATCACAAACGAGCTCTTATCGAGCCGAGTGTCGAAAAACTTGTCGAGCGCTCAGTTCACTTGCAGCCCTAACGAGAAGTTCAATTCAACTACCTTGTCCATCATATTTCTGATCCTACTCGATCTTGATCTACCAGCACAAATCCTAAATGATGGGGACAATAAAGGTTTAATACATGTTTCGAAACAGAATTAGAGCCAACCAAATCTCTGAGATGACATAAAATTAGGGGCGTAAGTGAGCCGAGCCGACTCGAGCTTGCGAGCCTAGCTTATTAAGGCATGAGCTCGGTTCTTGAGGTCGAGAGCTGGCTTATAATTAATTATTTATTTAATTAAAATAATCTATGACATTTATTATAATATATTAATATAATAGTTATATTTTAGAACAGCTGTACAAATTAAAAATAATAATAGATTTTTATTTTTATGAGCAAAAGCTGCTGCTGCTGCAGCAGCCCCAAGGCCCCCACCTACTTTAAACAGCTTTTAATAATAGATTTAACGTAGTATGATAAATAGGATTGAAATCACGTAATTATTAAGTATGATAAGATGCATGAAAATGGGTAAAGGAAGTCTACTTCCGAGCTTTTTGCTACACACCCGGGGGAAAACAGACAAAGGAAAGAGGCATCTTTTCTACTTTTTCCAAGCTTCTTTTGAAGCCCACAGTTGCCACTCCAGAAGTGACATATATACAATATTATAATTCAAATCCAATTTTGGAAGGCTATGATAAAAAAGCAAATTAGATGTCAATAACTAGTTTGCTGATGACAAAATTATAATATGCTTTATTTAATTAGCTTCAAATCAGGACCACCTTTCCTTTACAATTCTTTTTTTTTTTTGTTTCAAATGTGATATTATGCTCATCATTACTAAATTAAATTTAATCTCCTCAGTGGGACTAAATTCAGGCGTGCACGATTCTTGATTAATATGAATGACAATACCTCAAAAGGACCACAGAGGACTTGCAAATCTAAGTTGAACATACAAATTGAACTATATGAAAATGACATGGTGCTAAAAAAATAAAGTTATGATTTGCAAAATAACAAGTTCCAACTTGAATACAAATGAACACATATGGAACCTGTAGTGAATAAGTGACTTGCAAACACTACATGTTTACAAGTAATGGTGAATTGTGGACAACACAATCAGTTTCCTTGCTGACATGAGGCTCTTAATGGATAGCACGACTTCTTTGTAATGATCAACACTAATTAAAGATTACATGCAAGCTGACTACAAACAAAATGCATAAAGATGTTTCAACAAGCACTTCAAATCATATGGAAGTAGTGATGACTGAAGCGTCATATTTGTATCGATATTGCAAACAGGCACATCAAACCATGATGCACACTTGACTCCTACATGCGTAAAAGAACATTAAATGAATACCAAGATTTCCCTCCAATAAAATGATGACTGGCTCGTAAACAAATATAGTAGTTATCTACAAATGCTGAAAGTCAACATACAACGAACCCATTGAAATTGCTTGCAAGCAATGATGCAAGACGTGTAATATATATGAAAGAGTATCATTGCCAGTTGAAATGCAAATGATAATTAATGATTCCTAACAAGGATATTTGATCTAGTTGCAAGTAGATGCATAGGAATATCTCAGCAAGCACTACAAATCATATGCCAATGATAGAAACATCCTTATCAATCTTGCAAGAAGACATAGCAGTGCAAACAATGAAATCTCTTATCAAAACATTAAATGCAACATGCAATGATTGCAGAGATACTTCTACAATAAATAGCAATTAAGTGTTGAGCAAATACACTAATTTCCTGAAAGTCATGATGAGTATAATACAAAGATTGTAAAGGAGATGATATATTTGCTATCAAAATAAATACGACCATTTTCGATAATATCTACAAGCAAGAACCAATAGTCAACATGCAAATATGAGCCCTACGAATCATTGTAGGAGATTTGTCATGTATATGACACCTCGCCTATAAGTAGGAGAGATTTGTAGTGCAGATGCCATAGTTCTCCAAAGGCAAGGGTAACAGACTTTTGATGAAAATGCCAATGCCACGATACAACAATAAATGACAATCACCTGTGAACAGTGAAGGATTCCTAATATATGTTCGACAAATTGTCTACAGGTGATAGTGAATGACATATAAGCTAAGATAATAGCTTGTTAACCGACATGCACAAAGAAGTTAGTGGTGCGTGTAGCTTAACCAGCAATCTTCACAAACAGCATGGTCTTTTTCCAACACGTTCAGTGCAATATACAATGAATATTAAAACACTCCTACAAATAGCAATAGTCCAGTGCTAAACAAATACATCGACCCAATAATAGTCCACTGCTAAACAAATACATCGACCCCTTTACAACTAAAAGCAAATGACTATGACAAGTGTAAGTACCCACAGGACCTTGTAAAAGATATGTCATATACATTGGGCGCCATCTACAAGCAAAATACATAAGGGTTATGATGAATGAAAATTCTTGCAAATCATCGTAAGAAACTCACTACATAGCTGCTCATTCACAAGCAACAGTTGGAGACCCTTATCTACACAATATTTCATTTATTGGAAAATGCAATACGAACATGACGAATGCAAATATCTATGAACCGCTATAAAAGATCTGTCATGCATTTAACGTATCGCTCATAAATGTGGGCAATTTGGTGGTTTGGTTAACCACCTTAGGGGATCCAACTTGGGCCTAAATTTAGTGGGCTTGGGCTATGAGGTCAGGTGAACTCATGACCCAAGTTTTATTGAAATTGGTGCCCATTTAGTCCACCAACTAGCGAACCCGAAATCATCCCTTAGATTTGACCTATAACCTTAATTAATTCATAATTAATTCATATAAAATTTTAAAAATTCATGTAAGATCTTTAATTTCTCATAATTAAACCCTTAATCCAGAAAAAATAAAAGCCCTATGATCAGATCTTTAATTTAAACTGACATATTTTTATGCAGGTACTAAAAAAATGCTTAAGTCTCCTTTAAAATCAAAAGAGCATGGCTAAGTATGGTTGAGATTTTATTTAATACAAATATATAACTACTTGGGATATTTATTTATATTTGATTGCTTAAGATGACCTTGTAGGGGAGTCTATATTTTTATTTTCAATATATTGTAATGTAATTTGATCAAGTATTGAGTTGTGAAAGTATATTTGAGTTGGGGATATTACATCCAACTTGGAGTCTAAAGAGGAGGAAACATCTCTTAGGGGAGGGTTTCCTTCCATTTGGATATCCAAAGTTAGGATAATTTTTAATATCCAAAGAGAAAAGAAAACACCACTTCAGGGAGGAGTTTTTTTTTCATTTGGACATCTAGAACTGATGAATTCAAGGAGCTCGTCGGAGTATGAAGAAGTGAAGAATTAAAAAATATCTCACTCAAAGTCACTTGCATCTATCTTAGAATTAGAATCTAAGTTTGTTGTTAGTGGTACTCAGACACTTTTAATTTATGTAAATTCTAGGTTGTAATAAATAAGCATTTTCACACTTAATTTATTTAATTAATTTGATTATTAAATTGATTGCTTTAATTTAATTTTGATTAGGATTGTCTGCTTTTTTTAGTTTTTTTTCGACAATTTACATGTCGTATTTTGATTTAACCTGAAATTTAATCTGAGGCTCGTGAGGGTACGCATAAAAACTTTTTCAACTTAAATTTAAATAAAACTTTTCAGGATAATATAGAAACTCTAACGATCTAAGAAGTAAGCCTAGATCACCGGAAGTTCTCATTTAAGTATATTTTTACCTTCTCCTCCTTGGTAGGCACCTCCTTGCCTGCGGGTTTTGGTAAACCAGCTGACCTATAAGGGTGCAAATCTGTCAAGGGGATGTTGTGCAATCTCTAAGAAAAAATATTTTGAAGACTTTTTTCAAAACTTGCTACATTTCATTTTATGCATTTAATTGAGTCAATTGGCATGCATTGCATTAAAAACTAATTAAAAATATATAAAACTTTAATTGTATTTTTTTAAAGTATTTTTACCCTACATAAGTCAAAGGGGCCACTTAGGATCCTCTCTAGATGTCGGCCCTAACTCCTAAAAAATTAATTAACAGCCCACCACTCTTTCATTAAAGATCGAACTCATGATTTTGAAGCGCCTAGATAGTTAGCTGTTTCCCTAATCTATGCCGAGTTAAGTCTAGATTTTGCACTGCATTAGTTAGGTTCGGGTTACTGTTATCCAGTGCCCAATTTAGACTTAGGATCTGGGACAAATTCATAGTCGCAAGACCCCAACCTTCGAAAATATAATCCCAACTGACTGATAAATTAATAACTTGAATTAAAACTCTCTTCAATCCAAAATCTAAAGCCCAACATATAGGATAGGCCGTGGTATTTCTGAAGTGTTTCAGAATCCCAAAAATACCTCCTATCCTTCCTCCCTTGATCTCCAAAATAAGTGCTCAAATTCTATCCAATCCCAGTTGAGATTCCAAATTCACCATTCCTTGGTACCACTCCTCAAAAATCTCAAAATAGAGTTTCCATCGTTATTTTAATCAAGAGTATTTGTAGAAAATTCAACTTTTTATGATATAATTAACTACAAGGGCTTGCACTCGTAGGAGATTTAGAACCCGCATCCACCTTTCAAAATCAAAATTTCAAAACCCAATTTAATCTTCTTTGGGAAAATAAAAAACTAACGATGATCATTATCATCATTTTCAGACGATCGATAATAAACTATATTTTCTTTCGTTGGAGAGATATGTCATTTACTATCGTGATTTTGAATATGAAATTAATGATTATGCATCCAGACTATAATAGTTAAATACTCGATAGAATGTCATTTTGACCATTCGGTGTCACGTGTAGTTCTTTCTTGAATTTGACTATTACAATCAGGATGAAACTTATAGTTTTGTTATTTGGACTCGTTAGGGAATGATATATTAGCCTCCCTGGGCGACATATCATTCATAACGATGTGTTCAACTTCATAACTAAAATCCAAGAAATCAAATTTCCCAAAGAAAATTAACTTTTTTCAAAACTCCCTCTTTCAAACTTTCAACACCCAAATAAACACCAGGGCAGGAGGTCGGAACCTTCATGTGCAGGCGGCTTTCTTGCGGGTTTGGTCGGGTTTGAGTATAGGAGGTTCGGTGGGATGATGTAGAGCAAGGCGACGGGAAAGAGGCTATTAGGAAGGGGTCGGAAGCTCATGAGAAAGTCGTCGGTTGCAGTTGTGTGAGGTAGAGGAAGGAGGGTGAGTTCGGCTGGCGGGGTCGAGATGATCTACACACGTGTGAAAGGAACTTTCAGCGTCGTTTGCAGAGCCAAGCACTGTAGCAGGTGGCAAGTATGGGCTGGAATGTCGCACATAGGAAACTCTACCGGCTGTGTATAGATGCTTTATGGAAACTCTGCAGGCTGTCTAGATGCTAATTTGCTAAAAACATCTAGATTACATTTTTTACTTCATACAATTGAACTATAATTAGTTTGTATTTTGAATAGTATGCATGGATATCGATTTAAAATTATCTACTTGAACTTCTACTTGATTATTTTGCTGCGCTTTGTTCTTGGATATTGCTAATTGTATCACTTTTGAACTCACTATGATGATGGAGTTGTTGATTGCTAAACAAGTGGATTTCCTTATTCTTTCTTTTGTAACTTGATTGTAGGTATCTATGCACATTATATTGCAAAATTAGATTTCATGTCAATCAAAACTAGAGTATTTCCTTTTGTTTGGGATGATTTCAATGTATCTTGATTGTTTTGTCAGAAGTTTTTATCAGTTTTTTATTCTTTTATTGAATGTTTTAGATTTTAAATTAGTATGCTCTTTCACCTTGATACGTCATCAAAAAATTATCTTGATCGGGCACGAATCTTGAGGCAAAATCAAGTTGGAAACTTCCAAAATTAAAATTGGGATCATCCAAACTCCGATTTCAGTGAACTTACAGTAAAATTGAACGTCTCGGATATACGAACCCAACGACACCAAGTTCAACCCAATCCGAGCCCAAATGGGTCCAAATCAAGGGTCTGAAGCGCTGTTGGAAAGTTCAAACCATAATTTGGATTACCAAGCGGTCTCCAAATGTGACATGCTTATACTCGGATCGAGCGTCTCGACGAGACAAATCCAACGAGCCCAAGATCGCCAAATTCTGACATCATTAAGACCTTCAAATGTCCAGCGAACGGTCTATGATCAAAGGATTCAAGATCGGCCGTCCATTCAAACCACCCCCTAACTACCCCTGATCTTTCACCTATTTACGGGCCGTGCCACTCAAGAAAATCTATAAATAGAGCCCCCTCTCCTCTTAAAAAAGACACCTGATCCTAAGGAGAAAAAGAGAGAGCTCTTGCCCCCTCGCTCCTCCTCGACCACCGCCGGACCACCGCCTTGACGTCGTTGCTCCGCCGGACCACCACCTAAGACCCTGCACTTCGCTGGACCACCACCTGAGGCCCTGCTCTTCGCCGGACCACCACCTGAGGCCCTGCTCTTCGCCGGACCACCACCTCAGGCCCTACTATTCGCCGGACCACCACCTGAGGCCCTGCACTTCGCCGGACCACCACATGAGGCCCTGCTCTTCGCCGGACCACCACCTAAGGCCCTGCTCTTCACCGGACCACCACCTGAGGCCCTGCTATTCGCCGGACCACCACCTGAGGCCCTGCACTTCGCCGGACCACCACCTGAGGCCCTGCTCTTCCCCGGACCACCGCCTGAGGCCCTGCTCTTCACCGGACCACCACCTGAGGCCCTGCACTTCGCCGGACCACCACCTAAGGCCCTGCTCTTCGCCGGACCACCACCTAAGGCCCTGCTATTCGCTGGACCACCACCTGAGGCCCTTCTCTTCGCCGAACCACCATATGAGGCCCTACACTTCGCCGGACCACCACCTGAGGCCCTGCTCTTCGCCGGACCACCACCTGAGGCCCTGCACTTTGCCGGACCACCACCTGAGGCCCTGCTCTTCACCGGACCACCACCTGAGGCCCTGCACTTCACCGGACCACCACCTGAGGCCCTGCTCTTTGCCGGACCACCACCTGAGGCCCTGCACTTCGCCGGACCACCGCTTTGACGCCCAAATTTAGCCGGACCACTATTTACCGTCCTCAACTCTGCCCGACAACTACCTAAGGACCAAAGCTCTGCCAGACCGCCAGATGACCCCGAAGTTCTGCCAGAGCGACATTAGGCCCTCACAAGCCTCTTAAATTTCACCCTACGGGTGATATTTGTAATCTGATCGCCCTTGAAGGCGAGTCAGTCCCCTGTAATATGCTCAAGTTCTAGTGGAATCATTTCAACTGGGCCAGGCCCCGTGGTTTTTCCCCTTTTCAGGGTTTTCCACATAAAAATCTTCTGTTCTCAGTGTGTGAGCTGGATATTCGTGCAACGCTAAGACCTAGAATTCATACTCTACCGCCGTGTATATTCTAACCCGCAACACACCTCTTTTTTTTTTCTGATTTTTCTCGTAAACCAGAGTAGATATATCTTGGTTAGGGGTGTAGATTCGACCCGAACCCGGCTCAAAAATTTCTGGTTGGGGTTGACCCGAACCCGAAACGTGTCGGGTTCGGGTTCGGGTTCAACAATTCGACCCGTTTAAAAAATTGGGTCGGGTTCGAGTTGACCCGTTGACCCGAAATTGACCCGTTTTGAACCGAAAACCCGTTTTTGATGCGGCAACCCGAGATTGACCCATTTTGGACCAAAAACTAGTAGTTTTTTTGTTGGCACCGGGTCATTCGGGTCGGGTCGGGTTGACCCGGACCCAAAGTGGGTCAGGTTCGGGTCCGGAAAACCGACCGGTTTGCAAAAACGGGTCGGGTTCAAGTTGACCGCAATAATGTCGGGTCAGTTACGGGTTGGACCCGAACAAAACCCATGACCCGAAATTGATGGTGACAGTTCCTATTAGGCATCATTTAAAACCTTGGAGTATAAAGGAGGTAAAGCGTCTAAATTTTGTATTCAGTGGGCACTAAGGCCAGATTTACAGGCTGTATTACCCAAATTCATTTCCTATTTTTTGCCTTTTCTTCATTTAGAATTTTTCCAATATGAAGAATTTTGCAGACCTTAGGAATTAGTTCTGCCGTCTGTTTCAACGAAATCTTTGAGTTGATTCCTTTCCAGTATATTCTATATTTTAACTTATGGAGTTTTCTACCATCTTGGAATGGTGCTGAGCCATCAATGCCATTTTCACTCCTTTCATCCTGTTGTTTCATACAGCAAGAAAAAGTTGTAACAAACGAATATTAGCGCCTAATCAGACTAGTACTGGACGAAAGAAGGATGGTTATTTTTTTGCTTTGGTGATTCCAGATCAGATTTTGTTGAAAGCCATTCTTAAACTCATTAACATATTTAAGCTACATTTGGGATGTTTAGAGTAGGATCATTTTATAAAAAGGAGCATATTTTAATTTTAAATTAATTTAAGGATCTGCTAAAAAAAAATTTAAAAATGAACAAACAAGGAACTTAATTATCCGATTTTAATAGAAACCGAAACCCGGATTTTGAGCGGAAACCGGATTTTGCTTCTCAGGTTTCTATATTTTTAATATATAATTAAATTTGGTTTCTTAAAAATTATAACTGTTTTGAAATTAATTTTTTTTAAAATGAATAAAACATAAAAATATTTATTTTTAAACACAAATTAATTGATATAACTAAAATTTTATTTTATTTTTAATTAATAGTTTTTATTAAATTTTTTAAACAAAATTTGAAACAGTGTAAATAAAAAAAGTAAAATTAGTAATTAATTTTTTTAAAAAATTAATGAATAAAAATAAATTTAAAATTTAAAATTTAAAACTTTTTTATTTTTTAAATACTTAATTTTTAATTAAATATATTTATTTTTTAAACAAGGGCATTTTTATAAATATTAAAAATAAAATAAAAAAAATTAATAAAAACTATTATTTAAAAATAAAATAAAAATTTAGTTATATCAATTAATTTGTGTTTAAAAATAAAAATTTTTATGTTTTATTCATTTAAAAAGAATTTTATTTTCAAAACAGTTATAACTTTTAAGAAATCTGATTTAATTATATATCTCAGAACAGTTATAATATCTTAATTAATCCGGTTTCTTTAAGAAACCGTATTTTCAAATTCCAAATTAAAAAATAACAAAATTTCAGAAAATAAAAAAACCGGAGAAGTAAATAAAAAAATTAAGAATATAGAAACTGGAGAAGCAAGTCCAATGTTTTCTCCTTTTTTTTATTTTTTTTAAGCCGATCCTTAAACTAATTTAAATTTAAAATATGCTCCTTTTTATAAAATGGCCCTTTCTTACTAGGCTAAGTGTCAGCTCACCAAGACTAGTCATCACTAATGCTACTACCGGCATCATTTTAATTTTGTTTTTGCCACATCCAAAAGAAATGATAAAAAAAGGCTTAAAATTTTATCTGTGCGACTAGAGGTGTCAAAATAGGTATCGGATTCAAATTTAAAAGAGTTGATCCTAACCCATCATCATAGTGCGTTCAAAAGTGATACAATCAGCAATATCCAAGAACAAAGCGCAATACAATAACCAAGTAGAAGTTCAAGGAGATAAATTCAAAACGATATCCATGCATATTATTCAAAATACAAACTAATTACAGTTCAATTGTACGAAGTAACAAATATAATCCAGATATTTTTAGCAAATTAGCATCTACACAGCGGGCAGAGTTTCCATAAAGGATCTACTAGCCGGCAGAGTTTCCTTCGTGCGACATTCGAGCCCATGCCAGCCGCTTGCTACAGAGCTTGCTCTGCAAACGATGCCGAAAGTTCCATTCACACGTGCGTAGATCATCTCGACACCCCGCCAACCGAACTCTGCCACCTTCTTCTTCCTCTACCTCACACGACTGCAGCCGACGACTTACTCACGAGCTTCCGACCTCCCCTCATTCGACCCCTTCCCGATAGCCTCTTGCCCGACGCCTTGTTCTTCCTCATCCCACCGAACCTCCTATACTCTGAACCGACCAAACCCGCAAGCAAGCCGCCCGCACACGAAGGTTCCGACCTCCTTCCCTGGCCGCAAGACTCACGAAGCCAACTCCCTCTCCTCCCTATCCGTCCCCAACACCTGCTCTGCCGAAGCCGCGACCTGCCCAAATTCCAGAGCCACACGCGACTGCCAACCTTGAGCTCGACATCCGCCTCCAGCCGAACCGACCACAGCCGACGGACCTTCTAGCCGCGATCTGCGACGCCGAGCCGATCTCCTCTCGCGTACAGGTAATCTTCCCCTTCTTCTTCTTCCTCTTCTTCAATCCCTGCATTTTTTGTTCTTCTTATTTTTTCATGCTCTCATTTCAATGATTTGAAATTGTTTTACATAAAATTGCAAAGTTAACTAGCAGATTTCCTTTTGTTATAAATAATAAGTGAATCTGTTGTTATTTTCCCAGGGTTACGTTCCTGTATTCCTGCCCACTCCACAATGATCTATGCCATCGTAATCTTCATCATCATCATTTTCCTTATCGCTGCCATCACCTACATCACCTGCTTAGCGTGGAATTACTCTGTTGTTGCCTCTCCCCTTCAGACCGAACACAATGCCGAGACTGTGATCGACAACGCTACGCTTAGTACCTGGCCTACCCTCACCTACGCTGAAGCCAAGAGTCGGGATCCACGAGCGGTTAACGCCATTTGCTGCCCTATTTGTCTTGTCGACTATGAGGAGGAGGAGGGGGAGGATAAGGCATTGAGGTTTCTGCCGGAGTGTGGACATTTATTTCATGCAGCATGTGTGGAACCATGGTTATGGCGGCGACAGACTTGTCCGGTGTGCCAGTCGTTGGTGATGAATCAGGACATGCAGACGTCTTTAGCCGAGGTAATTCCAATGGAGATTGAACAGGCTTAGATATATACAAATATAGTAATGCTGCCCGGATTTTATATAAAATATAAATATAGTACAAGTTGGTTATTAGTCTATTTGCCTGTGTGCTTGAAGAATGTTAAAAATCATATATATGTTAGTTCAATTATATTTGCATTCCATGTGCCTATCAATGATTGCAGAAATCTGAAGGCCAGAAATTTCAGGAAACCGAACCCATGAGCATGGACAGTGCAGCTTGACCTTAATATCAAAAGAATTCGAAGGATTATCTTAATATCTATTGTTTGGCTCTATCTTTTATTGCTTATACTGAACTCCAATACTAAAATTTAGCCGGTTACCAACGAGTATATGAGGTTTTCATGTAGAACATTAATGACAAGTTAAAGACTCTGTGTGGAACAATCTTTTCATGTTGTTCTTTGTAGTTAATTGATCATTTTACTTTTGGATTTGAGGTCTATTAGCTTGATAAGAATGTGGAATTGAAATGCGTAAATTTTGTTTAGCATGCATATGAAGCGGCTTTCTTGGGTGGGTTGTAAATCTGTTTGCTGAACGCTAGAAAAAGCTCTTTTTATTAACCTCTTTTTTTTAAGTTTCAGAAAACAGAGCAGCCAAAACAAGGTTCCTTGGCTCTCACTCTAACTCTTCTTCTTTATTTCAGCAAGCTGCATGGTTTCAGCTCTCTCTCGAGCTCGTTCAACCTGATGTGGAAATCCCTATCCATGCTGATCTGCAGGACTACCTTACCATACGGCTACCCTTTTACACCGTTATGCAGCATATTACCACTACTTATATAACTATTTATAGTACTATAGCGCACACACACTTTCATCTTTTGTTACACCGCTTTTAGAATCAGAAATATAGAAGGTGTGTTACAATTGGGAGGAAGCCTGAATATTATCAACAGTATATTTTTCTACAGTTTAGTTACTGTTTTTCTGCATTGTCCCTGTTTTTTCAATTTATATTGCTTCCATAGTATATTGGTATCAGAGCTTGGCGGTAATAGATGGCAAGAGCAGTCGATAGCCCGCCTTTGATGGAGATCAAGGCAAAGGTGCACTGTGGGCGATTAAATCCAAGATTATTAAACAATTGGTGGCGGCGGCAATGTTCAACTTCCGCCGCCAACCATGTCCCCAACCCATCTGGCAGTTCATCAATGAGGTAGAGGAGGGTGCCGACCTCACTCCGATGTGCCGAAGCTGACGGACTCGGACATTGACCCTGGGTTTCAGCAACAGGGCAATGTGTCTAACTTGATTGACGAATAAAGTATATGAAATCATATATATTTTTGTTTTATGAATTACTCACGGGCGCCGACCCAACCTGCAAACCTCTGATGGGCGCCGACCAAACCCGCAGGCCCTTGGGCGCCAGGTAGGCTGAGTGTCAGCTCACCGAGGCTAGTCGTTACTAATGCTAACGACCGGCATCATTTTGATTTTGGTTTTGCTTAATTCATTGTCAAATAATTTCCTTTTAAAAATTTATCCTAAAAAATATATTGATAACGATGTTTTATACTTCAAAGATAAAAAACTTACGAAAAGTGGGTATGATGGTGCTGGGCTGGTCACCAGTTGCAAGAAAAATTATTCTGTGCGGAGTCCGGATGCCATCCAAACTCCAATGAAAATGTGCCACGTCAGGTACCGAGCCGCGGTCGGTACCGTTAGGATACCGAGCATACCGGACGAAAATACCATCTAGTGTCCGCACAGAATAATCTATTCCAGTGCAGATAAGCGATGATAATGTTGCCTACCAATCAAGGAATGGGATAAGGCTAATTAATTATATATGTCCGTATGTTTTCCCAAAAAAACCAAAAAATATCAATAACCAAACTCAATGAACCACTTTTAAGGTCTTGACGTCATTGAAAAGTAGGTTTGGAGTAATATGTTGGCACATTTCCCTGATATAAGAATAAGATGCTATACTCAAACTCAGAGGAATTACTTTTTTAATAGGGGTGTCAATTCGGGTCAACGGATTGGGTTCGGGTCCAACCTGAGTTGACTCGGATGTAAACGGGTTGACTCGAACCCGACCCATTTAGCTAAACGGGTTCGAATTGCCAACCCGGACACAACTTGATCGGGTTACCCGATTGACCCGACCCGACCCGTGAAACCTAACATGTTCGGCATTCGAGGCTTCACTACAGGCGAGGCCAGCGGCCGAGTACGGCAGACGAGGCGTCGTCGCGTCAAGGCCAGCGTGGCAGGAGAGATGTCGAGCCGTCGAGGCCAGCGAGGCGTCAAGGCCAGCGCGAGTGTGGCCTATGGGTGCCGCGGTGCCAGCGCAGCAGGCGAGCCAAGCACGGCAGACTTCGGAAAAGATGCGGCATAGTGGGTTCGGACTTCGAACCATATGCGGCACGGCAGCTCCACGGAAGCCATTTTCCAGGTCAAATCGGGTCAACCCGCGGGTTTCCTGGTCAACCCGAACCCGACCCGTTTCACAAACGGGTTGACCTAAACCCAATTTTTTCTGGGTCGGGTTCGAGTCGGGCTTTGGGTCGTGTCAATTTTTGACACCCCTATTTTTCAGTCTATATTTTTTTGTTATAAAAAGTTATATATATAATTAAATGAAAATGTTGGCCCGATCCGGCACAGGTCCGCTTCCGCGTCGCACTCCGCACGTGCCCGCTGTGCTCCAAGTTGGCGGGTCGGGTTTAGCTTAACCCATTTGACCTGGGTCAATTTTGGTTTCGATCTGAATCTGACCTGAAAACCCATTTTAACACCTCTATGCATCATTGTGAAAATTTGGTAGTAGAGAAATTAAGAATCTATTTGGGTTGGCTATAATATTTTATAAAATGATTATAAATTTATTGTGAGAAAAATAACTTTTTAAAAAAATTTTAATGTATATTATAATTATATTTTTATTTTAAAAAAAAATTAAACTTTTCATACAAATAAAAAGATCTATTTTTTATGTTAATTCTCCAAATCTCTTTCAGCCCTGTTGATAATGCTATCATGTTCCCACGAACTTGTGAAATCAGGAGTCAACTTATCATTCTTGAAAAGGAAGCCTAACTGTTTGTTTATTGGCATTGCTTAGTGGTAACTTCAACTCAAATCATGGTGGTGCTTAAAAGCTTCAGAGCTACGGGCAGAGAGAGAGAGAGAGAGAGACTTGAAGAGAGCAGATCAAGGAGAGCGGCCCACTCGCCTATCCAGTTATTTATTTAACCATTTCACACACACACACAGAAAGAGAGAGAGAGAGAGAGAGAGAGAGAGAGAGAGAGACTAGAAGAAGAGAGGGAGAGAGGTTCGCTCATAGCCAGTGGCGGATCCAGCCTTAATTTTCAGGGGAGGGCAAATTTTTGTTGTAAGAATATTTTTGGATTTTCTTTAGTATTTGTCTTTGTTTTTAGGCAGATGCCGACAAGATGGGGGCATATTGGGACAAAAAAATATTTTGAGGGGGGGGGCAAAATCCCAAAACTCTCTATCTTATGCCTTAATTTTTTTTTTTTTGAGGGTGGGCATTTGCCCACCCTAAACCAAGGGTGGATCCGCCCATGCTCATAGCTGACCAGCTCGTGCGCCCGGACTCGGCTTCGCTATTGCTCCGAGCTCTCCCCACCACCAGGTGCTTCTACGCCTCCCACCATCTGCTGGCCAACCCGACGTCCAGCCGACCTGCTCCTACTCCTGCAACTTCCGTCGCCAGCTTAACCACAACACACCCACGTTTCTACCACAACAACCTCCCTTTCACGCTCCTCACATATCCGTAAGCCTCCGACAACTGCTCTGTAGCCTTCAAGGCCGACGAGGATCGTGCGGATTGCGGATTAAAAGTTTAGTCCGCCGGTGCTTGCATGTGCCTGAACGGGGAGCATCGGCTCGCTGCCATGTCAGCTTGTGACGTGCTTGGCCATATCCACTAGTCTCCTCGGCTAACCTAGACGAGCAACCCATACTTGTTACTACTTATGGCCCACGCTTATTGGGTCCCCCCAAGAGGGGCGCTGCCGCCTGAGGGAATCGAGCACGAAAAGCTAAATCCTCCTTACCTCAGTAATGATCTACGCCGTTGTCATGTTCATCGTCATCATTTTCATTATCGCTATGGTTACTATCGCCTACATCAGGTACTTAGAGTATGGCATTACCGAAAATAGAAAAAACCACAAACACGAAAAGATATCATAATAGTAAAAGCTAAAAAAATATATTGATTAATACAATTATTCAATTGTTGTATATAATATTACAATCTCCATTAAGCTTTTATATTCAAATCTTCAATTATTTCCTTCATTTTGTTGCAAATGAGAAATTGAGTTGGTATGGATAGAATTTGATCACCTTAGTAATGTTTGATTATTCACAAATAAAATTAGAGAATAAATAAAGCAAAAAATTACATCATTTAGAGCCCGCAAACCGGGGTTTAAAATTAGTAGCAAATCAAGCTGAAAAAAATTTAGGCATCGAGGCTACAATATAGGCTACTAGAAATTATATAGCTATGGTACGACCCTTATTTCTTGTAGTAATATAAATCATAAAAGGCAAAATCTTTGTTTGATTGATTTTAAACTAATACAAATGTACCTATATAAAGACAGGAACAAAATAATAATGGAAATATCATAAATAGAATATTCCCAATAATGAAAAAAATATTACATGAATAAATACTATATATTCTAACTATTAATATATGACAATGTCTAATTCAAAAAACACTATTTGGTTGAAAGAATTTGAAATTTATGAGTATTTTCAATATAACGTAAACTAAAATCATATATTTGAAAAACTTTTTAGCTGTTTAGTTCCTTGTAAATGAAGTTCATGAGTTTTTTTTTTTATTTATTTATTTTTATTTGACTACTTGCAAAATAAAACTAATATTGAAATACAGTCATGACCAACGATGGTGCATACAGTGATGAGCTTGTGGTGGTGGTGGCAACAACTATAATAGTCGATTTTGATGATAGCTATGGCAGCGGTGATAAACGACGACATTGATAGCGGTGTTTGACACCATGATTCCAAGTGAAGCTTCACATTTTAATGTATTTAGAATTCACCAAATCAAACGAATTCTATATATATATATTTACTATACGATATTAATATCATATAACGAACTCTAAATATATTGAAATTACCTAAGTGAGAAATTTCAAATATTTGGAAAGATTACAATGCATTTGCTTTTCTTTCAATCAAATATCCAAGAATTAAAATCCACTTTAATTTTGCTTATTTTCTACTACCAGTACTTGCAACCAAACCATAGCCCCTAAATAATTTTAATAGTTTTAACAGAATAACTAAAATTCTCCTTTAAAAATAAATAGTTGAAGGATACCTACCATCAACCGTTAATGTTAATCAAGGATGAAGGCTAAAGGATTGGTGTTGGAAAATAAAGAACATTATTCCATTAAAATGTTGGGCAATGTCAATCAACAGACATTAGTGAATGGGGGCAATCTAAACAGTATATTTATATTGAGAGCTATGTACAAGAAACCTTATTATGCCTACGTTAATTTCTTGATTAGTGAAGGCATATAAATATCATAGTTTTATTTTATTTTTTTCTTGTCTTAAATTATAAAATAACGAGAGAAAATAATTAATGATTATAAGTATAAGGCAAACAGAAGACAACATTTTGTCATTGATTGCAGTCCAATATACATTATGAGGAAAGTAAGTTTAACAATCAATTACAAATCAAATTTTATGTAATGAAGCTAGTAAATATTTAGATTTAAATCGATGACACTATTTTACAAAATAAAAGACATTCCACTTAAATTAAAGCTATTTGATAATTTGAATATGCTCAATTAATTGTGTATACTTGCAAATGCTTTCTTAGGTGCTTATCATATATTTAATAAATCTCAATGGGAGAACTAGATAGTGAAGACTTGTCCAAAGGTAATGATTTTAAACTCAACAAAATAGTTTTATGGGAGTTGATTCTCAAGAATACATCATGAGTTCGTGCAGGTCCACAAAGATTTGGAGGACACCTCCCACCTACTGCAAGCACACTTTCAAAGCAACTCGTACTCAACTCGAGCGATGAGTCATTAATATAATCTATCTACCGAGCAACTAGAGAGGATCATAACAAGAAGATCCAAGCTCACTTCTTCGCGCTCAACCAACTCTGGAGTTCATTACATTGTAACTAAAATGACTTGCCACTTATATCCAAACAGCTCAAATACTCCATCAAATCGATTTCACCAATGACCAAAAAACTCATCAATAGTAGTCCTTCATATTCAACCCATCAAAAGACTTGCCTTCATCAATTCTACTAAGACTTGGTAGAAGGGAACTTGCCTCGAGGGTAAGAATTTAGATCAACAGGTAGTAGCCATACCCAATGCCTATCATAGTAAGACATATGTTCAAGGCAATCTGTATTGGATATCATTTATTATTATACTTTTTTTAAAACAATTTTCCTTGTAACCATCGAATCTCTATGAATAAAATGTGAAGAGACACATCTTTTATTTTTAGAACATTCTAGAGAACTTATTGAGCGAAAAAGTGCTTTCCCCAAAACTTTGTTCTTCTTTCCATACTCACCATAGGTTTTTGGGTTCTAATATCTTTAACTTGCATGCTAAGGTTGATATCACCCATGGACAAGTTGGATTCAACATCATGAAACAGTGATGTGAGTATGACCTGATGTTGGTGACTAAAAAATGGTCACAACTTGATGAATAATCTAACCCTAAGCTATTAATGAACATAGAAATTTCAAACTATACCACTCAATATGATTTCATGGATATAGAGGAAAGGCTGACCAAAACGATCCAAGATGCCTTTAGTAGAGCTACCAAGGCATGCACCAAGGGGTAGCACCACCAAGGGATCTTCTAACTCAGATGTTCGTTGTATGAGGCTGGAGAGCAAAGCACTAACCTTGACGAAAAATGTTGATCCTACTCACACAATGATAAGTGTGAGGAGTACAACCTACCACCTTGGTGCATGAGAAGGGCTGAATCTGAGCTGACAAAAAGCCTTTTTCAGAGAGAGAGAAGAGGTAAGATCACCTCCAAAATTCAAGATGCCTCACTTGGGTGGGAATAACCTGGTGGACACTGTTGCTAACTTTAATTCCATGATGTTGTTGTTTGGTGTTAATTATGCCTTGAAATGCCGATTGTTCATAACTCATAATAGGTGGTTCACTTGCCTACCAATTAGAGTGATCACCTCCTTTTTAAAATTCAACAGGAGGTTTGTACCCCAATTTACAAGTGCCTTGAAGCCTTTGAAGAGCTTGCAACCCTCCTCAAGATGCAATAGAAGCCCAATGAGTCACTATGATTTTTATTATGAGTTTCCAATGGAAAATGCTTGAGGTGAAAAAACTTAATGTCTATTGTTTCCCATGTTACTTTAACACAAGGGCTATGAGAAGGTCTATTTATGCCCTTAGTTTACAGTAGCCAAAGATGCTATATGAGTTGCATGAACTCACTAATTGTCACTTAAGCACTGAGGAGTATAATTGAGTAGTTGAGTCTTCCTCATTCACTCGCCCACGAGAACTCACCACTAAGAAAGATCGAGATCACGATAGGGAGTAAGAGAGAAACAACCTAAGGGATTGAAGAGATAATATAATGACACTACATGATTGCTATCACCTAAAGCATCACAGAGTGCTTATGTAGGCCAAACCACTTACAATTGCTGGACCACCCACACTAAGGGTTGAGTAGCCCCACCACGCCACTCACCCCTTTCAAGGAGAAGATATTCACCATGCCCATAATTACCCAACAATCGCCCCCATGTGAGTGTCAATGGTCAAAGGAGCTCTTTAAGCACCAAGTGCCTATAAAGGTAAGTGCACACACCAGGGACACATTGAGGTATTGCTCCTTCCACAATGATCAAGGCCACGACATTGAGGATTGTTGCAACCTCTACAAACTCATTGAAGATCTCATCAAAGCTGGAAAGTTGAAGGAGTTTGTAATCGATGACACTAGTTGACATCTAGTAAAAGACCCAATAGATAGTAGCAAGAACAAATTCGTGTAAGGTCTTTCTATCCATATCACTAGAGTGATGCCTGCCATTATGGGAGGAGAATGAGTTGAGTCTTCCATAATGACTAAAAGGCTTTAAGTAGGCAAAGTCAATTCAACAACCACCCATATGCACCAACGACAAATGTCACCCCAATCACTTTCTATGAAGCAAATATGCCTTCTAATAGGAACCCCTATAATGGCATGGTAGTTGTCACTGTCAAGATCACTAATTACCAAATTGATAGTATACTAATTAACATAATGAGTTCTATCAATATTATTTTAAAATCAATTTTTGATAAAAATGAATCTTCTTACTTCCCAACTCACTCATATTATAGGCCCCCTCTATGATTTTTCAGATGAGAGCACAGATACAGTAAATGAATCCCTTGCAAATACAATATATAAAATCACCAAGACATGAAGTATAAACAAAATCAATTTTCATAATAATTAAACAATAAATAAACATCTTGAAATAATTTTGTATAGAGATACATACATATATGTTTCGATGAGGGGTACATGCATCCTCAGAAGAAAGAGGAGCAATAATTCTTGTTAAACCTCTAATAAATTACAAGCATACAATCCTTGTATTATAAGTGGAGTAATAGTTCTTATTAATTCTTAAAGAAAACAAAATTATTTTCTTGAGCATTACTCTTTTCTCTTAAAATTACTAATCCAAGATATGCAAACTATTTAAAGCCACTAAGCACCAAGTAAATGAAGAACACTTTTTCAAAATATTTCGTTCATCAAAATGAAAAAACACAAAGTATTTCATCACACATTTATAAGTATTTTACATGGGCAAGCAGTTTTTGGAGGTAGAGTGGAGGAAATAAAAAAGAAGTCAAAAAGGGTGTTAATTGCAATGGATGAGAAAGAGTTTTAATCACATATTTTCAATGATTCACCAATTCCCAAAGTTTTTATGGCTATTCATAGAAGTTCCAAAATGAAAAATAAAATACAAATTGTATACAAGATATTCTAAATAATAGTCTCTTATAATTGAGTTTTTTCTTTGATCATTTTCTTAAGAGTTGGTCTTTGCTCTTAAAATTGAACTTTTAATTTAATTATCTTCATCCACATAAAATAAACTTGAAGCAAAATGCTTGCATGCATGGTGTATTAATGAAGAAAAATTAGACAATTAAATGCATAAATATTCACACCTTACCATGCATTTTTCATGAGTATAATATTGAATATAAATGCACGTATAATTACAAAATACATGAAAAAGAAAAAAAGAAAGAAGAGGATGAACTGTACATAAACATAAACATAGATATACTTCATGGCGCATAAGACTTAAAACAAGATAATTTTCTTACACATCAAAGGAGAGCCACATTTCTATAGCCATCTAATACTTGGAAGTAAAATCATTTGCTTCAGCTCTTCTATCCTGAGACATATTTCCAGGCCAGATGCATTAAATTGTCATCTATATTAGGGTGCAATTCCCAAAACAGACAGTAACTTTCAAACAAAGATGAAGATGTCTTCAGGTTAAGAGACTGGATGATTTTCTCCTGCAACAAAAGAAACAGAGTAGTATTCTTGATCGAAGGATGTTTAAATTTATGATAACAAATACGCATATGAATGATTTCTATTTGGCCCCTCATTATAGAATAAGATATTATATCAAATTCCTCACACATAAATCTCTCTTTGTGCTTACATAACAACAACAACAACAACATCAAGTCTTTATCCCACTACCTGGGGTCGGCTACATGAATCCTTTTTCTCCATTTTGTCCTGTGAAAAGTCAAAATCTCATTTAAATCTCTCTTTGTGCTTACATAAGCATGACAAAATTCTGTGTATTTGTGTATAAATGGCAATGATATAAAGCTTGTTATAAACTTCAATTTTAAACCAAATGAGAAATTATTTAAATGAAATTCTTTTTGGGAATAGAACATGTTTCATACTCTCATAAAAAGGCATAACAAATATTATCTTTAGTTCAAACCTATATTTTGTTCTTAAAAAGTTCTACATGCAAAAAAATGATAGGCTCATTAGAATCATAACTTTTGATGGTGTTATTTATATACAAGAATGTAAATAAATGATTGTTAATTAAATTCTTCCTTAAACAATGGACGCTATCCTCCGTATTAAAAATGGACTTTCATTTCAAAATATTCTTTTTAAATAATAATTGTTGTCGTATTATTTGGAAAAATAGTCTCTATTGATACCCTTTGAACCATTGCATGCACACATAAAAAAGAAAAAACCATGGGTCATTTAAATGGATTATGGATAGATCTATACTACTATAGATGTAAAAGTGAATATAATACCATTTTATCAATCAAAACATTTGGTGTTGGCCTAATAAATTCTTATTTTTCATTAATTTTTAGGGGAATTTACATGCATACCACCTTATATCACTCTACTTATATATCTAACATCCAAAACATAAATATTTCATTCCTACCACCTATATACAACTTTAATATCAAATATATCACTCCAATATTTCATTCATATCATGCATACCATCCTATAAACTTTAATATTTCATTGCTAATGATATCCTTCTTATTGATAAGACTAGAGAGGCAGTTGAAGGTAAACTTGAACTATGGAGGTTACCTTTAGAGTCTAAAGATTTTCATTTAAGTAGATTTAAAACTGAATATATAAAGTATAATTTTAGTAGTAATAGATCTAGCAGGGGATTGTGACTTTGGGCAATCAACTCATCAATAACAGTACACGTTTTAGATATCTCGGGTTTATTATTCAAAGTGATGGTGAAATAGATAGGGATATTATTAGTAGAATTCAAGTTGGATGGTTGAAATGGAGGAATGCATCATACCAATTGTATGATAGAAAAATACCGCCTGAAACTTAAGCGATAATTCTATAAGATGGTGGTGAGACTTGCAATGTTTTATGATGCAATTGGCTTAAAATTAAGTGTTGTACAGATGAAAATGTACAGGTGGATGAATGAAAACTTTGGAATAGCTCCAATAACAGATAAGATTAGAGTCACCTTAGATGGTTTGATCATATAAAAAATCGGTCTTACAATGATCTGGTTATGAAAGTATATGTAATAGATTTAGCCTATGTTAAGAAAGTTAGAGATGGACCTAAAAAGATTTTATTAGAAATATTAAAAAATGACATTTTAATTAGTTTTAAATGAGAATTTGACACTTAACAAAACACAACATATAAAAATGATTCATGTATCCGACCCCACCTAGTGGGATAAAAAGCTTGATATTGTTGTCATTGTAACTAATATATCAATTACTTTTTGACATCCCAATATTTAGCTCAATACAAAATTGAATCCTAATTGGGATTTTATTGAATTTATTTTTAAGTTCTATGGTATTATTTTATCACATAAAGCTCTACGATACTTCTCCATGTTACCATCTAACCAAATTTATAGTTATCTCCCCATCAATATTTTCATTTTGTTACATAATACATAAAAATTACTTAGCCTTTTTTCATTTTGTTATATAATACATCAAAAATACTTAACCTATCAAATTTAGGTATCATCTTCTTGAATAATATTGCATAAAAAGTATTAACATCATACTCATTAAAATTTATAATATATATTCAAATTTATTCTATTAATTCTAGGATATTTATATTCTAAATATATTCTCCATTGTTCTAACTTTTATGTATTTATGGATCTTTCAGCAATCACAACTATATAACATTTGAAAAATATTAAAAAACACAACTTGCTATACCTGCATCGTAAATTCAAGCTTCAACATTCCGTGGATGATAGTCATTAAAGTTGAACGGGACATTGACCCATCAAGAAGCAAAGATTCTTGTGCATCCTAGATACGCATGAAGAGAAAAAATTACAATAATTTATAAATAAATAATTTCCTCATATTTTTTGGTACAAACATTGAAATACGCAGGATTTCATTTGCATTCCAATAATAATAAATCCTAAAAAGGATATCTTCCATTAGACGTATTAAAAATATATATCCTTTCATGGATATACTTTTGGTTTTGATATGATCAATCCATTAAAAGTATTTAAGAAGCTAGAAGCATAGGTAAGATAAAGTGGACAAATAAGATGCAAGTACACCTGTAGAGTGAAAAAATCAATATGCAATCAAAAGAAATGTTTAATAAGTAAAACTTGAAAGTTCAATAAGACTAATGTAATAATAGAACTGGAATGTAGATTTTTTTTATTTTTCAGATAGTAAACTAAGCACATAAATATATATGCATGGGCATACTGCAGATAAAGATGGAAGTCACGCAAAAAAGTTTGATATCTATCAGGGTCGAGTATATTGAATCATTTTGCTTGGCAAATATTTCAATTTAAAATAATATGCAATAACTAAAAAATACCGAGAAATACCAAACTCAATGATCAACATTCAGTTGATCAACACCTTCAACAACATTTTGTTGATTAGAACCTCACTTCTATCAAAATAAGAAAACTTGGTATTTCTTTTGAATATAAAGTATATCTATAAGAATCAGATATTTAAATTGATGTTAAGAATCACATTTTCATAAGTTTTGAGTTAAAGTAAAATCATATTATGGTATATTGCAATGAAAAAAGAGATAAATTCAATGGCTAGTAATTAAATTTGGGATCTTGGTAACAAAGCCATTGGGAATAAATAGGTCTTCAAAACTAAAAGAGAATTTTCAAATAACATTAAATGACATCAAGCAAGACTTATCACTAAGTGAATCACTCAGCAAGTGGAGATTGATTATAATGATATATTCCCTCCAACCTCTAAGAAGAGGACTCTTTAAAGTCATGGCATGCACAGGTCATTTTGGTTATGAAGTTACATCAAATGAATGTGAAAACAACTTTTCTGAATGGAGATTTAGATGAAGAGAGGCTTTATATGAAACAACCAAAAGTATTCAACCAAAGTGAAAATAATTAACTTGTTTAGAAATTTAAAAGATCTACGTAAAACAGCGACCTTCCGATGACCCTGTTAAGAGAGTAGATGTATTAGATTTGGCCTATATTAAGAAAAGTAGAGGTAAACCTAAAAAGACTTGGTTATAAAATATTAGAAATGACCTTTTCTTTATTAGACTTAAATGAGAATTTGATTCTTAACAGGACACAATGGAGAAAAAGGTTTCATATGACCGACCCCATGTAGTGGGATAAAGACTTGATGTTGTTATGTTGTTGTTATATGTATAAGATAAACCAAGTCTCCCACCAATAGTATTTAAAGTTTCATAACATTACATTTCATTTTGTTTCATGGTGAATCTGATCAATGCATATACTATAAGATTAGTGGGAATAAAATGATTTTCTTAGCCCTATAAGTCGATGATATTTTGCCTACTTCAACTTATTTTGATTTGATCCATGATGTGAAACAATCTCTCTAACAAAATGTTGATATCAAAAGCATGGGTGAAGTCTCTTACGCTATTGGCATAAAATCCAAAAAAACAAATCCCAAAGCATATAAGAAACCTATATTAACCAAATAAAAAATCATTTGGAACTTCAGAAGGCCACAAAGAGAATTATAAGGGGTATCTTTAAGGGACAAAAGACAGCATGCTTATCCATAATAAATGTGATAATCTTGAAATGATTAGATATTCAAATTATGTATAGGTTGCCTTGACTCTAGAAAATTAACATCATTTTTTTCTTTGTTAGAAGGGGCTTTTTTTTTTCTTTTGAAGTGCAATACAGTCATTGATTCTCAATTCAATTACAGAAACAAGGTCTATAAAATGTTTTAAACAACGTAATATACTATTTGGCTTATAAGTTCTATTTCCAAGCTTATAGTTATTGATTCTATCTCTAGTTGTGTAGGTTATATTGTGTTAATTTTGTTATAGTATTTATGGCTACGAACAATAAAAGAAATCAAAGTAAATATATTGACATAAAACATTTAGCAATTAGAGAACACATTAAAGGAAAGAAGATAAAAGATTAGATCGTTTAGATTGCAAAGATTGTAAAGTTATTCCGAGTGAAAATTTATGTACCCAACATCGTTTATTAGTTTTGGACTTGAAGATAATAGAGCAGAAAATAAAAAATAAAGTAAAACGATATTCTAGGATTAGATGAGGGCATCTAAAAAATATTAACAAAAATATTTTTGAGAGTAAGATTTTAGATCTTAATTTTTTTCTGTGCATAAGGATGCTAATATTATGTGGGAAAAAGTGGCTAGTGATATTAAGAATATTGCAAAAGATGTGCTTGGAGTTTCAAAGGAAAAAGCTCATAATAGTAAAAATAGTTTGTGGTGGAATCCAAATGTGCAAGAAAATATTAAAAATAAGAAGATTTGTTATAAAAATTGGTTTAATTGTAAAAATTCTGATAATTGAAAAATATATAAAGAGGCACGTAAGAAATCTAAGAAAGTAATATGTGATGCAAAGAGTTTAGCTTTTAGTAATTTATATAATAGATTAGATACTAAGGAGGGAGAAAGATATATGTATAAATTAGCCAAACAAAGAGATAGGAGTAGTAAGAATTTAGTTCAAGTGAAGCGTGTTAAGGATGAAGATCAAAAAGCACTTTTTTTAGAAAATGATATTCAACAAAGGTGGATGAGATATTTTGCTAAACTTTTTAATGAAGAATGTGAAAATAAAATTGACTGTAGTGACCTTAGCACCCTAAATGAAAATAAAGATTTCTGTTTTTATCGGCGTATTAGTAAAACCGAAGTTAGAGAGGCATTAAAGAAAATGAAGGGTGGAAAAGCTGTTGGACCTGATGATATTCCAATAGAGGTGTGGAAATGCTTAGGAGATGAAGGAATTTCTTGGCTTGCTAATCTTTTAATATTATTTTGAAGACTAAAAAGATGCCAGATGAGTAAAGAATGAGTGTGTTAATCCCTATTTTTAAAAATAAAGGTGATGCACAAGCTTGTGCGAATTATAGAGGAACTAAGTTAATGTGTCATACTTTAAAACTATGGGAACGAGTTATGGAGCATAGGTTGCGGCGTGATACTAATGTTTCTCAAAATCAATTTGGATTCATGCCGGGTAGGTCTACTATGGAAGCCATACATTTATTAAAAGGTTTGATGGAGAAATATAGAGAGAATAAGGAGGATTTACATATTATATTTATTAATTTAGAAAAAGCATATGATAAAGTTCCAAGAGAAGTGATATGGAGAGTTCTTGAAAAGAAAGGAGTTAATAACGCTTATATTCAAATCATTAAAGATATGTATGCAGGAGCTATTACTTGTGTTCAAACACAAGGTGGTTTGACCAAGTATTTCCCTATTTCGGTTGGATTACATCAAGGATCAGCCTTAAGCCCATATCTTTTTGCTTTAGTCATGGATGTTCTCACTAGACATTTGCAAGAGGATGTACCTTGGTGTATGCTTTTTGCTGATGATATTCTTCTTGTTGATAAGACTAGAGAGGCAGTTGAAGGTAAACTAGAATTGTGGAGGTCAACCTTAGAGTCTAAAGGTTTTCGCTTGAATAGATCTAAAACGGAATATATGGAGTGTAATTTTAGTAATAATAGACCTAGTGAGGGGATTGTGATTTTAGGTGATCAAGTCATTAATAAGAGTACACGTTTTAGATATCTTGGATCTATTGTTCAGAGTGATGGTGAAATAGATAGGGATATTATCAGCAAAATCCAAGTTGGATGGTTGAAGTGGAGGAATGCATCGGGCTTATTGTGTGATAGAAAAGTACCCCTCAAACTTAAGAGAAAATTCTATAAGATGGTGATGAGACTTGCGATGCTTTATGGTGCCGAATGTTGGCCATTAAAAGAGAAGCATAATTCTAAGTTAAGTGTTGCAGAGATAAGGATGCTCAGGTGGATGAGTGGCTTTACCCTTAGAGATAGGATACGAAATGAGCATATTCGTGAAAAGGTTGGAGTAGCTCTAGTGGAAGATAAGATTAGAGAGAGTCGCCTTAGATGGTTTGGTCATATAAAACGGCGGCCTCCCGATGACCCGGTTAGGAAAGTAGAGGTCTTAGATTTGACTTATGTTAAGAAAGGTAAAGGTAGACCTAAAAAGACTTGGCTAGAAAATATTAGAAATGATCTTTCTTTATTAGATTTAAACGAGAATTTGACTTTTAACAGGACACAATGGAGAAAAAAGATTCATGTAGCCGACCCCACGTAGTGGGATAAAGGCTTGATGTTGTTGTTGTTGTTGATTAAAGGAAAGAAGGTGAAAATTAAATATATCAACACTATGTTGATTGCAAATCACTTGACTAAGCATTGTTTTCTACAAGAAACAAGCATTGTCATATAAAAGAAACATGTGCAACAAATGAGACTAAATTTTATTTCATAAATGTGCAATTAAGAGACCCTTTATTTTAATATAATATTTAATATTTAAAACTCCAATTATATAAAATTGTATTTTTTCATTGTATGCATAACATTTAGAGAACAACAATATAATGACTTAATTTATAAATAGAGATTCTGAAAGAACAATAAGTAGTTCATTCATAAAGATATATACCACATGATGCTTACATAGAATGGAACATTACAAATTAATACATGGAAGAAAATACTTGATTTTAGAGGACTTAACACTAATTCTTTCTTCTTCTTTTTTTCTCTCCTATCCCTACTTTCAGTTTTAAGAAAGACAATATATTCATATCATAATAACTATGAATGAAATCAAGATTAATGAGCTACGTGGGAGAATCTCGGAAACAATATTTAATTGCAATATCAATTTAGTTAAACATTATTTAAATTTAATTAAGCAACCCATTAAAATTAGGATAACTTCTTCACTATTTGGATAAATTATTATATCTCATTAGTGAAAATATGAAAGCAATTATACATTCAAAACTATTTGCCATATATATAAACATTTTCTTGATAAGAAAAGAAGATAAATGAGAAAAAAAAAACTAGTTCTAGAAGATACAAGGAGTTTTTCATTTAGGCTTTTTGATCTAACAAGTAACAAGTTAAGCTTTTGTGATTTCATCATATATATATATATATATATATATTATTTGGGTAGACTAGCAAATCTCTTAGCATTCATCTTGAATCAAACTATTATGACTGAAGATAAAATTCTGAGAAAATGCTCCTTTTATCAAAACATTAGACAAAAAAAATTTAAAAGTAACCAAAAATACATGATGTCATTAATTAGTTAAGATAAATAATGACAAAAAGGTACATGTTACATGAATTTTTGCTTAAAAACCATATAGACATACTCTTTTCATGGGGAGAAACTAAAGCAACATCACATTTGAAAGTCAATAGGTCACTTAGCTTTTCAAGTGCCATTTTAGCTTTTCAAGTGCCGTTTGTTATAGGTCACTTCGCTAAAAAGTTATCATAGAGTTTTAATCACACAAGCATGATGATCAACAAAAAAACAGTAAATCAAATTGAAATAACATGTATTTATTGGCTATACCTCTCGAACCGAATGTGATTGTTGTGTCTTGGTATCTTCAATTAAGTTAAATACACAATCTGAAGAATGTTCATCTATAGCATGCTTTATTACATCAATTGCATTGTGCTTAAGGCTTTCAAGTTCATCAAGAAGAACTTTTGCTGAAATCAAAAGCAAGAGAAAGATGTAATTCAACATCCAATTATAGAGTTATCATAGCAGGAGATTCAATGAATGCTAGGTAAAATGAAATTCCAAACTCATTTCATGTATTAAGTAGGAAAGTGCACTTAACAACTTATAGAGATGACAAAAATAGATATTTGTAGATGTGAATATAGGAAAATAATTATTCATTGAAATAATAGGAATAATTGGATAGCTCAAAGAACTAGTTAGCCCATTTGCCAACATAACTAGAAATATATTTTGTTATCGCACCATAAATATTGTAGTCTTTAACATACAAGATATCGAAAGTAAATAAACTCAATAGTCAAACATGGTATCTAAAATAAATAATCCAGCAAATCAGCTTGATTATTCCCCATTAAGTAAAATGAATAAATGTCACAATAGCAAAGAAAAAAACAAAGCCACGAAATATATAATTAGAACATTTAGGGGGTTTGGACAATCGAAATTGTAATCAGGAGCATGAGAGTATTAGGTTTAGTACCACACCAGATAATTGAAAATTGTATTATGATAGGAAAACCAAGTAGTTGGCTCTCATTAATAGACAAGTTGAGGCAGAAAATGAATTTTAGTGTACCTAAGCTAACTTAAGCCATTTTGTTCATAATAAATCCTTGATATGGGAGACCAATTAAGCCCAATAAAATAATGGCTAAAAAGCAACTTAACCTAAAAGAATAAGATTCTGAGAGATACAAACAAATAATATTACTCCATTAACATCTATTTACAAAACTAAATATGGGACTAAACTCAATATCATCAATAGCACTAGTAAATCTCCTTATTGTGGAGGTTATAGACATCAATCATTGCTCCACCTCATATTAAAAAGTATCTCAAACAATGGAGTATTACAACCCAAAAACTTATTCCATGATAAACACCAACTAAAAGTTTGCTCAATAATAGAGGAAATCAACAAAAATCATTTGAACTATGACATGCATCGTTGATTTCTTGATCTAATGTCACTTGATAGGGAGTGTGACGAAAGGGACAAAGTTAAAACAATATTTTGTAATTTGACCAAATAGATAAAGTACAGAGGTAAAAAACAACCATAAGTACATCTACGTTAATGAAATTTCTCAACTATCAATCTAAGCAATTTAAAAGGCTCTCAATGACCTCAATAATTTAAAGAGGGATATACTCCTCTTTGGTGAGGCTATGAAATCAGGTGTATCACTACGAGGAATTGATTATATTAAAGCTACATCATGGCAACATGGGGCTAAGCCTATGCTCCATTGAAGGCCACTTAAGGGAAGATTGACAAAAGTAAGTGACACATTTGAGCAATATTTGGACTTGTCTTGCATGTGTCATGTTTGTCCCCTCAATCAAGAAAGATATATCCTCTAATTGGTCAATAATCCCATCAAGCACCTCAAATGTTTGGTATTTAGCAAAGATATGTGATTGTACATGTGACCTTATTTAATTGAATTTATTAAAATAATTTCAAGGTAGTTATTTGCTTGTATATAGTAGCCCTTAGCACATAATTCAACTAATGAAATCAAGTGAAATTGTTCCAAAACAATTCCTACATTGGGGGATCCTTGGGACTATTTCTTCAATATGAGGAATCTTTGAGCGATCCTTTGGAATTATTTCTTCCAACTAATAAGCCTATGAGAGAACCTATAAAACTATGTATTTTATGTGTGAAATTTGGTCTTCACTGTAGGAAGAAGTGGTTGGATGGGACACCAAGAACCATGATTGTGATAGTTAAATGTAATATGATAACAATCATGATGACGAGGAGAGAATTGATCGACATAACCATAATCACAAGATGTCAGAAATGATGAAGAATAAATTTGTGAGTGTAAAGTAAAAGAAAGAGATAATCATAAGTTATTGTAGAATACCCAAACAACATATAGAGGCAATAAAGTGATGAGATACATCATAATAAGATTAAGGAGTGTTTAATGAATGACAGTGAAGAACATAACCACCAAAGGCATGATAATCTTCTCTATAATAGTACTGTAGAGAAGTATAGCGGGTAATTAAAAATAGAAAAGAGAGATGGAGTGAAAGGTAGCAGCCAAGTTGGTTGGGTTTAGTTAGAATGGGCTGGGGTAACATGGGTTTGGTTAGGTTAACTAATTAGGTGTGGATTGAGTAGAACTTGGCTTGGATGAGAAGAGGTTTGATGCATATTAATATTGGGTTGGGACGAGAAGGTGGGCATTGTGGTGCTTGAGAATTATATAAAGATTAAGTGTAATTCAAGTTCGAAAAATTTGTGTTGTGGTTTGCTTTAGAAATCAATAAGAAATATAGAATGAAAATGGCCAAACAACCTGGGAGTGAAGTGAGACTGGAAAGTATGGATGTTTAGGAGCATTAGGATTAGGTTAAGATCAAGCTTAGTTGGATTGCATTAGAAATAAGTAGGAATTGAAGGCTTGGAACTAACTAAAGGACTTGGGAGTAAGGGGGAATAGATTTTCTTGGGATTTTGTTGAGCATTAAATAGTCTTGAGGACAATAATGTCACATTGACTTCAGTTTAGAAATCTACCTCATATATTTTATAAAAAGGCATAAGATTAGTTATAATATTTTAAGAAGAGTCATCGAACGAGACAAACCCTTGATACAAGAGATAGATGGAAATGCAAGCCTTATATTCTTTTTCCAAAGAAAGCAATTGTCTGAGCAATAGGGATCAAACTCATAACCTCATCATTAGAAACTAGGATATGAACCACTAGGCTAATATCAAACTTTGACTTTAGGTGACATTTAAGTGGATTTTAATCAAGTTTTGACTATATTGACCATGTTTTGAGTACTATGAACAAAAGTAGAGTCAAGTGGGAGATGATAGGACTAGTTAGGTAATGAATTTAGCTTATGTCAGATCATTTGGTGCAATTTGGGCCAATTTGGGTAGAATTTGTCAAGGGTTGGATATAGGCCTCATTTTTTAAATACTAGGAATTTTCTAGTGTGAATTTAAAATAAGTTTCTTGAGAGAAGGGTGAAAATGGAAAAAAAATACAACAAAAATCACAGAATTCTGTTCACAAATAAAAATAATATATCGAAATAATGAGATCATGTAAAACAAAAACTCATATAGAGAAAAAGAAAAAAAGTTTAAAAAATCCCAATATTTGAGAATTTGCTCAAGGCATCAAATGAAATCAAACTTGCAATGAAAATTTTATGAATATTCATACAAAAAGGTACGATCAAACGAAAAAAAAAATCAAGCCAAATAAAATCTATTTCATATTTTAAATAAATCCAACATGAAGACAAAAAAGAAAGTGCCAAAATGATTTTTAGTGCAAAATAAATTCAATCCCCAAAATAAAATTTGTTCTGACATCAAATAACATGGAGAGGAGATCTGGAGAATAATGAAGGAAGAAAGGATGGAATAGCTTATTGTGATAGATATTGAAGCTTACATCATAAAGCAAGAGACCTCCATCTTCATTATAATAACAAACCTTCACAAAGAGAAGAAAAATAAAGATGACCAATGAAGGGTGTGGGGCATAGCAAGGCAAAACATTAAAAACATCATTATTTTTTTTCATAAAATGAACTCTAAATTTTTATATGGTAAGGAACTAATAGATATAACTAATCAACATACATTCACATTAAGATATCATTTGGGACAGCTTTCATGCTGTTTTGTTTTTCAAACCACAATCATAATTTCTATTTGTCCACTACTTTTTTGTTGTTTTCAAAAAAAGTTTTGCGTAAAGATACTACTTTCTACAATAACTTTAACAATGTTATTTTCTTGGCAATAACTTTAAAGCAATAAGAAAGCTGCACAAATGAAGCTAAAGAGAATTTTGAAAAAAAACAAATCAAATGAATTTTATTTTTGCTTGAAATTTATGTAATGGTATTACTTTGGTGCGTGAATACTCCTAAATTATTCCTTGCAATTTTAAATTCATTTAAATAAATCTTAAAATTTTAAGGATTTTGTTCTTCTCTACATAAACTCTAAACTCTATATTACATATTCTCAATGTTTTGATCAAAACTTTTTGTTTGTGATCAATATTCTATGATTTTAATATGTTATTTTCTTCTTTTGGTCTCTGACAACTTTCTTCAAGACAACTCTTCAAATTCCTGCAACAAAATTTTTAACCACCCAAATACCAATTTTTTATCAAACCCTAACAAGATTAGACCAATTATATCATAAAAGTTAACATCAATGTTTAAAAAGGCAAAATCAGGAATCGAGGTGTTTTGTCTTAGCGAGGCGAGGCGTAAGCCTCAAAATAGAAAAATAAAATATTAACCTATTTATTTGATTCGCCGTTATAAGGATATAAACTACAAATTCCAATATTAAATGTTATTATAAAATGAAATTTTGAAATAAGATTCAAAGTAAACACTCATTTAAAACTTAAATACACCATAAAGATTAAAATCTATAACGGCCTCATTCTTACTTTCATATTCTTAAAATAGCCTTGTATGTAATAATTATATCCTCGAATTCTAACTCATTGTCATCTTCTAAACATTCTTCAAATATAATATTTTTTTAACTCCCCATATTAATTAATATTGGATTCAATGTACTATAAAACAAAGTAACATATTAATAACATAACAAAATAATCTATTATATTTAAATCACCATTTGATTTTTTTTTTTTTTAGTTTGAACTCCACTTTGCTACTTTCTTTAAATTGCTTGTGAAGTAGAAGTAATTATCAATTCAGTAATCATTTTAATATTAGCATTGATATTTTCATTCTTCTCATCATCAAACCCATTACTTCATTTTCAATTTTAAATATTTTACCATTTTTTGCTATTATTCATTCATACTTATAAAATACATCATTAACAACCAGAAGATTTATTTCATCATCACCAGATATTTGCCTCTATAATTTGAAGTGTTTATATTTTAATTTTTTATTAAACATAACACAACAATTCAATCTTGTTAATTTGTCCTATAGCTAATTAGTTCCTTTTATTTATATAATAGAATAAAGTATATATATTATTAATAATAATATATAATAAAAATTTATAAAAATTAACTATAATGAGACGTTGCCTCGAAATGCCTCAAAGGCATTAAGCTTTGAGGCGTGTGCCTCATTTAAAAAAGTCGTAAGCCTCACTAGCATTAGCGAGGCTTAAGCCTCGAGACGCTTATTAAAGTGTGCCTCGAGTCGTGCGCCTCGAACGATTTTGTAAATCATGGTTAACATAACCTAAGCCAATTATGGAACCAAACCCCTCACCTCCCACTTTACTCTTAACTTCTTGTGAAAAAAATTAAAAATGTGATCCACTCAACAAAACATTATCAAGCTCGAATGTCACCTACAATCAACAAACACTCCATATCTCCAAAACTTAAACACAGCAATTCCCCTACAATCCAAAGTACTTTGGTTGGTCTCCATATGAATTAATATTCATTTGCAAAACAATTACTTCTACTTAAATTCCAATTCATTTCCAAAGCAAATACATTCCCCTCCTCCATTAACCGTGATTACTTTGCATAATGTATTGCAAAGTATGATCAAATTATGTATTATATTTTTGTCAATCCTATGAAACCACTTCTCCTTTAGTTTGTCAAAGCTGAAGTGTAAGAAATCTATCAAGTTGTCCATGATAATTAACCTGAGGAACATGTAACTATCTCTCATTCTGATCTTGACATAATTGAAAAACCTAACGTTGAGGTTCTATAATTCATAGCTGAGATACAAACTAAATTTTTAAAAGAAATTAAAAAAGTTCCACAAATCTTTGCACAAGTGGAACAATAACAACAACAATAATAAGACTTTAGCCCACAACGTGAGGTCGGCTACATGAATCATTTTCCTCCATTATATTTTATTAAGAGTCAAATTCTCATTTAAACCTAACTTCAAAAAAAGATCATTTTTAATACTTCCTAACAATATTTTTTCAGATCTATTTCTACCTTTCTTAATATAGATTGGATCTAAGATATCTACTCTCCTAATTAGGAAGGCCAGCATTTTATGTAACCAAACCATCCAAGGCAACTCTCTCTAGTCTTATTTGCCACTAGAGCAACTCCAACCTTTTCACATATATATTCATTCCACGTTATATCTTTAAGTGTAAAGACTCTCATCCACCTGAGCATCCTCATCTCTGTAACACTTAACTTACTTTTATGCTTCACTTTTAATGGCCAACATTTTGCAACATGAAGCCACCATCTTATAAAATTTTCTCTTAAGTTTGAGGGGTATTGTTCAATAGGCCCAATGCATTCTTTTATTTCAACCATCCAACTTGAATTCTAGAAATAATATCCCCATCTATTTCACCATTGCTATAAACAATAGACCCGAGATATCTAAAACGTGCACTCTGTTTGATGACTTGATCCCCCAATTTCACAATCCCACCACTAGATTTTTGCACAAGTGGAAGATAAAGTTAAACTAGTACAAGAAGAACTTCCACATATTACTACTTTAGAAGATCCCTTCGAGTTTGTTCCTTCATAAGATCCCCTGCCAGCTAACCTTTTTGAGAACAAAGTTGTATAAGTTAATATTTTGATTGATTCAAATCTTCTTGGGTTTGAAATTATGAAATATGCGCTGCTAGCTAAAGAAACTAATAACTACCTACATTACTTTGCAAGCTTTGTTATTCATAAGATAACTCCTACTAACAAAATATACACCAATTCCAATGCCTCATTTTAAAGATATTCTATAGATTATATGATTACTTGCATCACCTCCATTATATAAACATCCACTACTCTTCATGAGGAGTTTTCTTTTTTATCTAGTAGAATTGATGCAACACAAGAAGACCAAAATTACTCATATGTTTAATAGTAGTATAACAAGTCTCACATTTTGTTGTAGTTATATAATATTTAATGTTTATGTTATAGTCCTTAAATTGTCATGGTTGAATGTAGAAGAACTTTGGTTTATAGTTATGCATTATTTTGTTGATGTAGGGTCACATATGCCAATTTAAAAATAATATACTTCCATGTAAAAATGAATCATATAATTCTATGATAAATGGATGACCAAAGCTTCATTTTATGATTGATATATCAATGATGTTTTAAGAACTTTGCCTTGTCATGGCCTCCCCTCCCCTCCTTGATGTTGTCTTCTTCCACTATATGTGAATATTGCAATAAGAATTGTTTACTAGGGCAAAGATTAAAGGTTTGCTGTGTGCTACCCCATAATTATCTATCAAATTAAGCATTTTACAGCCTTATTCAAGCCCATAGTGTGCAACAACAAGGGTCATTTATCTTCATCTTAGCAACAACTAATCCTCGCAGAGTGGAAAGAAGCCAACTCAAGGGAGTAGCCGGGCAAACCACACAAAAAATCATTCACTTTCATCATAAAACGAAACATGTTTCCATATATAACAAGGAATCAAATGGCAGAATTGACTAATATGCCATTGCATCCTCTTTAATATGAAAAAGAGAGAAGATAAAGAACATGATCACATCATAATGATAAAAAAGACGAAAAAAACATGAGATAATAGCATTATAGGACATAAAAAATAATGGTATCCTAAAATTGCCTACTATCATGATGTTTAGGCGATTTTATATAGCATCACTATGATTTCATCTTCCCGAGATATTCTTGAATCAACTAGTTTCTTTTTGGCACATGATGAGTTAGAAAATGTGAATGTTATTGAGCAAGCTCCTATAAATTTAAAAATGTATGTAGACTATCAGTAATTTTTAGCTATGGAGGGTTGAGTAGATCTAAAATAGAATGTATGGAATATAATATTAGTAATAATAGTTCTTGTGGGGGGATTGTGACTTTGGGTGATCAAGTCATTAATGAGAGTACACGTTTTAGATATCTTTGATCTATTGTTCAAAGTGATAGTGAAATAGATGGGAATATTATTAGTAGAATTCAAGTCGGATGGTTGAAGTGGAGGAATGCATCGGGCTTGTTGTGTGATAGAAAAGTCCCCCTCAAACTTAAGGGAAAATTCTATAAGATGGTGGTTAGACCTGTAATGCTTTCTGGTGCATAATGTTGGCCATTAAAAGAGAAGCATAATATTAAGTTTTTAAGTTAAGTGTTGCGGAGATGAGGATGCTCGGGTAGATGAGTGGCTTTACTCTTAGAGACAGGATATGAAATGAGCATATATGTGAAAAGTTTAGAGTAGCTCCAGTGGAAGATAAGATTAGAGAGAGTCATCTTAGATTGCTTGGTCACATAAAATGGCGGCCTTCCAATGAACCGGTTAGGAAAGTAGATGTATTAGATTTGACTTATGTTAAGAAAGGTAAAGGTAGACCTAAAAAGACTTGGTTAAAAAAATATTAGAAATGACCTTTCTTTAATAGATTTAAATGAGAATTTAACTTTTAACAGGGCACAATAGAGAAAAAGAATTCATATAGCCAACCCCACATAGTGGGATAAAGGCTTGATGTTATTGTTGTGTTATTGTTGGAGGGTTGAACAATTTTCTACTTCGACTGCTAGCCAATATCCATTCTCTACCTTATGACTGCCTACTAACTTAAATAAAAGATAACATTCCAGCATCAAACGTAAGCAAAAAATTCAGTCAGAAGAATGACAGTCCACAATGTCACCATGAATTAGAACTTTGGGCTGCTATTCCAAGTATGCCTATTAAATTCTTTGAGAAGGATAGTTAAAAATGCAGTCACTTAAGCTTTCGATAGTTTTATCTCACTTAATTTAGATGACAGTAGGCAATTCCTTCAAATTTTTGAATTATTAAACATTGCAAGTATTTGATGTCAATCCCAAAAATACCATTGATTCTTTACTTTTTAGAGAATTAATTGATGCGTAAAATAGAAAATTTTTACATATACAGCTTCGTCCTTGGTCATATCCTAACCTTTGGCCCAAAACTCATGTCTCAAAGCCTCTTATTGACTTTCAAAACATTAGCCACATCCCAAAGCAGGTAAGCTAGTAAGCATGTGAATTTAGAACCAGAGAAGATAATTTAAAAACCAACGAGTGGAAAATATATGACAAGCAAAAGATAAGATATTTGTGGAAAATAGAGCCATGATCTCAAATGTATTGGTCTTTATACAATGCAAAAAGAGTTGTCTTAGTCACCTTCAAAAGTTGCAGACTTGCAGTGTAGAATGATAATCTATGTATCCAAAGATAGTTGTCGTGCAAGGTGACAATCAAGGCCTTACTAAAACAACAAACTTGCATACTACAGCTACAACAAAGATCTAGCTGAATACATCTACAATGCAAAAGAAAGTTGTAGCACAGATCTAGTAAGCGACAGCCGCTCATAAAATATCTTACGAAATATGGGCAACCTTTTAAGCTTTGAAAATCTCCACGGATAAACTAAATGAGAGATTATTTGTAGTATTCATAAATAACATTGTCTAAATCCAAAATATTTTTTCCTGGCAATCAATAATAAACTATGCAAATTGTGCCCACCCATTATAAAATTGTGATCAAATGATTCTATCCTTTGACAGACTCAACTGGCCTACCCATAGTCAGGCTTACCAAGGTGGCCGACAGCAGCCCATTGACCATTAAATGTAATGCTCAAATCAAAAATATGAATATAAAGTCATGGATCCTAACATCATGAGCAAATCCATGGTGAAAGATCAAATATTCAACTAATTAGCCTTTTTTATCATTCTAAGAAGTTTTGATGCTCACGAATTCAATGCAATGAGCCGAATCTTGCAATGGTGTCTCCATTTAGGTCTAACCTTATATAATCTTCGATGTAGTCAATTATAACCAAAATTGAGTAGAAGTCTAACTTCGGAGATGCATCCATCATGTTAAATTTGTGTAGATCACATAGAAATTCTTACAACCACAACAAAATGAATACAAATTAAACCTTCATGTTTTAAATCATTTTATTTTATATACTAAAATGACATTTAGTTTAAAGAGAGATCTTTATATTGTTATTTTTTGGGCATTCTTTGAAATCCCAAGCAAGCCTCAATATTGATGCTCCAATTTACGATTACTTCTACCCAAATCACAGTTTTAATAATAGGAAAAATAAAAGAGAAAATGAATAACATCTCCAACAAATTCGGTTGGATAAAGCTTCAAACATGTAGAGCTTTTGCCTAAGAAATTGATTCCAAATTTCTGAAGAAGGAAGATTATATAAAACTGTCATTGTCAGGTCCTAAATCCTGAATGAGAAAGATGGAGGATTTTGTGTTAGGTAGTCGATAGCCAGCGTAAAACTTATCGAATAATCATAACATGAATCCATTAATATATTGTGTTAATGTTAGGGTGTTCCCTGAAAGCGACGCGCTGTATAACCTGAATATCGCGAGAAGTATGCAAGGGCCGCTACACCGACGCCCGGGTGCAGTGTTGAATAGGCAAGGGTTCTCACATCATAGACAGATGTGGGCAAAGAAGTTAGTCCATGATACTAGAATTAGGATAGGATATTGGAAAACAGGTTCCCTTACAGGAAAATTAATGAAATTAATATATATTATGATTCGTATGAAGATAAATATTCTATGCATTCAAGAAATTAAATGGGTTGGAGAGGAGTCTAAGAAGATTAATAGTTTAGGACTTAAACTATGGTATTTAGGTAAGAGTCGTGCTAGAAATTGTGTATGTGTGATTATAGATAAGAGTTTGAAAGATAATGTTGTAGAAATTAATAGGATTGGAGATAAAATTATAACTTTAAAATTGTTGTTGATACTAAGATTATTAATATTGTAAGTGCTTATGTTCCTCAAATAGGTTTAGATATGTGTTCAAAATTAAAATTATGTAATGACTTAGAAGAATTAATACAAAAGATTTCTAATTAATACAAAAGATACCTCTTAAAAAAAACAAAGAGTTTTTATTGGAGAAGATTTAAATGGACATGTCGGAAGAGAGGTTGAGGATTTTAAAGCAGTTATGGTGGCTATAGATTTGGAGCAACTAATGAAGATGCTAAGACTATATTAGATTTTACTCTAGTTTATGATTTTATAATTGCTAATATCTTATTTAAGAAAAGAGATAATCATCTTATCACTTATAAAAATGAAAATAGTAAAACTCAAATTGATTATTTTCTTGTACGAAAAATTGATCGTTCAATGCAAAGATTGTAAAGTTATTTCAAATAAAAATTTATGTACCCAACATCGCTTATTAATTTTGGAATTTAAGATGAAGGGGCATAATATGAAAAATAAAAAATAATATTGTTTTAAGATTAGATGGGAGCATTTAAAGAATACTAACAAAAATATTTTTTAGAGTAAGATTCAATATCTTAAGATTTTGCTTGTGCATAAGGAAGCTAATATTGTGGGAAAAAGTAACTAGTGATATTAAAAATGTTACAAAGGATATACTTGGAGTATCTAAAGGAAAAGCTCAGCATAGTAAAAATAGTTAGTGGTTGAATCAAAATGTATTAGAAAATATAAAAAAAAGAAAAATTATTATAAAATTGATTTAAATGTAAAAACTCTAAAAATTAGGAAAAATATAAAGAGGCCCATATGGAGTCTAAGAAAGTAATTTGCGATGCAAAGAATTTACCTTTTAATGATTTATATAATAGATTAGATACTAAGGAGGGTGAAAGAGATATATATAAGTTAGTCAAGCAAAGAGATAGAAGAAGTAAGGATTTAGTTCAAATGAAGTGTATTAAGGATGAAGATAAAAAAAGTGTTTTTATTAGAAGACGATATTCAACAAAAGTTGATGAAATATTCTAATAAGATTTTCAATGAAAATTGTGAGAATAAGATTAACTGTAGGGATCTTACACCCTACATGAAAATAGAGATTTTAATTTTTATGGGTGTATTAGTAAAACTGAAGTTAGAGAGGCTTTAAAAAAAATAAGGTGTAGAAAAGTTGTTGGACATGATATTCCAAGTCACTATTAGGTAAGCTGAGCATGGCAAAAATATAAAGATTAAAATAGATTTATAACAAAAATAGAAAGAACAAATTAAAGAATGATTATATTATATGGTAATGAGAGAAACATCACTAAAAATAAGGAATAAAAAAAACCTAATTGGTTTGAACAACTACAAGAAATGATAGAAAATGTAATAATATAATGGTTAGCAAAATTAGACAAAGCATTAGCAAGAACAAATTAGTAGATCAAAAGTAAAATTGATAGGAAAAGCATAAGAAAATTTGCACACATTAATTTAACACAAGATGTAGTGCTAAGCAAAAAAAAATGGAAAATGAGGATCCATAAAGCAAACAAAAAATAGTCGGAATAAAAAAAGAGAAAACAATCATGAAAATGATAGGAATATCTTTAATGAAATAACACATTAAAGACTTTCGTGTCATCTGAGCTTGTCAAACAGCTATAATGATGCTTGCGGAGTTTTAATATGAACAACTTTTGTTTGATTATGATATGCCGGCTCAAGCTAAACCGGCCCAACCAGCCAAAGGGCCGGTTCAGCAGGTCTACAGGAGGCGGAATCCATCCGCCTCCCCTTGCTTGGTCCGCCCAATGGGTGGGCCCCACTAGTCCAAGAGGCTTTGAATTTGAATTGGAGGGGGCGGCTAAGGCATGGGGAGGGAAAACATATTAGAAAAGTTTTGTATTAAAAAGGAGAAGGGAGATTAGGGATGGGATATGTTTTTTGTTTACTTGAAATTAGGGTTTCCTTGGAGGCTTGGGCTCTAAACAATCTTGTCTAGAGATTTGGGAGAGACGATCCTCCTCTCGAATTGAGGATCTCTTATACCTTGCTTTCGCATTTGCTTTGCTTTATTTCCAAGACTCAATCTATCGTTCCTAATTTGATTTGCTCCAATTTATTGTGTTTTCCCGCTGTTTTTATCAATTTTGCTTAGGTTTGCTTGCGAACTCAAGTAGATCCGGTAGGATTACTTGCGAACTCAAGTATTTCCTATCAAATTGGTATCAGAGCAAGTCTTAGGACCGGTGAAGGGCTGTTTTCGGCAAATTCCAGCAGCAGATTTTTGGCCGGAAAGGGAGGAAGTTGCTGTTTTTTTACTTCGAAAATCAGATTTCGTGAATCTACAAACGCCGGATTGTGATGGCGGCCAAAAAAGGTGGATGCTTTGGAAGAAAGGATCGAAGGGGAGATAAATCAAATCAAGGAAACCGTGGAGGAAAGAATGTCTTCCATGGAAGGGCAAGTGGCTGATCTACAGGACATGATGAAGAAGATGTTGGAATTCAAAACCCAAACGGCGGCATCTGAGGCAAAGGGCCCTGAAGCGAAAAACACCAAATCTGAAATCCGTAAAGAGGAAGAAGAGGTGGAAATCGTGGAAGGGGGAAAAGGAAGACCCCATCTGGAGCCTTTCCAGAGGGAGGAGAGAGGAGGGAGATACGGAGAGAGACAAGGTTATAGAGGCATGGAGCTAAGAGGTGCTGAGTGGGAGCACCGGGAGGGATACTATGGCCGTCGAGGTGCTGATTTTGAAGACAGAAGGAGGGATTTCGAAGGGGGTTTGGGACATGGTGGAGTAAGGGAGGATCGGGAGACATGGGGGGGCTCGAGCACATGGGAGAGGGGAAATTATAGAGGATTACGGGGACATGGTGGGGATCAGAAAGTGAGGAAGCTAAAGATGCCCATATTCGAAGGAGAGGATGCTTATGGGTGGATTTACAAGGTGGAGCGATACTTCGCCGTTAATGGGCTGACGGAGGAGGAGAAACTGACAGCAGCGGGCTTGTGCTTGGAAGGAAAAGCCCTTTCATGGTATTAGTGGAGAGACCATAGGAGGGCTATCAGAACCTGGAGAGAATTTAAGGATTGCATCATAGAACGTTTCCAAACCGATCGGGGAGGAGATTTCTATGAGCAGTTCTTTGCTCTGACACAGGAGGGATCAGTAGCTGACTGCCAGGAGCGATTTGAGCACCTAGCTAGCAGGGTGGAGCGACTCTCAGATACAGTACTGGAGGGAAATTTCATGAAGGGGTTGAAGGCAGAGATCAGAGCAGCAGTGAAGGTTCTGATGCCCCGTGACTTGGGGGAGGCTATGAAGTTAGCCCAGCTGGTGGAAAATCAGAGAAATCTGGAGAGGGGGGCCAGGAGTAGCAGCACAGGGGGAACTTACAGGATGACGACCACCCATCTAGCACCGAAATTTCCTGTAACAGGGGGAAATCGAGAGGCCACCAAGGAGAAGACAGGAGGAAGTGGAAGGGGAAATTTCAAGCGGTTGACAGAGAAGGAGATACAGGAGAAGAGGGCAAAGGGATTGTGCTTGAGGTGCGATGAAAAGTATACGCCAGGGCATCGATGCAAGGACCGAACTCTTCAGGTTCTCACCGTCTGTGATGACGAGGAAATTGAGGAGGGAGGGGAGGAGGAGATGGAGGAGAAGCTGCACTTGGATCTGGCTGAGGTGTCCCTGAACTCAGTGGTAGGGTTTACGACGAATCATACCATGAAGGTGAAGGGGGAGATCCAGGACAGGGAGGTAGTGGTGCTGATTGATAGTGGGGCTACCCACAATTTCATCTCCTCTCAGGTCATCAACCAGATGAGAATGAGATTGGTGGATACAGGTTGCTACGGGGTAATGATGGGTACGAGGAAGGTGGAGAAGGGTCAGGGGATTTGTAGATGAGTGCTACTGACTATCCAGGGGATTCAGGTGAAGGAAGATTTTCTTCCACTAGAGCTTGGGAGTACAGATGTCATCCTGGGGATGAAATGGCTGGAAACTTTAGGTGACACCAAGGTGAACTGGAGAGCACTCACGATGGAGTTGGTGATAGATGGAAGGAAGGTAGTGATTAAGGGAGATGTAGGGCTATCTAAGTCCATGGTTTCTCTCAAAACTATGGTGAAGGATATATAGTTGGCAGGAGGAGGATACTTGGTGGAGCTGCACAGTTTGGAGGGAGCAGGATTAGAGGAGGGAGGGGACATACCCCTCTCCATTCAGCCGTTGATTCAGCAGTTCCAATAGGTATTTCAGCCAGCCCAGGGATTGCCACCGCAGAGAGAGCAGGAGCATGCCATCGTGATAAGGGAGGGAGTGTCACCCATCAGTGTACGACCGTATCGCTACCCTCAGTTTCAGAAAGATGAAATTGAAAGGTTGATTAGAGAAATGTTGGAGGCAAAAATCATCAGACCCAGCATCAGTCCTTTCTCTAGTCCCATTCTATTAGTGAAAAAGAAGGATGGCAGTTGGCGTTTTTGTGTGGACTACAGAGCCCTCAACAAGGAAACTGTCCCTGACAAGTTTCCTATACCAGTCATTGATGAGCTACTAGATGAATTGAGTGTAACCGTGATCTTTAGCAAGATAGACTTGAAATCAGGATACCATCAGATCCGGATGAAGGAGGATATACCCAAGACGGCCTTTAGAACTCATGAGGGACACTATGAGTTCCTGGTGATGCCTTTTGGCCTCACCAATGCTCCCGCTACTTTTCAAGCCCTTATGAATAAGATTTTTAAACCTTATCTCAGAAGATTTGTATTGGTGTTCTTTGATGATATCTTGGTCTACAGCAAGACAGAGGAGGAGCACTGGGAGCATTTGAAAAAGGTGTTAGAGGTACTGCATGAGCACCAGCTGAGGGCCAACTTGAAGAAATGCTGCTTCGCACAAGGCAGTGTAGAGTACTTGGGCCATGCTGTATCAAGAGAAGGGGTGGCAGCAGATCAGTCCAAAATTGAGGCAATGCTTAAGTGGCCAGTGCCAAAGAATCTGAAGGAGTTGAGGGGATTTTTAGGACTGACAGGGTACTACAGAAGGTTCGTAAAGGGGTACAGTACTATAGCAGGGCCACTCACTGAGCAGTTGAAGGACGGGTTCCTATGGGGGGAGGCGGCTATATCAGCTTTTGAGAGCCTGAAGAAGGCCATGACTACAGTACCGGTCCTAGCCTTACCAGATTTCACTCAGACCTTCATCGTGGAGACAAATGCATCCAGATACGAACTTGGTGCAGTGCTTATGCAGAGTCGTAGGCCCATTGCTTATTTCAGCCAGGTACTGACAGCCAGAGCCAGGCTGAAGTCAGTCTATGAGAGAGAATTAATGGCCATCGTTTTGGCCATCCAGAAGTGGCGGCCCTACCTACTTGGGAGGCACTTCATTGTTAGGACAGATCAGCGGAGCTTGAAGTATCTACTGGAGCAGAGGATGGTGGCAGAGGAGCATCAGCGGTGGCTGTCCAAGCTGCTGCGGTACGATTTTGAGATTCAGTATAGACCCGGAGTAGAGAATAAGGCGGCGGATGCCTTGTCCAGATGTCTGGGGGAGCTGCAGACAGTGACACTATCGGTTCCTTTGATGCTTGATTGGGAGGCCATCAGAGAAGAGAGTGCTAGGGATGAGGCTTTGGGAAAAATCAGGGCAGATTTGCTGAAGGAAGAGGGTAGCCACCCAGGATACTCGTTGGAGGGAGACAGATTGCTATATCAGGGAAGGTTCGTAATGCCCCGAACCTCGATCCACATCCCGAGCTTGCTCCAGGAGTTTCATGGAAGCGCTGTAGGGGGCCATTCAGGAGTGCAGAAGACATACAGAAGGCTAGCCTCGGAGTTATACTGGAAGGGGATGCATAAAAATTTAGAGGAGTTGGTAGCCAGATGCGAGATCTGTCAGAGGAACAAATACATGGCTATGTCACCAGGAGGACTACTACAGCCTTTAGCTCTACCGGGACGAGTATGGGAGGAGATATCCATGGATTTCATAGATGGGCTACCCCGTTCAGAAGGGTTCACAGTGATCTTAGTGGTGGTGGACAGATTGAACAAGTATGCTCATTTCATTCCCCTCCGACACCCGTACACCGCAGTGATAGTGGCTTCAGCTTTCATCAGAGAAGTGGTCAGGTTGCATGGAGTACCAGAGGCGATAGTATCAGATAGGGATAAGGTGTTCCTCAACTATTTTTGGAGAGAGTTGTTCAGGTTGCAAGGGACAGTTCTAAAAAGGAGTACAGCTTATCATCCACAGACGGATGGCCAAACGGAAGTAGTGAACAGGAGCTTGGAAACTTACCTGAGATGTTTTGCATCAGAGACACCCAAGCTTTGGGCTAAGTGGCTATCATGGGCGGAATATTGGTACAACACCTCTTTTCACTTAGCTTCTCAGATGACTCAATTCAAGGTGTTGTACGGAAGGGATCCTCCCCACTTAGTGCACTTTGGGAGTGGCAGTACCCCAGTGTCTTCAGTAGAGGAGTACTTGGAGGAGAGGGATAGATGGCTAGAGGAGTTGAAAAGACGTCTCCTGAGAGCTCAACAGATTATGAAGAAGCAAGCGGATGGGCACAGGAAGGACATCCAGTTTGAAGTAGGGGAGAGGGCGTTCTTGAAGCTCCGACCATACAGACAGAAGACAGTCGCCGACAGGAGAAATGAGAAGCTGGCTCCAAGGTACTTTGGGCCTTATGAAGTGCTGAAGAAGATCGGAGCAGTAGCATATCGGCTGAAACTACCACCCACGGCGACTATACACCGGTTTTTCATGTATCACAGCTGAGGAAGGCCATTGGTAACTATACTGCCAACCCCGAGCTGCCGGCGACACTTACGGATGAGTTAGAGGTGGTTTTAGAGCCCTTGGAGCTGATGGGGGTTCGTCAGAAGGAGGAGGGAACTAAGGAAGTGTTGATCCAGTGGAAGAACCTTCTTGATTACGATGCCACGTGGGAGCCTTACGAGAGGGTGAAACAGCAGTTTCCTGATTTTCACCTTGAGGACAAGGTGATTCTTTGGGAGGGCGGTATTGATATGCCGGCTCAAGCTGAACCGGCCCAACCAGCCAAAGGGCCAATTCAGCAGGTCTACAGGAGGCGGAATCCATCCGCCTCCCCTTGCTTGGTCCGCCCAATGGGTGGCCCCACTAGTCCAAGAGGCTTTGAATTTGAATTGGAGGGGGCGGCTAAGGCATGGGGAGGGAAAACATATTAGAAAAGTTTTGCATTAAAGAGGAGAAGGGAGATTAGGGATGGAATATGTTTTTTGTTTACTTGAAATTAGGGTTTCCTTGGAGGCTTGGGCTCTAGACAATCTTGTCTAGAGATTTGGGAGAGACGATCCTCCTCTCGAATTGAGGATCTCTTGTATCTTGCTTTCGCATTTGCTTTGCTTTATTTCCAAGACGCAATCTATCGTTCTTAGTTTGATTTGCTCCAATTTATTGTGTTTTCCCGCTATTTTTATCAATTTTGCTTAGGTTTGCTTGCGAACTCAAGTAGATCCGGTAGGATTACTTGCGAACTCAAGTATTTCCTATCAAATTAATAGTAAATTGTATCTATAATGATAGTACTTTTTATTCCTATGCACTAATTCTTTTTACTTAAAAAGTCTAGGAGATCCTTCTTATTAAATAGAAATAAAAAACAATTACATAGTTACGAGATCATGAAAAGAAAGCAAATAAGCTACTAAACAAAAAAAGGAACAAGCAAGATCATAACACTTGATAATGCCAAAACACTGCCTAGGAGATTATTATCATGTCTCTTCTTGATATTATCAAGTCTTTTTACTATGACTAGAATTTCACAAAAGTTTGGGGTACGATGTTATGCCGGAAAACTTTTCGTCCCAAATTTTGTTGAAAAATATTTATTATTCCTCTCTTGTCTTATGTTCCATATAGTTGACAGCAAGAAAATGTCCCTAATTTCTTTTACTTCTTTCGTGACATATAAATCTCTCCAGAAACAAAATATCACATCAAGAAAAATTATTAAATTACTTTTACCAAAAATATTGCATCGTAAAGTTGATAAATGAAGTATGAAGTTTACCAGGTTCCAACTAAATGTCAGTAAAAAAGTGATAAACCATTAAATGAGCTAATGAATATCATAGACAACTTGAGAGAGAAGTCACCTTTGATTAAATAGTCTTCAAGCCTTAATTTGAAAGAATTCACTTTGATAACATGTCCAAGAAAAATATGAGATGAAACAAATTAGAACGCTCTGCATTGAAATCAAAAGAAATATAATAAATAACATTATGGCTATTGGTCCAGCTATAGTCCCTTACATGATTTTCTCTTTATGACAGTCCTATCAATTTTTAGTTAATATAATCTCATGAAATAGTTGCTTACATTTACTAATATTTTTAACAACATTTTCATGTTTGTTAAAACCAGCTTCAACATATTCCTCTAGTTTGTCTGTGTAATTAGAATTGATAACTTCATCAACCACACTTGATGTTTTGTAAAGTGGAGCCCTCCTGCATATCTCTATTCAAATAAACAATAATGAGACAAGCTTTCAAAGATTAGTTGTATAATCGTGACAGTAAGATAATCAATGTTTTCTTGCACAGTTGAAAGCAATGCACCATGAAAAAATAGCACAAAAATAAAGGAACCTTGATTGAAGGTATCTTCAATTTTACAACAATAATATATAATGAAGTGCTAGGCCTTGTGGAAACAAAAAGCCACCCATCAATAAACAAAAACTTAAGAGTGTAAGATGAGAAAAAACCATTAAATTTCATTTGTTACGAAAAGTCATTAATTTAAATAAGTTCCACATGTGCTTTATAACATATAGATGTATATAAAAGAAATGAACCGTCAATTGATATGCATGAGCAAATATTTCACAAGTAATCATTAGTTTGATGCTTCACAACCAAGCTATTTTTGTAGATTTATGAGAATTTTGAATTTTCAAAATATGTATGTGCCCCAACCAACTTTGAGGAGAGAGAAAGAATGCACTTAATATTCCCAAGTAGATTCCTTATAAGTTCATATACTTCTATACATAAAAAAGTATATCCTAAATCATCAATGCTTATAAAATTTTAGAACAACAAAGAGCATCTGATTCCATTATAAGCACATTCAACATATTTTTAGTATTCCTTGACCTACACATTTACAAAATCGCACAAAAAAACTTCTAATGTATCCAATACTCACCTTGTTCTCGATAGAAACCTCTAAGGAACCCTTCCCCTGCATCAGCAAGCTCTTCAAGCTTTGCACATCTGAAAAGCAAAAATAATTAGAAAGCATTTAGCCAAGAAGCACATAGAAGTATATACAAGTTTTTTTTTTGCTTTCCCTCTCTCAAAAAGTGGATGCAAAATCAACCATGGACAACTAATTGCAAGGAATATCAATTACTTGCATCACTTGCACAAGTTCTACTAGCAACACATTTTATTCTATGAGCAAGTAGTTACAATTGTGAAAATTGAAACAAAGAAAGCACGGTATGCACAAGCATGTTCTTCTTTCTACAAATCAACCAATGCATTTAAGTAATTTGAATGTGCATATACACTCATGGATTCCTTCATGCATTAAAAATTCTTTCATGGATAAATTTAAATTTGGATGCCAATTTGTTTGCATGCATATGGAAATTTTTGCGTTTGTAAGCTTTTGAGTCAGTCAATCTTTGTTCATGGTTTAGTCTTTCTGCACAGGTGCATGCACCCCTTGTGCGTGCACTGTTGTACTATACTTTTGCTCCAATAGTCCATGTTCCTGAATTTCTTCATATATACAATAGTCATAGGTATATTCTTAAATATGTATGTATCTATATCCATGTTCTGAGACATTAATGCATGCAAAACTTACACATTTGCATGCTCATTTGCAAATATGGATGTTCTCGTTCTTATTCTCTTGTATAAATATGTGAAGACAAAAGAAATATATATTTTACCAATAAAAAGATCTGAAAAACTTATCACGGGGACATCCTGACCCTTCATCTTGTCAAGAAAACAAGACAGCCCTTCATCATGAATGATCATGCCAATTTAGTATATCTTTGCATATTCTGTCACTAAGAAAGGAAACTAAAGGAAAAGTTAGGCTCTCAAGCTATTCAAGATTTTACCTGAGGTACAACACTCACACGAGGAGTGATGAAGTTTTTGGGGAGGGAGTACATGACGACAGGAAGAATTGAGGTAATTTCTTAGGGTAATAAATGAGGATCTATATGTTCCTATTACAATCTCTCTCATATTCTCTTCACCGTTATGATAAAGCTTAGCTAGTGGCAAGAAAACTTTCTTAAAGCACAACATCATAACTAGAAAATGATCAAGTACAACATTGACAATTAAGAAGAATTATATGAGGGAAAAAATATAAAGACAAGATAAATATAACATGACCAATAATGAAAATTCTTTGAATCATGAAAACTATAAAAAAACACTCATTTGGAACATCTTGTTTGAAGCATCGGTAACAATAAGAACAACAAGACTTTATCCCACTATGTGGGGTCGGTTACATGAATCATTTTTTTCCATTGTGTCCTGTTAAGAGTCAAATTCTCATCTAAATCTAATAAAGAAATGTCATTTCTAATATTTTCTAACCAAGTCCTTTTAAGTCTACCTCTACCTTTCATAACATAAGTCAAATCTAATACATCTACTTTCCTAACCAGGTCATTGAAAGGCCACCATTTTATGTGACCAAACCAACTAAGACGACTCTCTCTAATCTTATCTTCCACTGGAGCTACTCCAACCTTCTCACGTATATGCTCATTATGTATCATGTCTCTAAAAGTAAAGCCACTTATCCACATGAGCATCCTCATCTCTGCAACAATTAACTTAATGTTATGCTTCTCTTTTAATGGCCAACATTCTGCACCATAAAGCATTGCAGGTCTCACTACCATCTTAATCAAGGGAGTAACAATAGATTTTTTTTATTCCACTCCCATCTAATAAATACATTTTGAAACCACCTATCCACCAAAGTATCAACATCTTAAATGCTTTCATATGAATTATAAGACAACTAAGAATTGTGGTCATCAATGTCTTTAAAAATGGGAGGGTGATGAGATGTTTTAAGATCAGGAAAATAAGTATCAATGATATTGCTTGTAGATGATATAGTGATCAACTCCGTGATACCAGCGAGGGTTGGAACACAATCTAATTCCAAAGGAGAGTTTAAAATTAGTTATATGTTTTAGTGTAAATATGATCTGATGGAGGAGTAGCAACCATAGTGGAAGAAGATTAGTTTCAAAAATTAGATTATATCTATCGTGCCTGATAATTAAATTTTCTAATATCCTGGTGGGCCTTAAAACATTTAGAGTTATTATGTTAAAAAATTTTGAAGATGAATATGATGGGATGCATTCAAATCCAGCATTTTGCCAATATCCACAAGATGAGAAGCCAATCAATACTTATCCAATTCAATTAAAACTCTTAACCACAAAATTCCTAGAATGACCAAAAGTATTAGCATTCACTTATAAAGGTTTACCAAAAATATAACACCTGGAGAATATAATGAATTGATTGAAATAATGCAATGAATCTAAGGGACTGCAATCCAATATATGAGTGATAAGTGGCTCCTCAGAAGAATCAAAATGGGGAGAAAATTTTAGCATGAAGAGGGTCGATGAGTCCAAAGCAATAGTCAAGAACTACTATAAAGCTAACAAGAATTTGTGATTAAACTCCAAATTGGGGTAACTCAAAGAGAATTTATGAACAATAGAAAAAGAAAATGGCCTGACATGCATAGATATCTCATCTTCAATGGAAATGAGCACAGGTTTGCCTTGATATGTGAATGACTGCTTTAAGTTGAGGTGAAGCTGAACCTTAATGAGAAAATAAAAGGAAGTTGTCAGATGAAGAGGAATGCAATCCAAAATCATTCAACTCAGCAATAACCTTTTTAAAGGAACAGGTAGGTTGAGCAACAACATGCATAATTTATGAAGGTCTAAAAGGAGCCTCCACGAATTAAGGGACCGTCGAACCGACTGGATGTGACAAAGACCAACTTAGGGGTTCAACTAAAACCCTAATAGCAAGCAATTTGAGAGAAGAAATAGAATGAGTTTGGATCTTAGAGAGGGAATGTCGATACATGCTACACAAAAAAGATGAGAATACAAGTGGCATAGATTATGAATGAAGAAGAGTGACAGTCATCTAAAGGGTGTAGAAGTAATTCTCAAATAAGAAAAGTGAGAAGGTTGCAAACTTAAATAGAGAAGGCATCAAACAATTGTGTTAAGAATGACAAGAAGCTATCGCAAGCCTTATACATAAGCGTAAGGCAAGAGGGGCACTAGCACCACCTACAAAAGCGCTGAGCATAATGGACCAACCAAGAGACAAGGGCATCAGAAGCGATAGGTTGATGGGTGTGAATGCCTCGCACATGGGTGCAAAGGCCAGAAATGCTAGTGCCCCCCACACAGAGGCAAAAATCGAGATGTTGGCCAACCACCGAATAGATTGCTTCTAGAATTGAATGCCACAATAGGGATGGTGGAGCAAACTTATCATGAGATGCCAATAGTTATAATTTGATGCAGTACATCAATATGTTTTGATTATTTAGCTACTTCGGTTTAGAAATGTTGAATTTCTCATAGATCAATCACAATAAGTTAAATCATGAAACAATTCTATCATCCTTAATTAGGATTTTCTTTCTTTCATATAAAAGGTCTTTTATATGTACTTCTATTATGATTTTTTAATATTTAAATTCTAATAAATTGAATAAACAATTCTTGCAACATTTGCTTCAATTTTTTCAATATTTTTCTTGAATCCTTGACATCCCAATGTATTGAGAACAAGAGTATTAACACCAACAACTTGAGAATTCCTTGTTTGAGTATTATTATTCTATTGCTTTTGATCTTTCCTATAGAGTTTACTATTTCATTAACATATGACAAGTTAGCATCATATCAAAATGTCTATTGACTTTGCACTAATATTTTATCAATTTCTTATAGATTTGTTCTTGATTACAGCAATTTCCAACAATTAATTCTTCTCCTACACTTTCTCTCTTCCCCATATGCCCTACCTCTCTCTACATGTGGGTTATTCCTCACATTTCAAAAAACAATTTAGTGACTCATGCGAGTTTTTTTAAGACTCCAGCCTTCCTTCCCCATATTCTATAGAGAAATAAATTCAAGATCCTCTCTTTACCATATAGAACAATTAAGTGAAAACATTTTTTTTTTTTTTTGAAGCTGAGCCCATGACCCTCCTTTCTCTCTCCTACACCTCATCTCTTCATACCCTAAATCATTCATAAAATATTTCAGCAACTCCTTGAATAACTAAAATTTGAACTTAAATATCAAATTTTCATTCAAGTCCTTAATTAATTTCCAAAATTCCTTAACTGGGCAGTCAAATTCAATTCAAATTAAGGCCTCATATTCTATCCTATATAGCAACCAAAAAGCATGGAGTTGTGAAAAATTAAAGTTCAAAAAATTATTAAAAAAATTATGTATCCTCCATTTTGTTGACGATTGATAAAAATCATATGCTATAAGAAAATAGAGAGCTAACAATATCTCCTGAGATCACTCAATCATGGCTAGAGTTTGATCCTGCTCTATGATAAGGTATCATTGTTGTTGTAAATTAAATATTTTTCATTAATAATGGACAAATCTAGCATAATATTAAGTGGAACCAACTGTGAACATTTATTTTTTTAATTTATTAGAGAATACTATATTTTGTTTGATAAACATGAATTAATCTAGATATGATTGAAATTTTTTATTCTATTTTGTGCTAAATTGATTTCTCTATATTTGAATTCTTAAATGTGATTGAAATTTGAAAGTAATAATAAATTCTACACTACTCATAGGATAATCATGTTTATTGAATTACATGTATTAAGTATTAACTGTGCTTGCCTTTACATTGGTATCACCATGAATTTTGATACAGTCAAAGATGAAAATGAAAGATTGTCTAAAATGGTGGAAGAACTATTAGTAAAAAGGAAATCTGAAATTTTAGAGGTAAATTTGGTTGAATTAACATTTGGCTCAATGGAAAACATAAGCTTTCAATAGTAACAGCATAAAGCCTCTCGTGATGTTCCACCCTTGCGTAATGAGCCCATAATCCACCACATAGGAGACTCTAGCCACACTAGTAGTAGGCATGTTGATTTCAATCCTCGCGGTAGGTATGTTGATTTAAATCCAATATCACTTTGAAGTAATTGACGTTTCGAGTTTCAAGCAATCTTTAAAATTTGACTCATTCTCAGCCCTATTTTAAGAAAGCATGTTACTATGTTAGTACCTTTTCCTCTCTTTAGTATTGTGCATATATGACCCTTTTTTAATCATAATTATCATGCCAAGTACATCTTGTTTTCATTTGTCCATTAAGAGCCAACTTGGAGATGTTTGTTCAAAACAACAATATAGTTATCTAACAAGAAATAATCAATTTTACACATTTATACTTAAAAGATGAAAGCTTGAAAATAAATTATTTGTGTTAGTGTGAATTGGTAACTTGAGAGGGTTGTCTATTTCACAAAGGCCAATATCATAAATTGAAGTTCTAGGTTCTAAGATCATTATTATACTATAATATGCTATAAATTATATCGTCAAAAACTAAAGGGCATGATGTAAAGGTGGAATGGGAAAATTATTCCATAAAACAAAGAAAGGAAACAATAAATTTGCAAAATAATTCATAAAACTCGGAAAAAAAAGATACCTTGTCATAAAGTCCGCAAAAATAGTATCAACAGTCTTATCGATCAAATCTTCAAGCAAACCCTCATGATCCATTTAATTACCTAAAGAAGGATTAGATAGATATGCAATAAGGGTAGAAGAAAATTTATAATTCTTTTAAAGAAACATATAAATTTAAAATTATAACTCTAAGGTACAAACCAAGATGGAATTCATATGAGAACTATATTTTATATTCATCTGAAATGAATAGGATTCAAATATTTGCTATACAAAAAAATTTAGTAAAGAATAATCATAATGATGATTAAAGGACCAAAAAATGTGAGCAATCTAAAACCATATGTAAAAGTGAATAAAAAAACAAGTGAAAAGAAGAGGTGGTAAAAGGAGAGGTGGAAAGGAGGAGCTAATGGGCGAGCATGAGCAGTTAATGTACACAAAGAGCAAACTAAAGAACATTTCAAAAAGATAACCTTTGAAATTAACAGAACTCTTAAAATTCAACACTTGAGCAAGCAATCGATGAAATGTGGTTTTCGTACAAAAGTCCAATGAAACAAAAAGGGACACACACAGTGATAACATTGATATAACCTAACATATGATTGAAGCATTCAAACAAACAAACAAATATATATATATATATATATATATATATATATATATATATATATATATATATATATATATATATATATATACACACACATGAAGAACTATATGTTGGGGCCTGAAACACAAAAACAAATTTTAGCCACCATTAAAATTATAAAGTCAACATCAATTAACAATGAAATTAGAATTTCAACCAATGCAAAGGTTTAAATGGTGTTTAAATGCAAATAATAAAAGAATAACCAACAAAATATGTCACATATGAACAAAAAAATCATAAATATAATAAAAATAGGAGCAGATAGATAAAAAAATGAAAAAATTCATGTACACATTCAACATTTACGAATTAAAGTTTGACTAGTGAAATTAATATAGTTGAGTCATAATTGATTACTATTTTTAATGAAAAAAAACATTACACACGAGAATTTATTGTGACTTGTGATGCAAGATATCTAAAGTTGTAGGATTCAATAATGCAAATTCAAGATGTGATACACAAAATAAGCATACAACAACAACAATAAAAACAAGCATTTTTTCCCACTACATAGGGTCAGGTACAATAATTTTTTTCCTCCATTGTGTCCTATTAAGAGTCAAATTCTCATTTAAATCTAATAAAAAAAGTTCATTTATAATATTTCCTAACCAAGTCCTTTTAGGTATACCTCTACCTTTCTTATCATAAGCCGCATTTAAGACACCTACTCTCCTAACAGGGTTATCAGAATGCCGACTTTTTATGTGAACAAACTATCTAAGGTGACTCTAATCTTATATGTCGTTGGAGCTACTCAAACCTGTTCATGTATATACTTATTTCGCATCCTACCTCTAAGTGTAAAGCTCCTCATTCATTTGAGCATCCGCATCTCTGTAACACTTACCTTAATTTTATACTTCTCTTCTGATGGCCAACATTCTATGTCATAAGGCATTACAGGCCTCACCACCATCTTATTAGATTTTTCTTTAAATTTGAGGTGTACTTTTCTATCACACAACAAGGTTGATGCATTCATCCACTTAAACCATCCAACTTGAATTCTATTAACAATATCCCCATCTATATCACCATCGATTTGAACAATAGACTCGATATATCTAAAATGTGCACTCTTTTTAATTACTTGATCACCCAATATCCCAATCCCATCAGTAGATATATTACAAATAAAATTACACTCCATATATTCAATTTTAGATCTACTCAAATAAAAATCAATAGACTCTAAGTTTGACCTCCAAAATCTTAGTTTTTCATCAACGCCCTCTCTAGTCTTTTCAACAAGAAAAATATCATCAGCAAAAAACATACACTAAGGTACATCCTCCTACATACACTAAGGTACATCCTCCTGCAAATGACAAGTAAGAACATCCATGACTATAGCAAAAAAGATATGAGCTTAAAGTTGATCCTTGATGTAATCTAAGTGAAATAGAAAATATTTAGTCAAAATACCTTGTGTTTAAACATAAGTAACGGCTCTTGTATGCATATCCTTGATGACTTGAATAAAAGCATTATTAACCCATTTCAATGCTAGAACTCTTCAAAGCACTTTTCTTGAAACTTTATCATATGTTTTCTCTAAATTAATAAAAATTATATGTAGATCCTCTTTACTCTATATATTTCTCCATCAAATATCTCAAATATCAGATTAATTAAACCTTGGTGTTGGACAGATTTATGGAACTTGGACGAAGAAGCGTGCGAAAGGGAGAAACAAAGAAGCGCTCGAAAGGGAGAAAGATGGTTACCTTCGCAACGAGCAAGCCCCTTCGTTACTTCCGATCCAACAGGAAGAACGTCGTCGAAGGTGGCGTGACTTCCGACCAAACAGAACGCATGAACTCGTTCAATACTCTGCCTCAACGAAGCAGAAGAAGTCGAACAGCCGGTGAAATCAAACATCGGAGAAGAGGAAAGGAAAACCTAGACAGGCCAAACCTCCATACAAGAACACTTATTTTTCATCTGACAATAAGGAAAAAGCGTCAAAGGAGACAAATTTTTCATGTGAAAGGAGACAGATTTTTCATTGAACATCCATGAATTAATTGCTTCGGCAAATATTCAGAATTTAGGAACAGAATCATGATTGGGAAGGGAGGAAGAAGGAAGAGGTTACCTTCGCTAGCAAGCTTCCGTCGCAACTTCTAGACTTTGTTTTCGTCGAAGCCTTCGGGTAGAGGAAACGAGGGAGAAAGACAATGATCCGACTGTTCATTGATTCATCGTCGAAGGTTTTATGAATTAGGATCGGTAAGTTTACTTTTAAATAAATTTTAATAATTAGTACTAATTAATTTAAATAAATTAATATTTATTATTAAACTTGATAAAATGAAAATTATTATATCAAATTAGTTTTATAAATTATTAATTAATGATTAGTTCGGATATTATTTTATACTAATTATAATATAATTATTGTAATTAGTTGAGTCATTTATATGTTCATGAATTTGTGTAGAAACAGTAAAGCTCACGTGCAATAACAGTAGAATTTGTGAACAGTAAAATAGTACGGTATAGAATCTTAGTAAAGCAATATGGTAGGTAAACTAGTAAATCAGTATAGGTGTTGAATCGATAAAGCAGTCATCCTATCAGTATTATCCATCAACAAAGAAATTGTATAAAGTGGTAAAACTAAAGTATTGGTAAAGATAATCAAAATTATATCAATACAGTAAAATCTTATAATGATGTACACATACTATCTAATTATTCTATATTAGTATCAAATCAGTATCTTAATTGCATGCTTAGTATATCACATGTTCAATATGTCACATACTCAATATTAGTATTATGAATGAATAATAATAACAGTAATAGTGAATCAGTAGCAGTATCCATAACAAATTTAGTAATAGTATCAATGTCTGTATCAGTACTAATAAATTTAGTGGCCGTAGTAGTAAAACAATACAATAACAGTAAATTCATATTGTGATAATAAATTAAAAAATATCAATAAAGATGTACAATAATAATGAATCCATAGCATGTATTTCAGTAGTCATACTAAACAAGTAGAAGTTCTGATTATCACAATGTTTTTTAATAATCAGTAATCTGTAGTCGATAACCGTTAGCTCAGTAAATCATCATCACTCTTTGACTGTCGGCACATTAATAAATCCTTATAACTCCTAATCATTGTATCATTGTATCATGTGAATCAGTAGAATATAGCATCTAACCACAGTATTTTAAAAAAAGTCCGTCGGCTCACAGTCCTGTACAGGTTAATCAATCTCCAACCAACAAGTCAATCAATCATTACTTATCTTTTACGTAGACATATTATTATCACAGTACAATAATTGTAATAAAGACATATCCATATTCATTAACAATATATTATAGTAAATATAACCATATTCATTACCAATGTATTATAGTAAATATAACATAATTATGCTTAATTCAATAAGTTTTAAAATGTCCTAACAGTAGGCAACCAAAAATCTTATTGTGCAAAAATTTACATTTTTAAAAATTAATCAAATTAGCAGATATCGTATATAACGATATTCTAAAGCTTGAATTATACTAAAGCACTATTTCTAGCTATCAAAATAAATTTTTGAATATGTAAAATACCTGCTTTTTTAAAACCACTCAATGAAAAATCTCAAATAAATATTCAAAACGTTTATAATATCAATCTCTATAACATATAGAAAATTATGCTGTGAAAGTTTTATTAATACAAAATTATTCACATTTTTTAGTAACAAAAATATAAATTTGATCAGAAAAATCCCAAATATAAAAAATCCTTGAAATAAAAAATAGGGCAATAATTTCTTACAGCGAGACAAGCAATTTTTTCAATTAGATCAACTGACGAAAACTATTTTACAACCTCCAAATCCCAAATTATCTTTTCTCTCTCTTAACTTTTTCTCTCAAATTTCCTAATTCCTTCTGTGTTAGCCAAAATGAATAGGGAAAAAAGATTAAAAAGCTTATTTAATGAAATGACTTATCATGGATTTAAATTTTATAATATAATAATAATATAAGTATATAATTTAATTAATTTTTCAGTATAAAATTCATATAAATCTTTTTGGGGCTTTAAAAATTATAAAAAATATCCATAAATAGCTTATTTTATTTAAAAAATTTTGATGAAATTGATTAGCAAACTGATGGTCCCGAAATCCTCACTTATACTGACATGTGTCAATTTCTTAAGGATTTGTATTAGTGTCTAAAAATTATAAAAAAAAATTAGCGTAATTAAATCACTATAATATTTATATTTTGGCGAAGACAGTTTGTGATTTAGACTTATATTGATTCCTAAAAAAATTTATTTGTTTAAGTCAAAATATGGGCTATTACAGCATACATTATTATACCAACTGTGTTGTGCTTGAGGCTTTCAAGTTCATCAAGAAGAGCTTTCACTAAAATGTAAATCAATAAAAAGTTGTAATTCAACATCCAATATTAGGGTTATTAAACCAGGAGATTCAATGAATACAAAGCAAAAAGAAATTCCAAACTCATTTTCTTCATTAAGTAGGCATGTGCAATAAACAACTTATAAAGGCGACAACAAAAAACATTTGTGGATGTAGAGATTGCATGTATACAATAAAATATTTATTCGTTGAAATAACAATAATAATTGGATAGCTCAAATAAATAGTTATCCCCTTTACCAACCTAAACATAAATATATATTTTTATCTCACCATAAAAATTATAGAGTTTTTTGGCATACAAGGTACCATAAATAAATAAACCAAATAGTCAAAAGTTGTTTCATGTATTCGTTAGATTCCTTGATTTGCAAGTGGAAAGATGAGTCAAGCATGCCAGCATTATTATTAACTATTAAGCAAATTGAAACATGTCATAATAACAAGAAATACAATAAAGCCCCAAAATATGTATTTAAAACATATAGGAGATTTGGACCATCAAAATATGAACAATGTCGTAATTTAACCTAAAAGCTTAAGGAAAGAAATATAAAATAACAGCAAGTACATCTACATTAATGAAGTTTTCCAACTATCAATTTGAGTTATTTAAGAGACTCTCAATGAACTCAAGAACTTAAAGAGACATACATACTCCATTCTGGTTAGGCTATGGTATCAATTGTATAACTTACTTTTGGAGTTGGTTATATTAAATGTAATAATCATTATCTAGAAAATAGGTAATTAATTGCTTTAAAGTGCCAAATTTGAATTTATTTGATGGTATCAATTGTACTTGGAGATGGTTATATTAAATGTAATAATCACTGTCCAGAAAATAGGTAATTAATTGCTTTAAAGTGCCAAATTGGAATTTATTTGATAATTATAAGTATTTTTAAGTTAATTAGAGCTTAGAATGCTTAAAGTTTTAAGTCGAGAAAGAGAAAATCTGAAGTTTGGATTTTTCTTCTTTTAGTGTTGCGGTGTTGGATTCGAGCGCTCCAGCATTCTTCTCCCAGGAAAATAACATTTTTGAGGTTTCGGAGGATCATTTTGGTTAAGTAGCATTCTTATCATAAGAGAAATGGATCATAGGGTAGCTAGGGAGAATTTGGAAGAGTTTGAGAGTTTTTTGTGTAGCGTTATGGCATTGGAAAGGGCAGCACTGCAATATTTTGGCAAATTATTACTTTTTAAAATAATAAATATCTAAAGTCATTGGCCATGACCACATTCGCCCCAGCTTGCCAGAGAAGGAAGAAATGGAGAGGAATGAACAAAAAATTAAAAAAAAAAGTGGAGAGGAATGAAGAGAAGGAGAAAGTCAAGGTTTAGAGTTCGAAATCTGATTTTTGTCGGTCTGCCCAGTTAGGAAAATTGTCAGGCTTAAGGTAGACAACCCATACCCTATTTTTATTTTCAATTCAGACAAGTAAATTGAAAGTTATGATTTTTGAAGTGTTTTTCTTAAGTTAAAAAAAAAAATTCACCATGTAACTTTTTATATGTTGTTTTATTCATGATTGGATTATAAGAATGCAACTTTTCATCGATTGATTTCTTCTATACTATTTTTTTGTATGGTTCTGAAAAATAGATACACTTCTGATTGACAATATATTTAAGAAAACATCTTATTTTAATGTTTTATATAATCTTTATAAATTTTTTTAGGCTCTGAGCACTCTATGTTGGCAAATGAAAAAGTTGGGGTTTCCTTATACAAGTAAGGATATGAGGAGGATATGACATGATTCTTTATAGAATTTGCATTATAGCTCATAATTGTACTTTGCATGGATCTCATGCATGGAATTCTGAATTGGAAAGGAAATGCTATGAAAGTTTTCTACTTCAACCCAAGATGGAAGTATTTTGTATTAGAAATATTATGTATTAGAAACATTCTGTATTAAAAATTCTCTGTATTGAAAGTTATTATGTATTGATTTCTTTCTGCTCTACACCTATCTCGAACAGATGGGAGGTGGCTCTGCTCTGCACTTGGGTGACCAGGTGGGACGTAAAAGATTGAGAGTTATAAGGGGCATCAAGGCATTTGCATTCTTGCATTTACAAGTGCATTATAAAGTAAATGATGTTTTATGATCTTTGGTTTAAAAAACTATTTCTAATATTTAATCATAGTAATTTAAGTCTTTTTATAATTATGAATTGAATGTTGTGATAGGAACTTGGTTTAACCTATTGAGTTATAGACTCACTATGTTGTTGTTATACCATTTCAGGCAAAGGAAATGATGTCGTTGATTAGGTTCGATTTGATAAAAAGCAATCAAGCCATATTATGATTTTGGAATTCCAGGATATTAGGTTTTGTTAGACATATTTGGAATATGTATTCTTGTATATAATTATTTTTGGAAGTGAAACTTATGTTTTGCATTCTCTGGATGTTTATTTTACATATGTGTAATGATTAGTGGCTCTGGTGTATTTGCAATTGTGGATGATTAGCTTAATTTAATAAAGGAATTAGAGTTAAATTCCTCTTTATATCTTAGGGCGTCACATCAAATCTACTTATGGAAACACTACACCTATGCTTCATTTAAGGCCACATAAGAAAGGATTGGCAAAAGTAAGCAACAAATTTGGGCAATATTTGGACTTACCTTGGGTGTGCTTTTGTTGTCAACTCAATCAAGGAAAAACACATCCTATTATAGGTCAATAAGATCCCATCAAACCCCTCAAATGTTTGATGTTTAGAAAAGATATGTGACTGTATATGTGATCATATTTAATTTGAACTTATTAAAATAAATCAATTATTGTTATTCAATGAAATCAAGTTAAGTTGTTCCAAAACAATTCCTCTATTGGGGGATCTCTTGAGGCTATTTCTTCAATTTGAGGAACCTTTGAGCAATCCTTTGGGATTATTTCTTCAAACTAATGAACCTATGAGAGAACCTATAGAACTATGAATTTAACAAGAGGTAGTTGGTCCTCATTGTCATACAAAAATATCTTAAATTAAAAATAGAATGAGCACCACATCCCTCTTTAGAAAGTAGCTCATTATTATAATAGTCATAAAAAATTTTATCTTTCTTTGTACATGATATAGCCAAAGGAAACAAGATGATTGTAGGAAGAAGTGGTTGGGTGAGATAGCAAGAATCATGATCGCGACAATGATTTGTAATATAATAATAATAATAATAATGACAATGAGAGGATTGACTAACATGGCCATAATCATAAGATATCATAAATGATTAAGAATAAACTTGCCAAGGTGAAGTAGAAAGAGCATAGTCATATCTTCAAGTAGAATATAGAAGCTATATACATGGGCAATAATAAAGTGATGAGATCCATCATAATAAGATTAAGGAGTGTTTGATGAATGACAATGAAGAACATAACCATCAAAGGCGTCATAATCTTCACTATAGTAGCATAGTAGAGAAGTATAGTAGGTCATTAAAAATAGAAAAGAGAGATGGAGCTAAAGGTGGCAGTGGTCAAAAGCCTAAACTTTTATGTTTTCCTTCACACTTATGTTCATATGCAAGAGGTGATAGATTGGCATAACAAGCAAGAATAAGTAAAAAATACATATTGTTTAAAACAGCTATATTTTAGGATCCTAGTGGATAAATTAAAAGTTCTTTTTCTGTCACATACTTGCCAAAACTTCATAAGATTATTTGTTATTTTTCATCCTCAATATCTCTATACAAGAAAAGTATAGTTATAAAAAAACCACCTAAATGAATTACTTCATAATTATATTTTGTATAATAATAAGACATTAGAATTTATAAATAAAAAATTGCTTGATATAAATTGTATTGCAAAGCTAGATATAATGTTCATTATTATTTTTTAAACTTGAATATTTATTTTTTAAAATAAATAAAATAAAATAAAAATGTAAACAAAATTTTGGTATAAGATTTAAGTAGTCTATTTATAAAAATTCTATCAAAGCTCTTTTCATTTTAATTTAATGATATGATCATTATATGCAAAAAATAATTGATTAATAATTATTTTTTAAGATATATAATACATTTATAGATACTAGCCAATTTGTGTTTATTTTTCATGTATACTTAATATGGGTGAGTGGCATGATGGAACTTCTCAACCTTGTTGTGGGTGGTCCAGCAATTGTGAGTGGTTTGGACTACATAAGAACTCTATGATGCTCTAGGGGATAGCAATCACACAATGTCAGGGTTATCTTATAACTCTTCAATCCCTTAGGTTGTTTCTCTCTTACTACCTACCATGATGTCGGGCCCTCTTAGTGGTGAGTTCTCGTGGGTGAGTGGATGAGGAAGATTCAACCACTCAATTATACTCCTTAGTGCTTAAGTGACAATTAGTGAGCTCAAACAGCTCATATAGCATCTTGGCTACTATAAACTAAGGGAAAAAATAGACCTTCTCATAGGCCTTGTGTTAAAGTTGCTCGGACAACAGTAGGCACTAAGTTTTTCACCTCAAGCATTTCTTATTGGAAAATCACAATAAAATTCATAGTGACTTATTGAGCTTCTACTGCATCTTGAGGAGAGTTGCAAGCTTTTTAGAGGCTTCAGGGCACTCATAAATTGGGTTACATTGAATTTTCCAAAGGAGGTGATCACTCTTATTGGTAGGCGAGTGAACCACCTAAATGTCGACTTCTTATGAGTTATGAAGAACATTCGACATTTCAAGGCATAATTAAAACCCAATAACATCATGAAATTAAAGTTAGCAACATTGTCCACCAGGTTAGTCCTGCCAATGTGAGGCATCTTGAACTTTGGAGGTGATATTGCTTCTTTTTATCTCTTTGGAAAAGGCTTTTTGTCAGCTCAGACTCAACTATTCTCATGCACCAAGGTGGCGGGTTGTACTCCTCACACTTATCATTATGTGAGTGGGATCAACATTTTTCATCAAGGTTAGTGCTCTATTCTTCGGTAGGTGTGTAAGTGAGCCGAGTCGGCTCACAAGCTGGCTCAAGCTTGACTCGTTTATGGGCTCACGAGCCGAGTTTATCGAGCTCACTAGTCGAGTTCGAGCTAGATGAGGCTCGGCTCGTGAGTCAGCTCAAAAAATTAAGTATTACTATTTTTATTAATTTTAGATTTTTATTTAAATTAAGTCATTATTATTTTTATTAAATTTAAATCTTAAACAAATGGATGGCTGTAGTTAGTTTTTCAAAAAAAAAAAAAAAACTAACAGTTTCCAAGAGAAGTTGTTTTTATCCATGGGATTATGGGATAAATTGCAACAGGTTCCAATGCTTTAACAATAGAAAACAAAAAAGTAATCCACCTTTTTTTATCCATCGGATTATGGGAAAAACAACGGATGGGTGTAGACGAGGGCCTCGACTCGGGCGTCTGTGGTGCCGCTGGCTCGTTGGCCAAGAAACAGGGCGGGAAACTACGAATAACAGGGGGAAATCAAAATCGAGTGGCTCGACGAGCTCGTTTATGTGTCACGAGTCAAGCTCGACTCGAGCTCGAGCTCGGTATTTGACTAGCGAGCCGAGCTTGAACACCCCCTGACTCAAGCTCGACTCGACTCATTTACACCCCTGCTCACCAATCTATTGCAATGAACATCTGAGTCATAAGATCTCTTGGTGTTGCTCGCCCTTTGTGCATGCCTTGGTAGCTCTACTAAAGACATCTTGGATCGTTTTGGTTAGCCTTTCCTCTATTTTCATGAGATTATGTTGAGTGGTATAGTTTGAGATTTCTATGTTCAGGATTACAGTTAGATTATTCATCTAGTTGTGATCATCTTTTAGTCACCAACATCACTCCATACTGACCTCACTTTTCACGATGTTAAATTCAAGTTGTCCATGGGTGATATCAACCTTAGCATGCTAGCTAAAGATATTGCAACTCAAAAACATGTGGTATGGAAAGAAGAAGAAGATTTTTGGGGAGAACACTTTATTCACTCAATAGGTTCTCTAGAATGTTCTAAAAATAAAAATGCGTCTCTTCGAATTTTATTTATAGAGATTGGATGGTTACAAGGAGGTAGTTCCAAAAAAAAAGTATAATAATAAATGATATCCAATATGGATTGCCCTGAACATGTGTCTTACTATGATAGGCATTGGGTATGGCTACTACCTATTGATCTAACTCCTTAGCCTCGAGGCGAGTTCCCTTCTATTGAGTGCTGGTGGAGTTGATGAAGGCGAGTCTTTTGATAGGTTGAATATGAAAGACTACTATTGATGAGTTTTTTTTGTCATTATTGAAATCGATTTGATGGAGTATTCAAGCTGTTTGGATATGAGTGGCCAGTCTTCTTGGTTTTGGTGTAATGGACTCCATAGTTAGCTCAGTGTGAAGAAGAGAGCTTGGATATTCTTGTTATGATCATCTCTAGTTGATGGGTTGATGAATTCTGTTGATGGCTCATCGCTCGAGTTGATGACGAGTTGCTTTGAAGTGTGCTTCCAGTAGGTGGGAAGTGTCCTCCAAATCTTTGGGGACTTGCACAAACCTATGGTGTATTTTTGAGAATCAACTCCTATCAAACTACTTTGTTGAGTTTCATTTTCAAGTTTTCAATCCACCTTCTACCCGGACCATGCAATGCTTCAACTCTAGAGAGAGAAAGACTAATGGGGTAAAATATTGAAAGAGAGAGGGAGGAATGACTTTCCATTGTGGACGGAATAATAAAAAGAGAGTTTGACGTAGAATTTAGGGTTATTTAATTAATTATTATTTAAAATATTTAACTATTTAAATATGATTTTATTAAAACATTTATTGTTAACTAACTGTTCATTATCTAATAATAATTATTAAATATTAAATTATCACCTAATTATTTAATTATTTTTGCATTGTTAATGATCTAATTAATTACTATGAAAGGTACGTTTTGCTTTTCCTCACTCTTTTTGCTATTAATCCAGTGAAGCCGCCAACATTTTTTTCTAGACACATGAAAAGTATTAATGGTTTGTTTTCCCCTTTACTCCTCTCTTGCGACTCACGAGTCACGACCTCGAGCACGACTTTCGTTTTCCCTTTCGCTAGCTCCTCTCTCGCCCTTAAACGAAGACCGCACGTGGCAGATGTTTATGTCTTCTAAGCTCTAAGGAACATGTTATTTGCATTCTTAATTTTGATCTTACAGCTCCTCTTGGCTCCGATAATGAGACGGCAAACGGAACTATTTTAATTTAGGCCCCCCCTGAACAAAATTTCTGACTCCGCCACTGCTTTTGGACAAGTCTTCACTTTGCATTTCTCACCTTAAGATTTATTAAATATATGCTAAGCACCTAAGAAAGCATTTGCAAGTATACACAATTAATTGAGCATATTCAAATTATCAGATAGCTTTAATTTAAGTGGAATGTCCTTCATTTTGTAAAATAGTGTCACAGATTTAAATCTAAATATTTACTAGCTTCATTACATAAAATTTGATTTGTAATTGATTGTTAAACTTACCTTTCTCATAATGTATATGTTGACCTCATATTTGAAATGCAAAGTTATCTCGTCAATCGTCTATAGAATTAAAAAATCGAATTGTATTTGAATTAATCAAAGTTAATTTGATCACACAAATTAAATTTAACGACGTTGAGTCTGATTCGACTCATTTTTTAATTCGATTCGTCTCGACGCCATCATCAATTGTAAAATTGAGTCAATTGATTGCTATGTTGAGTTTAGCAAAGCCTAAATTAATCAAAACTCGTTTGATTTTTATCAAACAAATTCAATCAAGTAATATAGAATTGAGTCGACCAATTCATATTCAATTCAAAGCTCGATAGCTTTGATCGGCTCGATTTAGCCTATCTTGATTTGATATAAATCAAATTGGAGTTAATTAACTTGAATACTTTCAATCAAATTAGTGTGAATCCAAGGCTCAATTAAAATTACTTATTTGATTCAATTATTTCATTCCAATCATCTTAATTATAGCTTTAATATTAGCCTTTGGCGTTAAGATGAAGGAAAGGGTAACAAGCCCTCTTCCCAACCCTTGGATCAAGGGTTTCCAAGCGCAAGATTGTCAATTTGCGGAAATTTTATTTCAGATTCTAAAGGGGGATTTAGGGCTGGCTGAACGAGGACTCTCCATCTAATCCTGGCGTCTCCAGCCGCCATCTGCTCTTTTGTGTGCATAGCAGCTACGGCCGGCCAAGAAACTAAGGAAGAGCTGCTCTCATTTTTCAAGATTCATCTTCCAGCCGTTTCTACACACCTCTTCTTAATCCAAAAGCTGCTGTCCTCCACTTTCGGCCAAGTGAGAAGAGGGAAGCTGTTATGCGACCAAGCAAGGAGGAGAATCGATCTATTCCAAGAGAAAGGTTGCATGAAGGCTGAATCGATCCATCCAGAAGCAGCAGTTTGTGCGATTGAGATAAGGAGACCTGATCATTTGAGAGAGGAACCGGTCTTTTTCCTTCTGTCTACAGTTTTCTCTTTCAAGCACACAAGAACCGCCAGTTTTCTTCCTTTTTGTACAAGAGCAATGATGTCCTTTGTCATAAGAGTGCTGCACACATTCTTCTATCCGGCAAGAGTGATGGAGAGCTGATTTGTGTGATTTTCTTTGTCTTGGAGGTGAGAGTTGCTCTGATACTTGCTGATGTGGGCGTATGTGCTATTGATGAGTTTGGTATGATGAAAACAATCAGATAGAACAACATTCATGAAGTTATGGAGCAGCAGATAGTTAGCATTGTGAAGGCTGGAATCACCACGTCACTTAATGCAGGAACGACAGTTCTCGCTGTTGTAAATCATGCCCGAGGAAGATATGATCTTCGACAATCTCTTGTTGAAAATTGTCTCCTGTAAGTAAAATTGCTTGTAGTTCCATCTGTGATAGTTTATACTCTGGATTAAAACAAGTTTCGCCTGATATAATGACTACCAATGTTGAAGAACAAAATAATCTGTTATATGTTCTGCTTGTAATATATTGATTAATATATTTCTAACATTGATAGAATCCTTTTCATTTATCTGTATTAGTTTTTTATTGCTCATGTAATTCACATATGCAATAAATCTTAAATATTTCGTATGGCTATCTTGTTATCTCAATTTTTTTTATTACTTATAATCCACGAACTGATCGGGAAATTGAAATTGTTGATAGAAACTTTTCATTAGTTTTTTTTTAGTTCTTATTTTGCCATTCTAGCTTATAGTTCTTATTTTTTTTGTTTTCATCAATACATGAAATTCATCGCATCTGATGCTAGCTTTTATTTATTGAATAAGTTTCAACTATTTGTGCTCTTTTATTCGTCATATTTCTTTGACCAGATAACGATGATGTTAATAAGATATTACCCACTAATAACCATTGAGGAACACCAACGTAACATTTATTCTATTATATTCATAGTACTATCATGTGGCAATGGAGAGATTATTCTGTGCGGACACCGGATGGTTCTTCCGTCCGGTACTGCTCAAGTACCGAACGGTACCGAGTTTGGTATCGAGCGTGGTACCGAGCTCGATACATTTTTGGAAGGATGTGGCGCATTTTTATTGGTCTCCGGACATATCCGGTGTCCGCACAGAATAATTTGTCAGTGGCAACGAGGCTTGGTAATGTCAAATCATGTAAATGTCTTCTTGTTAAAATATGTTATAGAGTTGGCTTGATATTTGAAGTTCATATATGCTGAAATTTGCTTTCTCCTAAATCTCTACATACATGAAATCTGCTTGATTGCAAATTATGATTTCCCTTTTGTTTCATTCATTGGGATTGGTCATCATAGTTAGATAATGTCGTTAGGTTAGAGTCTGCTTTCAAATGAAACTATTGAAACATGTGTTTGATTATTAATACATTATTGGGTAAATGTTGGCTTCATTTGGTCTGATTGGGTAGAATGTACAAAGCAAACTCATCTTATTTGAATTGTCTAAACCTTGTGGCTCCATTTATTAAAATAATGTTTAGTATAGTTGCTTTTGATATGAATATGTGACATTTACAATAAATTTTGTTAGCGAATGCCATTATATATAATTAATATTGACTAAATTTAGATAGTTATATGTTTTTTTTTTTTTTTGTGCCTCATATCATGTTTATGCATATAACCATCTTTAAATGTTATCTTGAATTCTGCATATATATGAATCTAGATATTAAAATACATAAAATTCTGATACATCTCTCTCTCTCTCTCTTTATGTTACTAGCAAGGTAATGATAGAGCTGATCTAAAGCTAAAGTGAGGAGATCAATTGCCTCCATTTCTCATGAATGGAAGTGCTACGGCCGAAATCACTGTTGGCTTGCTCCGATGAGGTGAGCATTCTTAAACATAGAAGACCCTAGGTCCCATAAGTCAATGATTGTATGCTCCTCCAGCCTTAGGTCCATATAGTAACCCTTATATCCAATTCATATTTGTTTTTTTTTTTTTTTGAAAACCCGAAACCCATCAATGTGGTTGGTTTATATTTATGTGTATGTTTAAGGGTTAGTGATAATAATTACAATCCCATCTCAACCTTAGTGCCACGTAAAGATAATAATTAAGGATAAGTCTTAGCGAACTTAGACAAAATCTAGGATTCATACACACATTCTTTAGGGATGAAACATCAAACATAGAGAATTTAGTGACATTACATCCTAGGATTAAGATACATTATTAATTTGACATCAATCAATCTCAACAACAATCAATTAATCATTAACTTTTCTTTAAGGTTTGAAAACTTCAATCATTAACAATAATTCAAATAAAATACATAAAGATATTAAACTTTCCTCAATCAACCCCAATCAATACATACAATCATTGAGAGATAAAATCCAAACCCACATTTCATCAAATTTTGTTAATGCTTAATTAACCCTTAATCAAGTATTAATTAAATAAATTCCTTAAAAACACAAATAAGATTCAAAGATATCAAACAAATTCAAATAAAAATAAAATAAAGATTATAAGACTTTAATATCAATTTAAAATTAAAATTTTCAATTAAAACTTAATTTTAATCCATTAAATAATTAGATTCATTTATAATTAATTACATGTAATATAAATAATTCAAAAATACATTAAAAATTGAATAAAATTAAATAAATTCTAGAGATTAGTAATTCAAATTTAAATGAAATTTTTGAACAAAATTTAATTAATAATTCATTAATGATTAATTAAAATTAATTTAGAATTTAAAAAAAATTAATTAAAAATTTAAATAATTCAATAATCAATTTAAATTCCAGAAAATGTTAAATCCAACCATTAAAATCAGTAATCAATCAATCTCATAAAAAATTATTAACCCCTTTAAGTATTAACTAATCAAATCAATTAACCCATACTGATTATTATTGGGTAACCCAGGCCTATGAGGCTATTAACTTAGCCCTAAGAAATGTAAAATAAACTTCACGATTTTGGTATAAATAAAGGTAATAATCATTGAACACTTAAAATACACTTCAAAATTAACTCTAGTACACTAATATTTAAATCATAATTAAAATCCCTTAAGCCTCTCTATCAATCAAAGTATTAGACAACTTCAACCAATTTCTCAGTTTAGGATATATCCAAGCTGCACAGCCTCTAGCACACACTTCAGATGGTTTGCTAGGACAACTAACTTTAGATCTCGGCTAGGCCGATGTTTACTTTTTACTGCTGTGTGTCGGGTTTTCGTGGTTTTCACTACATGTTGTTTGGTAACTTGATCGATTAATGTGAGTGTTTACTTAATATAATATGTGAATTGATGTGATGAGCATTAGACCATCTTTAGGTTAAGAACGATATGGTTGCTCACAGAGTTTTTTATAGATTGCCGCGCACATACAAGGCTATAAGATTAAGGGGGCAAAAAGTTAAGATTTAAACTGACATGTTTTATGCAGGTGTTAAAAATGCTTAAGTCCCTCTTAAAATCAAAAGAGCATGGTCAAGTGTGGTTGGAAATTTACTTTTATGCAAATACATACAACTGCTTGGAATATTTATTTATATTAACTGCTTAGAATAACCTTGTAAGGAGTCTAGATTTTTATTTTAAATTTAATGTAATTTGATCGAGTTGTAATTGAGTTGTGAAAGTGAGTCTTTGAGTTGGGATACAAACATCTAATTTAGAGTCCAAAGAGGGGGAAACATTCTTTAGGGGATAGTTTCATCTAGGGGTGTAAGTGAGCCGAGCCGGCTCGAGCTCGACTCGTTTATGGGCTCGTGAGCCGAGCTTATCGAGCTCACGAGTCGAGCTCGAGCTCGAGTTCGAGCTCGTTTAGTAAACGAGCTCGAGTTCGAGCTTGAGCCGGCTCGACTCGTGAGCTCGCGAGCCGGCTCGAATAAATATTAATATTTTTAAAATAATTTTATTTTATTTATTTAATTTAAATATTAAAAAAATTAATAAAAACCACCTAAGTTTTATTTAAATGTTAAACATTTCATATTTTTTTCTAAAATTTAATTAAGTTTTAAAAATCCCGCTTAAGTTTTAAAAATCCCGCCTAATTTTTAAAATCCCGCCTAAATTTAAAAATTCGCGCCCATGGCTCATGAGCCGGCTCGCGAGCCGGCTCGAGCTCGTTTACAGTGAGACGAGCTCGAGTTCGAGCTCGCCTGTCGAGCTCGACTCGAGCTCGAGCTCGAGTTCGAGCTCACTTTCCAACTAACGAGCCGAGCTCGATAAGGGCCTAAACTCGACTCGACTCGACTCGTTTGCACCCCTAGTTTCATCTCATTTGGACATCCAAAGTTACGATGATCTTAATATCTAAAGAGAAAAGAAAACACCCCGTCGGGGAGGAGTTTCTTTTCATTTGGATATCCGGACCTGACGAACTAAGGAGCTTGCAGAAGAATGAAGAAGTGAAGATGAAGTGCATCCCACTCAAAGTCACTTGTGTCAATCCTAGGTTAGAATTCAGGTTGTTATCAGTGGTACCCGGCCACTTTTAATTTTTGCAAACCCTGGATTGTATTATTAAGGGCATTTGCCTATTAACATTTATTTATTTAATTCATTTAATTGATTGATTTACTTTATTTGTGCATAGGATTGCATGATTTTCCTAGTTTCTTTAATTGCTTGCTGATTTCGTTTTAGCTTGGATTCAATTGGAGGCTCGTAAGAGAATGTTTAAAAATATTTTCTATTTGAATTAAATAAAATTTTTAGGCTAATATAGCAATTCTAATGATTTAAGAAGTAAGCCCGGCACTGCTGTGAGTTCTCATTTATGTATATATATTTTTTGCTCCTCCTTGTTAGACACCTCCCTGCCTGCGGGTTCTAGTTGATCACCTGACATATTATGGTGCAGTTCTATCAAGGATATATTGTGCAATTTCTAGGATAAAATTATTTTTAAGCCTTTTTAAAACTGCTTCATATATTTTATGCATTTTATTAAGTCAATAGCATGCATTGTATTAGAAATAAATTAAAAATGTCTAAAATTTTAATTGTATTTTCACCTTATATAAGTTAAGGAGCCAATTAGGATATGCTCTAGATGTTGGCCATAATTTCTTAAAACTTAATTAACAACGTCCCTACATATCTTTCATAAATGATCGGACATATAGATTTTAATCGCTCAGGTGGTTAGTTGGCTTCCCAATCCAGACCAGGATAAGTTCAGATTTGTATCGGCAGACTCATAATCTTAAGACTCCAACCTTCGAGAATCTAATCTCAATATTCTAATAAATTGACAAATCAAATTTAAATCTTTTCAAATCAAAATTTAAAGCCCAACACAGGGTAGGCTTGGGCATTTTTGAAATTGTTTCAAAATCCTAAAGTGCTTCCTACTTTTTCTCCCTTGGCCTCCAAGAATAAGTGCTCTACCTTGATCCAATCCCAGTTGAAATTTCTATCTCACTTCCTTTGATATCACTTCTTAAAAAAAAATTCAAATAAAATTTTTGTCATTATTTTAATCAAGTTTATTTGTAAGATACTTAGGTTTCCTACGATGTAATTAACTACAAGGGATTGCGCTCTTAGGAGATTTAGAACCCAGTTCAACTTTCAAAATTGATTTTCAAAAGTCAATTAATCTTCTTTGAAAAAATCATTAAAATCAATGACGATCATTATCGTCATATTCAATCGATCAATGTTGAACGATATCTTCTTTACTTGGAAAGATATATCATTTGCTATCGTGACTTCAAATATGAAATTAATGATCATTCATTCAAATTATAACAGTTAGAATGTTATTTTAACCATTCGGGGTTATATGTAGTTCTTCCTTAAATTTGACTATTATAATCAGAATGAAACTTTCAGTTTTATTATCTGAACCTGTTAGAGAATGATATTTTCACCTCCCGGTGCAATATATCGTTCATAATGATGTTTTCGATTTTGAAACTGAAATTCTAAAAATTAACTTTTTCCAAAGAAAATTAAATTTCAAATTGCTTTTTCAAAATTTCCAACTCAACAAACAATATATTAGACTACAATCATTGACAGAATGTTGTCTTCTATTTGCATTATACTTGTAATTATTAATTATTTTTTCTCATTATTTTATAATTTAAGACAAGAAAAAAAAATCAAACTATGATATTTATCTACCTTCACTAATTAAGAAATTAACGTAGGCAAAACAATGTTTCTTATACATTTATCTCAATATAAAGATACTCTTTAGTTTGCCCATTCACTAATGTCTGTTGATTGACATTGCCTAACATTGTAATGGAAAAATGTTCTTTGGTTTCCAACACCAATCTCTAGCCTTCATCTTTCATTAACATTCCGTAGCGATCCTTTAACTATTTATTTTTAAAGAGGAATTTTAGTTATCGCTGTTAAAACTATTAAAATTATTTAGGGGTTATGATTTGGTTGCAAGTACTAGTAAAGGAAAAAAATACTAAATGAAAATGGATTTTAATTCTTGGATAGTTGATTGAAAGAAAAGCAAATGCATAGTAATCTTTCGAAATATTTGAAATTTCTCGTTTAGATCGTTTCAATATATTTAGAATTCGTCTGATTTGGTGAATTCTAAATACATTAAAATGTGAAGCTTCACCTGTAATCATAGTTAAACACCACCACCAATATCGTTAGTGGTCACTGCCGCCATCGCTATCATCAAAATCAGCCATTACATTTGCCGCCACCACCACTATAAGCCCACCACTGTACGCGCAATCGTTGATCATGATTATATTTTAATATTAGTTTTATTTTACAAGTAATTAAATACAGAAAAAATTATAAACTTCTTTTATAAGAAACTAAACAAAGCTAAAAAGTTTTTCGAATCTATGATTTTAGTTTAGTTTATATTAAAAATACTCATAAATTTCAAATTAGTCCAACCAAATAGTGTAATTTAAATTAGTCTTTGCCATATATTATTGGTTACAATATATAGTATTTATTCATGTAATATTGTTTTCATTATTGAGAATATTCTATTTATTATATTTCCTTTATTATTTTTTTATTTCCTTTTTATAGATACATTTGTGTTAGTTTGAAATCAATCAAACAAATATTATGCCTTTTATAATTTATATTACTACAAGAAACAAGGGTTATATTAGAGCCATAGAATTTCTAGTAGCCTATATTGACAGCCTTGATGCCTAAATATTTTTCAGCTATATTTGCTAACAATTTTAAACCCCGGTTCGAGGGCTCTCAGTGATGAAATTTTTTTGCTTTATTTATTTTCTAATTTTATTTGTGAAAAATCAATCAGTACTAAGATGATCAAAATCTATACATACCAACTGAATTTCTCATTTGCAACAAAAAGGGAACATGAAATCATATATATATATATATATATATATATATATATATATATATATATATATATATATATATATAATAGATGAATTATATATTAATTATAAATTTTTTTTTATGGAGAAAATTTATGTTGGAATATTCTATGTAAATTTTAATAAAGATAAATCTTGACATTTTAAATTTATTTTAAGATTAATGTAATTTAATTCATGAATATCGCTTAATATTTTTATTAGTCATTATAAAATAGATTCAAGAGATTTAAAATTCCTTTTGATATTTCATCAATATACCATCACCAAATTTATTTCATTAAATTCATTTGACCAACAACAACAACCACAACCACAACAATATCATCAAGTCTTTATTTCACTATATTGGGCCATTAAGTTATTTTGACCATCATCAAACCTCGACTGAAGGCGTCTGCATGGCCCCATTAATCATCACCAATGACCGGCACACAGGACAAGTCCGTCGTCGTCGCAACCACCGATCCACACATTTTGCATGAAATAAATGCCCGCACTCTGGGAGAAGCCTCAATGCCTTATCCTTCCCCTGTTCCTCCTCATAGTTGACAAGACAGATAATGCAGCAAATGGCATCGACTGCTCGTGGATCCTGACTCCTGGCTTCAACGTAGGTGAGCGTAGGCCAGGTCTTGAGTGTAGTATTGTCAATCTCAATCTCAACATTTTGTTCAGGCTGAAGGGGAGGGGCAACAGCAGAGTAATGCCAGACTAAGTAGCAGATGTAGGAGATTGCAGTGATAAGGAAAATGATGATGATGAAGATGGCGATGGCATAAATCATTGCAGAGTAGCTGCAGAGGTCGCACTGCACGGGTAGGAGAAGCTATGTGTGGGAGAGCTAGCAGGAGCAACAGCGGAGCCAAGTCCACAATTCTCTGGCACTACATCGCTTCCACGGCACCAACTCAAATGGCGTCTACCAGTAGTGGTGCCCATGCTGAGGTAACTCCACCAACCATCTTATTAGCAGTCATAATCTTCTCAGCTCAAATTTGCCTTTTCACAGAAGAAAAATAAAAATTGTAAATATTTTTCAAAAAAGTTGGTTAATATAGAGTTAAAAAAAAAAAAGAAAAAAGAAAGACCATAACCATATTTGATCTTTTCAGATAGCATTACATTGCTAAGCAAAAAAAAAAAAAAAAAAACCAACAAATCGCATTCAACTGATCACATCATTATCTAAATAACATAAACCAATAAACCAAAAAATTGCATTCAACTGATTAAATCATTATCTAACTAACATTGCTATGAAGATAACTTTGATATCAACATAAGGTTAAAGAGAACAGCCCCTAAATCTGTGAAGAATTTAATATAAAATGAGGTAAATGTAGCAGCCGTCACAAATAGTATAGCACAATATCCAAAACCCTACAAACTAGCATCATATTTGAAGCATCATTCCAAATAATTAGAGCACAAAAATAAGGCATTAAATCAGACTCTTAAGGCATCTCCAAATTCCAAGTCATTTTCAGTGTCACAAATCAAATTAAAATATCCCGACCTGATTATTTGGCTTTTGTAGCAGTTATTACAGTAATCTTTTATGTAACTCAAGAAGTTAAATCATGGAACAATGCACTTATTCTAATACAATAAAGAAGAGAATAAATAAACAAAATAGATCATAATGAGAGGCTATCTATTTGTTAAAATCCACATGAAAATGAAGAAGAATCTCACATAACAAGTGACATAAGAGTTGAGTTCTTATATATTAAGCTTTTAGATTGATGAGATCTACTAATGTAATCTTAACTGAGGCCATCAATGTTAGACCCTCCCTAACAAGTAATATCAAAGTCAATTGTTCAACTAATATCAATTGCTCCGTGTAGATCCAAAAGTTTTAAAATTAATTCTAATATTTTTTAAATAAAATAAAAAAGGTGTCGAAATAAAAAAATGAGTCAAAAAATTCTACTTAAAAAAGTTATAAGAATTAATTTTAAATGTTATCCTTTGATGCTGCCACCTATATTTATCAAGTAAATTATAATCCATGCCTTTAATTAATTATCAATTTATCAAAGACGTAGAATAATGGTCAGCCTAAAAAAAAAAGATAATAATATTCTAATCAAATTTTTTCAAAATAATTGAATGTATTATTAGAAGAATGTAATATAAACTAGACCAGTTACTAATATGATTAACTCATCTTAAATTTTAAATATTTTTTAAAAAGATTTTGATCAAAATATTTTAAATTTTTGCATTCGCCCTAAAAATTACTTATCTTACAAATATCATAGCAACGAGAGTCTTAGTGCCACTTCAGTATCATAATTAGATTTGATAAAGAAGTTATTAATTAAATATTAATATGTTATTATTATATATAATTTAACAGTAAATTTATTTTTTCATTAGATTATTTATATTAAATTGAAAAAAATATGCTATAAAAAGTTTATTACATTTAATATCATTAACGCTTCTGCTATTGCGCTTCTCCCAAAAATAAATAAAATGGTTGTCTTCCACGCTACCGCTGCTGTCACTTCAAAAGAGGCTGTTCTTTTTTTTTGGAAAGGCTTCTTCTGCTACGCTTCTTCTCCAACGGGCTGATGACCTCGACCTTCTTCGGCGCTTCTTCTCGCGCAATGATTTGCCAGTTCGCCGTGGAGTTAAAAGACAAGTCCAGTTCGAGTTCAATTTCTGGGCTTGGTTCGAGGTTCGAGCTTCGAGCTCAAGCTGATTTTCTGACTGATAAGTCAAGTGAAGGCTCCCTCTTTGGTGTCAACTTGTCTTGCAAAATCAAGGTGACTTGCTGACTTGGAGTTATTATATTTTTAGGGTTTATTTTCTCTTTGTGAATGAACATGAACTCCGATTTCTAATTCTCATCCCCGTAACTCATCTTTTTTTTTTGTAAATCCTTTGTAGGATATCACATGCCACATGGCATCGAATCTTAACACTGCTCTCCCCGGAACTGGAAGAGATTATACAAGAAAAATATTTACTAAAACAACAGTAACTGTGAAAGAACATGAAATTTAAATAGAATGATTCTAAGAGAAAGCAGAAGATCAACAAAAGACATTGACTGCTGCAGCGTGCTTCATCGCAGCAGCAGAACCGCTGCTCTTTACAACTGAGGAAACATTACCAGACACAGCCACAAGAACAGCTGGGGCAAGTGAAAGTTGGAAAATCGTATTGCGGCAAAGTACAACATTTCTTACAGCAACTGCAGCAGGAGCAACCATGTGTTCAAGTACAGGAATTGCAGCTATTTAAAGTATCAATAACACATGTTCTTTGTTTTTCTAAGCAGGAAAGAGCAAGGACATGAGCAGCACAGCCATGAGAAATTACAGCAAAGCTTTGATCTAGCACAGAAGAAACTTTAAAAACTATTAAAGATTGTGAAAGACATAAGAAGATGTTCAAGTGGCTGTATAAAAACATGAGGATTGCTTGGTTTGCTGCAAACTGTGTAAGGTAATCAAAATTTAGGAAATGTTTTTGCTTGCCTAACTATTAGTTCATTTCTCTTTCAACTTCTGAAACTAAATGACGGTATTTATTTTGGAAGCAAATCAGCCATGATGCAAAAACACAATTATAAAAAAATAAATAAAGAAAATGTAGTCGAATTACCTGAGTCACTTAATCAAGCAGCAAGGTTTATGCTTCTTCTTCTTTCTGTTAAAAAAGAAAAAAATAACATAAATACATGATTTAATTTGGTAGAAATTTTCCAAAATAATTCTTCTACCACGCCTCTTTGCCCCGACTGTGAATTTTTCCGACGAGGGTTTCGTGTTTTGATAGGTTGGGCCTTCGATCCTTCGGGAGCTGAGTAGAGGAAAAAGAGAAGGATTTGGGACTTTCACGCGAACGGTGTTAAGGGAAAAAGCCGACTGCGAACGGTCTAGGGGTTTCTATTCGCATATGGGAAGTAAGCTTTGTGAAGTGCGAAGTGAGAACCGCGTTAGCTTTCTAGGAATTTCCGCTCACCGCGCCTTCCTATCATCCTATGGTAATTTAAATATTTTTATAAAAAAAAAAATCCAAGTAAATTATACATAATAATATGATTTATATTAAAAGACATTTATGATTTATTTTAATTAATTGATATTATAATATTTAATTAATTTAATAATTTATTAATCAATAATTATTATATCATATATTTATATTAAATTATTCATCACTTTTATAAGGAGATTCAAATGATCTTCATATCAAATATTAATCGAGTTTTTTAATGAATTTCTTCACGAGCTTCTTATTGAGCTCTATATTGATCATGGATCGAGCTTTTTAATGAGCTTCTTAACAAGCTTGTTCACAAACTTTAAATCAGTCAAACAAATAGATGTTCAAACTTGTTTATTTAACAATCGAGTATTTATAAAACTATTCAAATTTGCTTGGTTGCTTAATCAAACGATCACAAACGAGCTATAATTGAGCCGAGCATGTGTAAGTGTAACGGGATTTGGTTGAAGAAGGGCGCGAAAGGTAGAAAGTTACCTTCACAGCGAGCGAGCTACCGTCGTTGACTCTGCAATGTCGTAACTTCCAATCTGACAGGAAGAGAACTTCGTTGAAGGAGCTAATTCGAACATCGAAGAAGGAGCTGAAGAACCGACTCGTGCAATCTCTACACCTCCTGCGAAGAAACAAAGCCAAACAGCAACAACGAAAAAGAGAAGATGAAAAGCAAACCCTAGATGCCTCTAAGCTATTATTAGTTAACTTAATTAATATAATTTAAAATATTAATAATTAAGTAAATTAGTTAAATAATTAAATCAATGTATAAATTAATTATCTGATTTAACTTAATTAAATAGTTAGTAATATAATTAGTAATTAAAAATTAATATAATTAGATATCAAATACTTATTAAACTAACACACAAACAAGTAATTTAATAAATAATACTATAATTAGTAATTTAATTATTTAATAAATAAGCTAATTTCTAATTAAATTATTTATCATTATAACTTATTAACTATAATTAAAATTAATAAGTAATTTGTACTTAGAATGTAATTAAATTCATAACATAATAAATTTAGTTTTATATGAACTGTCTTAAATCTTGGAGTATGTTGCCAAACAATTTCATAAGATTTAGCAGGATTTAACAACTATTTTGTCAACCAATTTTCAAGATTTAGCATAACTAGAATTTATTAAATCCTGGATTTACTAAATCCTACTAAGGTTAAATTCTACTTTTTCCAAACAGCCCCTTAAATCGATAATATATATATATATATATATATATATATATATATATATATATATATATATATATATATATATATATATATATATAATCTTGATTCTTTAACAAAGATTAAAATGATGATCAATTATTTAAAAAATTTATGTTAATTTTGTCATTTATTAAATAATATGTGATGTATACTACTTTGATTCATATTTAAAGAATCAAATGATCAAATTATTTTGATTCTTCAGAAAAAAAAAAATTTAAGAACTAAGAGAGGGAAAAAATAGGGTTAGGAAATTTGGCCAGATTAATTACATTAAATCAAAAAGATAATTATAAACAAAGAATACTTAGAAATATCAAAGAATGAGTTTATAACATAAAATTTATAAGAAGGTAAAATAAACTCAATATCACATGTAAAATTAATAATTGGGATAACTAGTTTAAAAAAAAAACAAAAGGATTTGACTTAGGCTTTGTTTGAGACGGCTTTCTTACTGCTTCTTAAAGCTGCTTTCAAGTACAAAAGTTTTAATTTTTATACTAAAAAATTGCTTCAGAAAACAGTAAGAAAGTCGTCCCAAACGAAACCTTAGTTAAACAAAAGATGTCCAAGTTTACTATGATTGCCTCATGGGTCTCATTGAACATCCAAATAGTATGATTTGTATTACTTTCAAAATTCATCATGAAACAATATGACAAAAGGAATCAATGAGTCGGCCCCAATAGAGGTGAAGCAACCATTGATATCTTCTTCATACTAAAGATGAAAAATCTAGGATCGAAGGCCCATCCTCTCAAAACACGAAACTCTCGTCGGAAAAATTCGCAATTGGGGCAAAGAGGCGTGGTAGAAGAATTATTTTGGAAAATTTCTACCAAATTAAATCATGTATTTATGTTATTTTTTTCTCTTTTAACAGAAAGAAGAAGAAGCGTAAATCCTGCTCCTTGATTAAGTCACTCAGGTAATTCGACTACATTTTCTTTATTTATTTTTTTTATAATTGTGTTTTTGCATCATGGTTGGTTTGCTTCCAAAATAAATACCATCATTTAGGGGCTGTTTGGTATTGGATTGGATTTAATTTAGTAGGATTTAATAAATCCTGTAAATTCAGATTTAGTAAATCCTGAGGCTGTTAAATCTTGAAAACTGTTTGATATGATAAATGTTAAATCCTATTAAATCCTGAGGAACTGTTTGGCAACATATTGTAGGATTTAAAACAATTAGAGATTTAAATATGAAGGAATGATACAGAATAACATCAATTCACTGTTTATAAAATTAAGACAACAATGCTCCACATAATAAATCATACATGACATCATGTAGCAGAACCTTCTCATCCAAAGGCTAAATACACAAATTGTTTTACATAACAAACAATAACACAAAAAAGAAATACATATAGATTTCATAAAGTATCAAACATTCACACAACTGAAAACTGTTTGAAAGATATCAGATCAAAAATTATGAAATACTCATCTCTTCCCGCTCGGGCTATTATAGTTGTTGCATTTTTCATCGCATTTTATGCAAAGCAGCAAAGCAAACTTTCGTCGATTGGGTTGTTTCAAATAAAATACGAATGAAATGCCGGAGTCGGGATGATACCTGTGCGAAGAAGAGATGAAGTCGACAGGAATGCTGCTGCGGAAGTTGCGTACCAGGGGGAGGAACAAGCTGCCTGAGCAACGTTCGGAGCGGCTAGGGCCAGGGATGAGGGCGAAGCAATGCGACTTCCATGTAGATAAACTCTCGCCGGAACATGATGACATGGCGCCACAGGTATCATCCACTCAACTGTAAATCCCATTAAATCCGCAGAGGAATCGTATTAGAATTTATTCGAATTTACGTGAATTTGCGACGTAAATCCATAAATCCAGGATTTACTTCGTCGCCGGATTTACAGTACCGTAAAATACCTTTTGGCTGGATTTAGCGTAAATCCGACTTAAATCCCGCTGTAAATCCGATACCAAACAGCCCCTACAGGATTTAGTAAACCCGGGCCAAAAAGTGGGCTGTTTGGTTTGCTGCATTTAGAGTGTAAAGTAATCCAAATGCAGGGGTTTTAAGAATTTTGGTGTTTGATTGGATGAAAAGTAAATTCAACGTAAAGTAAAACAAATACAATGTATTCTGTTCTAGTTCATTTTTGGTGCATTTAGAATTCCTCCGATTTGGGCGACTTCTAAATACAATGCAAACTCAAGGGCATTGCAACCCCTTGTCGGCCACCTCCGACTGCCGGCCACCACCTTCGCCACCACCGGCAACCACCGTTGACCACCACCTTTGACCACCACCGTCGGCCACCATCGGCAACCACCTCTGGCCACCGTCGACCATCACCTTTGACCGCCACCGCCGGCCACCACCTTCGCCACCATCGGCAACCACCTTCGCCACCACCGACAACCACCTCTGGCCACCGTCGACCACCACCTTTGACCTCCACCGCAGGCCACCACTGCCGGCCACCACCGTCGGCCACCACCTCCGTCACCACCAGCAACCACCTCTGGCCACCGTCGACCACCACCTTTGACCGCCACCGTCGGGCACCGCCGGCCACCACCTCTGGCCACCACCTCCGCCACCACCGGCAACCACCTCTAGCCACCACCGTCGACCACCACCTTTGACCGCCACTGTCGGCCACCACCTTTGACCGCCACCACCGGCCACCACCTCTGGCCACCGTCGGCCACCACCTCCGCCACCACCGGCAACCACCTATGGCCACCACCGTCGACCACCACCTTTGATCGCCACCGTCGACCACCACCTCCGCCACCGCCGGCCACCACCGTCGGTCACCACCGTCTGCTAAATTAATACACAGTAGAATATTATATCTTGTAATCTCAAAAAAATTTATAATAAGATAGTGCAATAAATAAATATACTAGTTTTATTTTATAAAATCAAATAATACTAATTATTATAAATAAACTGTTTTTATAAATACACTAGTTATAATGCCAAAAAAAATTATTACAAATATACAGTTTTACTTTACTCTGGATATACCTAACCAAACAAGGGAAACTGTTCTCCTGCGTTTACTTTATGGACAACCAAACAATCTCAAAATATTCGAAATATACTACATTTATTTTATATTGCATTTTCTTTTCCGACAACCAAACAGCACCAAACAAACAGCACCGTAAACGGAGGATTTATTCCGCCGTAAGGGGCGCTCAAATCCCGTTTGCATAAATCCTGTTGCAAACAGCCCCCAAGAGAGTATTATTTTTCTAGTGACACCAGAGTCGATTCATACATCTTCAGGTCCGGAACGGAACTCCGTCGAGTCCTGATCTCTGTCTGTTGAATCTGGAAATGGGCGCCGCTCCTAAGTCTCCGCTACTCTGCTGGAAATGGCCATGGGATGCATTCTCAAACCCTAAAAATCCTAACGCTTGCGGGAACTTAGCGGTCCCATGGCTCTTCAAATCTTTGCAGAACCTGGGATCTCTCGCGCAGAATATCATCTTTAATCCGGCTGCTGTCTCCACGAACGGCGAGCCTTTTATGGAGCTCCATCGCAAGCCTGCGAGGTTGTCGATGGATACACCACTCACGCGGGAGGAGCAGGGGGAAGCGGAACAACGAGCACTGGCGTCGGCGCTGGCTAGCGGGAAGGAAGCGACAGTTGTCGAGTTCTACTCACCCAAGTGTAGGCTTTGTAATTCTTTGCTTGATCTTGTGCTAGAATTAGAAGCCAGGAACTCGGATTGGGTCAGCTTCGTCCTCGCTGATGCTGAAAATGAGAGATGGCTTCCCGAGGTGAAAACCTTTTTATTAGCCCCACGTTTTTTACTAGTGCTTGGACTTAAATTTATGTTTGCTTCCCGGGGTCTTATTTAGCTTATTTTTCATGGGTTTATAGTTTCTTCTGAGGATTATATGATAGGAGCGAGAGATAAAAAAAGAAGATCAGATTTGGAAAAATACCCGATTTCGTTCCGTTCCGTACTATTGAGTTAGAATTCTAGGGATTTTTCTGTTCTCTATAATATTCAGGGGTGTCTCCGAATCTTTCTTTTTTTCTTTGTTCCAATCATTTCTTAAACTCATGTTAGTTCTTTAGTATTCGAAGCATTTAACTTTTGACCGTATATATATGCAATCGTGAACTAAAAAATCATGAATCGCTAAAGAATTATTTACATCAGTTTATATGTCTAAAAATTACTTTATTGTTTGATAATTATGATGACATTACTGGTATAGAGATATAGCTGGGGGTTGGGGTTGCATTGACTGAGACAAAGGGCATGGAGGTTTATTCTTGTTGTAGATGGGTTTTAACAATTTATCTCTCATAATTTTGACTTTTTTATCATTGCAACTATGCACTTGTGAACTAAACAATTATGAATCGCCTAATATTTAAAAATCTCTTTATTTCTGTGTAAGTTTAACAAAAATAATATTGGAGAAGCTATTTTCTGAAGTTGTTAATGGCAGAGAGATAAAGAGGAGGAGATTGAGTGGGGAGTTGGGGTTGCATTGACAGAGCAGAGAGCATAAATGTCTATTCTAGTCGGAGATGATGGAAGTCCTAATGTTGTGAAATTTTTAGAGGCCAGTTTAAGTATTTCAATCTATTTAGTTCGGGATTGAATTGGGATTAACTAACTAATTTGGGCCCACTTAAATATTCCACTAAAATTTAACCCATGAATAATCATAGGTTAATTTAAGCCAAGTTTAATGGGCTATTTATTGATGATGACCATGTAGCATGCCTTTTGAGTTTATTTATATCATTGCCATAGTACATTTGTTATCTTCTTTATTTAATGTCATTTCATCTTGCTATTTATGCTGCTTATGGTGTACAAATAATACCATATGCTGTTTATAGCTTAGCTATGTTAGGATTTGATGAGTGGAACTATTCTTTTCCTGTTACCCTGAAGCTTTGTCCAGTCTGCTCCACTTGTTTGGAATTGTGTGATGCACTCTTTTACCCTTTAAGTACTTCAAAGCTTTGTATTAGATTTAGTATGCTTATTCCTTCGTGTGCCTTACATCCTCACCCCCTTAGCTTAAAATCAGCCATATTTTCCTCCACAAATATTCTAATATTGAAATCTTTTTGTTGTCAATGATATTCAATTGACTTTTGTGCTTTTTCGTAGAACTCCCAACCTTGTTATCAATTAGAATTATTGGATAATAAAGTAATTTTAGATGAATAATGCTTGGGAGAGTGGAACACCATGGGCTTGAGTGGATCCTAATACATTAGGCACACATCAACCCAAAAGCTCAATCAAATGGTCAAGGGATTGCTAGATTTTTAACAAGTCAGCTCTTGCTTTATTTTTTACTATAGGAGGACTCTTTGCTCTTATGTGAATTGTAAGATGACATATTTATATGAAAGCCTTTCATATTGTCCATCATTTTTCCTCAAAAATAAGCTTTTCAACGCCATCAGATGCCATTCATTAATAGTTCATTCAATCATGTGGAGCGCGTGTAAGAATCACCCACTCTTGAGCCTTTCTTAATCATGGACAAAGCTATCAAGGTCCTTGGTTGCTAAAAATTGCACAGAGCAATTTATATTAGTTGAACAATTGACTTTGATGCTGCTTATTAGGGAGGGTGTAACATTGATGGCCTACGTTAAGGTTACATTAGTAGATCTCATTTGCTCGAGTAAAGCTTATATTAGTAGATCTCATCAATTTAAAAGGTTAATCTTTTTTTTTGGTAATAACCACTACTAAATATAAGATTTTTTTTAACAGGACACAATGGAGAAAAAAGATTCATGTAGTCGATCCCATGTAGTGGGATAAAGGCTTGATGTTGTTGCCACTACTAAATATAAGAACTCAACTTTTATGTCACTTGTTATGTGAGATTCTTCTTCATTTTCATGTGGATTTTAACAAATAGATGGCTTCTCTTTATGTCCTCTTTTTTATTTTATTTTATTCTCATATTTGTTGTACACAACTTGTTCCTAGAACGCTGCCGCTAAAATCAGCCCTATAACTACTCAAAAAACATGCCTTGCTTACCTTTAATCTAAAATTAACACCACCAGCATATTCCATGATTTAACTTCTTAAGTTGCATCATTTAACTTATAATACAGATTCGAAGATCAAGAAGGTTAGCACATAACTGATTTAACTCAAGTAGCTCTTATCAAGAACAAATAGAAAAGGAAGGATTCTTGAAGTTGATCCTAAATAGTTGAGATAATGCTAAATGATGACTGGTTCAAATTTGTTTCAGTATTATGTTTCATACTAAACTGGATAGAACCTTATAGGTTGTGTAAAAATTTTCTAGATTACTGCGAGAACTACTTGTTTTTTGTTTTCTTTGTTTTATAAGTTCATTCATCACATCCTCAGCATGCTAGAGAATGTTGTATTATTATTATTATTATTATTTTTATCTTTAGTTGTGTTCACCTTATCTAATGAAAGAGTAAGTTGTTCAAGGCTCCCCATTTTCTGACTAGGTAATATATTAAGGGAGTGCAACTATTCAGGAACTTTGATGGGTCCAGGTGTTTGGCATGAAGTTTTCATGCCTAAAACCCGTACGCACACAAATTTCAATTTTTGCCTTATACGCACACATATATCCATGTGCATGTATCTTAATATTCAATCACTAGTTCCTTTTAGTGCTCGCTATGCACCAAAATTCCTATATAAGCACGACTCCCCTTAATCTACAACATCAGTTTTTTCACAATTTTCTTTCTAGAAGTCCCTATCCTTTTATCATAAGCTGCTCCTAAGTTTTAGGATGCAATGAACAGTTGCTTTGGGCTGTAGGGAATATTATTTTTTGACACTCTTACTGCTTAACCTCCTATAACAATAACATTGACATGCTCTTCTGCACAATGTTTAATGGGCATTGCATGGGTTTATGCTAGTTTAGTACAAAAGCCAAATAATCCGGTCGGGATACTTTAATTTGATTTGCGACACTGAAAATGCCTTGGAATTTGGAGATACCTTAAAAGTCTGATTTAATGCCTTATTTTTCTGCTCTAATTATTTGCAATGATGCTTCAAATATGATGCTAGCTTGTAGGGTTTTGAATCTTGTGTTATTCTATTTGTGACGACTGCTACTTTCACCTCATTTTATATTAAATTCTTGTCAAATTTAGGGGCTATTTTGTTTAACCTTATGCAGATATCAAAGTTATCTAGATAGCAATGTTATTTAGATTGCTTTAATCAGTTGAATGCAATTTTTTGTTTTAGCGTTAATCAATTTATGTTATTTAGATAATGATGTGATCAGTTGAATGCGATTGTTTTGGTTTAACGTTTTTTTTGGCTCAACAATGTTATGCTATCTGAAAAGATCAAAGATGATTATGGTCTTTTTTTTAAATTTTTTTTACTCTATCTTAACCAATTGGATAGATGACCAACATTAGGGCTTGCATTGACCAGTGTTTGAGAGAGTTAAACTACCATCAAACTTGAAACAACCGAGTCTAGGCCGACTTGAATTTGAAAATTATTTCAAGTCATGTAGTTTTGACTCAAAATGAGTTGATTCTCAGTTAATTCAAAATGAGCTTGGGTTTGCTCGAATTAATCCTATTCGAATAATTAAGAAAAAGAGGAGAAAGGCAGTAGTGAGAGGAGAGGTTTGATTGAACCTCTGCTGTATGCGAGTGAGGTTAGAATTTAAACTTCTGCTTCACTCGTTGAATGCATAATATATATAAAAATTTGGTGTACTTTATATATTTTGCGCCAACCGGAATCACTTTTTGTGCAATTCTTATTTGACTTAAACTTTTTAGTGTGGATTTTGAGTTGTCTCAAAACTTGAACGAGTTTTGAGTTTTCAGCAAAATTGCTAATCCTAACTGACATTTAGTGATGAGGACATTAGGCCTTGGAGAGTTTATCAGAGGCGGGGCCGACGATCTATACCGATCTACTTCTGATTATCATTGTATTAGATTTATTATTTTATTATGTTTCATGATTTATTGTACTTTTTTCGTTTATGCCCTCGCTTAAGGGCCTAGTCATGTGTATGCCCTAGGGGCAATTGAGTCGTTTGTATTTTCATTATTGTTTTGGCTATTTAAAGCCTTCCCCTCTTTCTGTGAAGGCCAATGAAGATTATGATTATAAAATTTCAGCTTTTGCTTCTTGTCTCCAATGTGTTTTGAGAGAGAACTTTGGTGTGAACCCTAGGGAGGAAAATCGGATCACCCACCAGCCACAAGAAGCGTCCGGGCTTGTGGATATTGTCTTCTCCGTTCTTCCCCCTTCCTTCTCCCTTAACCGTCGGCCAAGCCCCCTCCATAACCGCCGACCAAGCTCCATCCCCCCCTTTCTCCACCTCTCGGGCAAACCCCTTTTCCCCCAACAACACCGGCTGGCCACCCTACACCCACCACCAAGCCGCTGGCCATAAGACCCTCATCTCCACCTCCAAGATGCCGCCCCAAGCCCCCTTCCTTCCACCAAACTGATGGCCACCTCCCTCTCTAACCCACTTCCCTCCAAAACCCCTCTTTCCTAATTTAGATTGTCATTATTTTGGGAAAGAAATTTAAATTCAAATTAATCCAATTTGAATTTCAAATTCTTCCTAATTAATTATATTAATTTTGGAAGCTTCCTCATTTTATCAATTAATCAAATCTAAAATTGATTGATTAATTGATCCCTAACTCAAATACATTGAACCTAAACACCCCTTCCCCCCCTCTCTCTCTTGGCCGGCCCCATGCCTCCTCCCCCAATTATTCTCCTTCCAAACTTGGGCCCAAATCAAAGGAATTAACTCCCATAATTTCTCCCTCTCCCTCTCTCCTCTCTATACCCACCGCCCCTCTCTCTCCTCTCCTTTAATTAATTCCCAATTGATCCATCATTCAAATCTGACATTCAAAATTCAGATTTTGAATAATTCCCTTTCCCTCTTCTTTAGCCGTCACCACTCTCTCTTTCTCCTTCTCTTCCCTTAGTTTCTCAAAATACTTTCTTCCCACTACCCTCACCCAAAATCTGAAATTTCATGTATTCCTCCCAACATTGGATGGCCGATCCTGATCAAGACCAAGGATTTCTCTACGATGATCAAGGCCAAGTTGATATACTCAACTCACCATTCTTCAACATCAATTTGGAGATTGATCAGACCATAGAAGAGTACGTAGAGAGGATTGTCTTCACCCTCGCCGTCGCCATCGACGATCGACTCTCTTCTGTTTAGTGGCTGATTCTTTCCAAACCTTGACGAAGGTTATTTCTTCCTCCGAATTTTATACCTTCCGAATTACTCTCAATTATGGTTTTATTAATTCATGAAGATTCTTGTTAATCCCTCCGCTAAAGCTTAGTAACTTTGGAGAGCTGAGTGAGTGGATCTTACATAGTGACTAATCTCATTGTTAACCTAGGGATATTTTGTTGAAAACCTCCATGTATGCTATGTTTTGAATAATTGATTGTTTTGAGATCTTAATTTCTAGTCTTGTGACTTAGTCTAAACTTGTTTCACCCCTGTCTTGTTTTATTTCGTTGTTTTAAATCACTATAAGTTAAATTAATATTGCTCTTTAAAATTCAAACGTGCTAAATCCTTAATAAAACAACGCCTAGGCATTTTAGTCCTGCATCATCTGGTATCAGAGAATGGTTTGCATGAAGGAGCCTGTTTAGGAAACTTTATCTCTTGCCTTAATCATATACTTTGCATCCTACACGCATCATTCTAACTTGCTTGTGACATCATATTACTTTCTTATTGTTTTCATAATTACGAGTCACCTTAGACATTAGGATGGACCCAGAACAATTACATATGACTCTAGACTTGTTGATAGGTCAGATGAACAACATTAGTCAACAACTCAAGGATAATCAAGCCGACTTAGCTGATCTCCATCGTCAGAAGACAGAACGATTCGATAACCTAGAGCAAGATTGGAACCATCCTCCCCTTTACACACCTTCTAGACCTCCCTCCATGTACGAGGACGATACTTTCCAAAATGAGGGGCCTCCTCGAGCCCCCTATCGAGTCCCTCAATATGAATATGGACATGATTACAACCCCGACCCTGATATTCCATTGATGAAAAATATCAAGGTCAATGCCCCAACATTCGATGGTACCCTCGATCCCCAACTTTTCCTAGATTGGATCAAAGGTATGGATAGCTTCTTTAAGTGGTACAATATTTCTGAGGCTAGGAATGTTAGGTTTGCCGAGATGAAACTTATAGGTAGGGCTAGCCAATTTTGGTCCAACTTAGAAAGCCTTAGGGAATCCTGAAATGAATATCCTATCAGCGATTGACCTTCTATGAAACACGAGCTCAAGCAGAAGTACTTGCCTCCCTCGTACTTCCCTAGGCTCCTGGTAGGTGGAATAGGTTAACCCAAGGCAATAAACCCGTAAAAGACTATATCGCAACCTTTGACGATTACTTGATCCGTTGCAAGGGGGGAGACCTCTACTACCCTTGCACAAATCTTATCCATGTTTCGTACCGGGCTGCACGAAGATCTGCGCAACGAACTATTTGCTCGGAACGTTACCACTCTTGAGAATGCCTATAGTCTAGTCTTAGATCTTGAGGAAACTCGACCTCAACACCCTAGTCGACATTAAGACTCTAGACCTGCCTATCGACCCTCCAATGGTCCGACCCACTCCACTCCCCGGCCAATCCCTGGAAACCCCACTCGACCACCTCCTGGTCCACCTACACCCCGTCATGTTTTTAGAAGTAAGCCTTCCACTCTGGATACCCCTAGGTCCAACCCAAGGACCAAGTGCTTTAGATGCTAGGGGTATGGGCATATCGCCTCTTAGTGTTCTAGCCCCTACAAAGTCACCATTATTGAGGAGATCACCGAAGAAGAACCTGAGCTCGAAGCTGATCAGATTCACCAAGTTGAAGATGATGTTGAATTCTTTGAGGAGGACGACGACACTACTGTCGTCCACTGTATTCAAAAACTTGACACCCCTCCCATCTGCGTAGTGAGATGTGCGCTGTCACAACCTGTTGCCACTGATGACTAGCGTAGGACTGCAATCTTCCACACCTACACTAAACTTAAGGATAAGAACTGTAAGGTCATAGTGGATAGTGGCAATTGCATCAATGTTGTCTCTTCCAGTATGGTGTCCAAGTTAAGTTTGTCTGCCGTTCCCCAGCCTAACCTCTACAAGGTAGCCTGGGTCAACTCTACTGCCTTAAAGGTAAAGGAATGAAGCCTCATACTTATCTCCTTTGCTGACTATAAGGAGAACGTGTGGTGTGATGTTCTGGTGATGGATGTGGGACAAATTATCTTAGGGCATCCCTGGCTCTGACAATGTGTCCACATCTATGGGCGTTCAAACACCTGCGTGTTTGAATATGCGGGTAAGAAGATCAAGCTTCTGCCATCGCAGCCCCGGGTTAAGGAGGATCCCAAACCAAATCCTGTTAAGCCTAAGAAGGAACTGAACCTTGTAATTATCAAGGTTCTGGATTCTGAGATTGCCCAAGGTGCACCCCTGTACGCCTTGGTTGGCCATGAGACTCCCACTGAGTGATGAGCCTATTCCTCAGGAGGTCTCCAACCCATACTGAAGGATTTTGCTGATATCTTCCCTGATGATTTCCCTGATCAATTACCACCCCTTAGTGATATCCAGCACGCTATAGACCTCATCCCTGGAGCCGCCCTTCCCAACCTGCCATACTATCGCATGAACCCCACAGAACATGCTGAACTCAATAAGCATGTGGATGAGTTACTGCAGTGGGGCTTTATCAAAGAAAGCCTTAGTCCTTACGTTGTACCAGCCCTTCTGACTCCAAAGAAGGATGGTCCGTGGAGAATGTGTGTTGATAGTCGTGATATCAACAAAATCACTGTCAAGTAACGCTTTCCTATCCCTAGGCTAGACGATATGCTTGACATGATGACTGGAGCCACTCTTTTCTCCAAAATTGATCTTAAGGGCGAATACCATCAGATCAGGATCCGACCCGGAGATGAGTGGAAAACTGACTTTAAGACCAAGGATAGTTTATATGAGTGGATGGTCATATCATTCGGGTTGAGTAACGCCCCAAGTACTTTCATGAGGATCATGACCGAAGTGCTGCATCCTTTTATGGGAAAGTTTGCCATTGTCTACTTTGACGACATTCTTATTTATAGCCAGTCCGCGAGTCAGCACTTATATCAATTCCTTAAGGCAAGTCTGCGAGGTCTTAAGGAAGGAACAACTTTATGCCAACCCTAAGAAGTGCACCTTCCTTGTTGATCGTGTTATCTTTCTGGGCTTCATTATGTTTGCCCAAGGGGTCTTTATAGATCCCGAGAAGGTGAAAGCCATTGTAGAATGGCCAGTTCCTCAGAACATCTGGGAAGTCCGCAGCTTCCACGGTCTCACCACCTTCTATAGGAGATTCATTAGAAACTTCAGTACCATTGTGCTTCCTATCACCGACTGTCTTAAGAAAGGGGATTTCCACTAGACTCCGGCAACCACCAAAACTTTTAAAGAGATTAAGAAAAGAATGGTGGAAGCCCCAATGATGAGACTTCCAGACTTCTCCAAAGTCTTTGAAGTGACCTGCGATACTTCGAGAGTTAAAATTGGAGGAGTCCTATCCTTGAAAGATCACCATGTTGCCTATTTTAGCGAAAAGCTAAATGAAATCCATCAACATTACTCCACGTATGATAAAGCATTCTATGCTGTGATCCAATCCCTCCGGTATTGGCGACACTACTTGCTCCCACAAGAGTTCGTCATTTTCTCGGATCACGAGGCTCTTTGTTATATCAACTCCCAAAAGAAGCTAAATGCACGTCACAGTCGATGGGTAGAATTCCTTCAAGAATATACTTATACCATTAGGCACAAGGCGGGAGTTGAAAATAAAGCTGCCGATGCCCTCCGTTGTCGTATGATGACTACCACTGAAATGAGGGCCGAAGTCGTAGGATTTGAGCAAGTCAAAAGGGATTATTTGGAATGCCCTGACTTCAAGGAGACTTACTCTCTTTTGTCTATAAGCAGCACACGCATTGTGGATGATTTTTTCCTTGAGGATGTATATCTTTTCAAAGCTCAAAAGCTTTGTATCCCTAGCACGTCGCTTAATGAATTCCTTGTTTGGGAACTTCACGCCGGAGGCCTCACTGGACACTTCGGTCGTGACAAGACGATAGAAGCTGTAGAGTACCGTTTCTTCTGGCCTAGCATGAAGAAGGATGTTGGTAAAATGGTCAGTAGGTGCCACACTTGTCAACTGGCCAAGCAACACAAGCAGAATATTGGCCTCTACACTCCTTTACTCGTTCCCAGTTTCCCTTGGCAAGATATTAGCATTGATAAGACCTTTCATAGGAATGACGCCATCTGCGTGGTAGTTGACCGTTTTTCTAAAATGACGAATTTCCTATCCTGTTCCAAGACATCCGATGCCTCTCATATTGCCAAACTTTACTTCAATGAGATCGTTAGATTACATGGTTTACCTAAGGCCATTGTATCTGATAGTGATGTCAAATTCACTAGCTACTTCTGGAAGACTCTCTGGATAAAAATGGGCACTAAATTGCAATTCTCCACATCCTTTCATCCTCAAACTGATGGCCAAACTGAAGTAGTTAATAGGAGTTTAGGTAATCTGCTGAGATCCTTAGTAGGTGAGCATATTAAGGATTGGGATTCCAACTCCGCACAGTCGAATTTGCCTACAACAACTCTGTGAACCAAACCATTGGCTTAAGTCCTGCTGAAATTGTTTATGGGTATAAACCTAGACAGCCTTTAGATCTCATACCCATGTGTTCTAAGTATAGGATTTCTGAGTCCGCTTTTTCATTTGCATCGCATTTGCATGAACTGCATAAGAAAATTGCACACCAAATTGAACAGAGCAATATTAAATATAAACTTCATGCTGAGTTAAAACGACGATTTAAAACTTTTGAGGTTGGTGATTCAGTGATGGTGCGGATTCATCCGGAACGGTTCCCACAATGAACTGTTAAGAAGTTACACGTTAAAGTGCGGGACCTTTTAAAATAATCAAGAAAATCAATGACAATGCTTACATGGTGGATCTGCCTGCATAATTCAATATTAATCCCTCCTTCAACATAGAAGATCTAGTAGCCTATGAGGGTCCAGAGTTCAACCCACCAAATCCACTGCAAAATGAGCCTTGTATGACCCCACCTCGTGAGAACCCAAGCCCAACTCCACTCCCAAATATTCTCAAAATATCTATAGCGGAGAATATTGACATGATTCTAAGTGATGACATTATTTTCACAAAAGAGGGTGGATGAAGAAGGTATCTGATAAGGTGGAAAGGTAAACTAGAGTCAGAAGATACGTGGCTAGAGGGCGAGGAGCTCCAGCAGATCGACCCGGATGCACTAGAGTTCTATGAGAGCACCCGGGACGCGTACTCGACGAAGTCGAGCTTTTTCCCACCCTAGGAGAATGATGAGGACATCAGGCCTTGGAGAGTTTACTGGAGGCGGGGTCGACGATCTACGGCCACGATCGCATCGATCTACTTCTGATTATCATTGTATTATATTTATTATTTTATTATGTTTCATGAGTTTATTGTACCTTTTCTGTTTATGCCCTCGCTTAAGGGCCTAGTCATGTGTATGCCCTAGGGGCAATTGAGTCTTTTGTATTTTCATTATTGTTTTGGCTATTTAAAGTCTTCTCCTCTTCTGTGAGGGCTAATGAAGACTATGATTACAAAATTTCAGCTTTTGCTTCTTGTCTCTAATGTGTTGTGAGATAGAATTTTGGTGAGAACCCTAGGGAAGGAAATCAGATCACCCACCATCTGCAGGAAACGTCCGGGCTCGTGGATATTGTCTTCTTCGTTCTTCCCCTCCTCCTTCTCCCTTCACCGTCGGCCAAGCCCCCCTCCATAACCGCTGGCCAAGCTCCATCCTTCCCTTTCTCCACCTCTCGGGCAAACCCCTCTTCCCCCAACAACACCGGCCGGCCACCCCACACCCACCACCAAGCCGCCGGCCATAGGGCCCTCATCTCCACCTCCAAGCCGCCGCCCCAAGCCCCCCTTCCTTCCACCAAATCGCCGGCCACCTCCCTCCCTAACCCACTTCCCTCCAAAACTCCTCTTTCCTAATTTAGATTGTCATTATTTTGGGAAAGAAATTTAAATTCAAATTAATCTAATTTGAATTTCAAATTCTTTCTAATTAATTACATTAATTTTGGAAGCTTCCTCATTCTATCAATTAATCAAATCTGAAATTGATTGATTAATTGATCCCTAATCCAAATACATTGAATCTAGACACTCCTTCCCCCCCTCTTTCTCTTGGCCGGCCCCATGCCTCCTCCCCTAATTATTCTCCTTCCAAACTTGGGCCCAAATCAAAGGAATTAATTCCCATAATTCCTCCATCTCCCTCACTCCTCTCTATACCCACCGTCCCTCTCTCTCCTCTCTTTTAATTAATTCCTAATTGATCCATCATTCAAATCTGACATTCAAAATTCAGATTTTGAATAATTCCCTTTCCCTCTTCTTTAGTCGCCATCCCTCTCTCTTTCTCCTTCTCTTCACTTAGTTTTTCAAACTACTTTCTTCCCACTACCCTCACCCAAAATCTGAAATTTCATGTATTCCTCCCTCCCTCCATTGGATGGCCGATCCTGATCAAGACTACGGATTTCTCTACGACGATCAAGGCCAAGTTGATATACTCAACTCACCATTCTTCAACGTAAATCCGGAGATTGATCAAGCCGTAGAAGAGTACGTAGAGAGGATTGTCTTCACCCTCGCCGCCGCCATCGACGATCGACTCTCTTCAGTTCAGTGGTAGATTCTTTCCAAACCTTGACAAAGGTTATTTCTTCCTCTGAATTTTATACCTTCCGAATTACTCTCAATTATGGTTTTAAGTAGTTCATGAAGATTCTTGTTAATCCCTCCGCTAAAGCTTAGTTACTTTAGAGAGCTGAGTGAGTGGATCTTACATAGTGACTAATCTCATTGTTAACCTAGGGATATTTTATTGAAAACCTTCATGTATGCTATATTTTGAATAATTGATTGTTTTGAGATCTTAATTTCTAATCTTGTGACTTGGCCTAAACTTGTTTCACCCGTCTTGTTTTATTTCGTTGTTTTAAATCGCTATAAGTTAAATTAATATTACTCTTTAAAATTCAAACGTACTAAATCCTTAATAAAACATCGCCTAGGCATTTTAGTCCTGCATCATTTAGACATCATCAAAATTTGACATAAATGCTATTTATAGGATTGTTATTTAAAGATGTCAATAAACCAAACAATTGGCATCCGCTAATAACATAGCACCACACATGGTATTTTAATGAACTAAACAATTGAAATCCTCTTAAAACACATTCTATCAAAGCTTATGGTTTGTTTGGCTTGAAAGAATTACTATGAATATATTTGAGTGTTTGATTGCAATGTAGTTAATAGAAATCTATTTGTCTAATAAATGGGAACAATGCATTTTTCATTGACAATTGTGGAAGAGCTTCTGAAAGTTTAGGTTCTCTGTGCAGCTCCTTCACTATGACATAAAGTATGTTCCCTGCTTCGTACTGCTCGATAAACATGGCAGAGCTTTGGCAAAAACAGGGGTTCCAAGCAGCCGAATGCATGTAATTGCCGGCCTCTCCCATCTTCTACAGCTGAAGCAGCCTCCGAATCATAAATCCATGGATTCAACTCTCATGAGAGAGTTCACTTCAGAATCTTGAAAAGAAAAAACTTGTACATACAAGAGGGATCAATTTATGAGTCATGAGCTCATCTATATGCTTTTAATCTTCTTAAATAGAAAGAAAAACAGAATACTATTGAGACTGATCATTATAATTGATCGGTTAATCCAGGCAATGGATGGAGGATGCTAAGCGTGATGCTTAAATTTTCTGTACATTTCTTTACTTGGATGGACTGATTTGATTTCTGTTAACATGATCGTGATGTGATTGTTCTAAATTTTATAATATGCTCAATCTTGTGCGTTGATTTGCTATTAATACAGCTGATATTATTCTGACGATTTGGACCATTCATTCTCCTTCATCACGTTATGGCAATCATCTTTCTCTACGATTATGGGGAGAAATCTTCAATTATTCACCGGCTTAAGCTTTTAAGCTGAAATGCTCGTTTGCTGGTAAGATATCAAGTGGACTGGACTGGACTGGACTGGATCGCATATGCCCAGGAGCCTAGTTCTTCATAAAGACCTGATACTTCACCGTTTTTGTGCTTCTCCTTAAACTTAGGCACCGCATGGCATCATTTCTTGTTTTAATTTTATTTTAAAAATATATTTATTCTGTATACTCTAGTTATTTTTTAAAAAAAATTAATCAAAGTTTTGATAACAAATTCTAAAATCAGTTTGGATATGTTTAGTTGTTGTCATTTAGGGGTTATTTGGTTGGCTGTAAAATGAATGTATTGTAAATTAAATATTTTTAGGTTGTTTGGTTTGAAGTAAAGTGAATGTAGAGGGACTGATTTTTTTTGTTTCGTTAGATGGATGAAGAGTAAAGTAAAATAGTTCTTGATATATCATCAAAATTTTATTTTGATCGGACACGAATCTCGAGGCATTTTTTGAGTTGGAAACATCCGAAATTAAATTCGGGACCATTTGAAGTTCGATTTCATGAAACTTATAGTCGAATTGAACGTCTCAAAAAGACAAATCTAATCACACCAAATTTGATTCAATCCGAGCCCATGGGTCCAAATTGAGGATTGAAGCGCATTTAGAAGGTTCAAGTCAAATTGGATGACCAAATGATACCCAAATGTAACGTGCTTATAGTTGAACCGAGCGGCTCGATGAGACGAATCCAATGAGCTTAAGATTGTCAAATTCTGACATCATTAAGGCATTTAAATACTCGATAAATGATTCATGATCAAGGAAATCTATATCGTTGTCCATTCAAACCACTCTCAACGTGTCATTGATCTTCTACTTATTTACTAGTCATGCCACTCCAAAAAAATTATAAATAAACCTCTCATTCTTCATTGGGGGAGAGCAAAGGGGGAATAAAAGGAAAGAGGAGATGAGAGGAAGAGAAATCTGAGATCTTTCTTGCCACAAGCTCCTTCTCGACCACCGCCTTGCCATGGACTTTAGCCGAATTTCTACATGGATAATAACTATCGTCGGAGTTATGCTCGGCCACCAACTAATACCGGATTTACACCCAGCCATCGACTATCATATGTCCTTTTAACCACCATTGCCCGACTATGGCCTTTCTGACCAACGTTGCCCGCCGATTACGGTCCTTTCGACCTCTGTCGCTAGACAACAATTTTTTTGACCATCGTCGCCCACCAACAACGGTCCTTTTGACATCCGTCTCCATACAACGGTCCTTTTGACCTCCATCGCATGACAACGACATTTCTAACCACTATCGCTCGTCGACTATGGTCCTTCTGACCTCCATCGCCATACAATAGTCCTTCTGACCACCGCCACCTGTCAACTACGGTCATTCTGACCTTTATCACCATATAACGGTATTTCTAACCACCGTTGCCCACCGTCTACGGCCCTTCCGACCACATTCACCCGACTATGGTCTTTTCGATCTCCGTTTCCCGTTGACTATGATCCTTATGACTATACCGACCATCGTCGCCTGAGTTTGGTTCTTACGACCACCGTCACCCGATTACGGCCTTTCGGACCTCCGTCGCCGGCCTATGGTCTTTCCGACCACCATTGCCCAACTACAGTCCTTCCAACCTACATTGCTCACCGATTATGGTCCTGCTGACTAAAACGAACATGTCAACACTGATTCTTCCAACTCCCACCATGTAATGCACTCTATATAATGTATATTGGTTATATCAAGCCAAGGCCTTCCCCTTAGGAAGAGCCTCATTTATAATCAACTGCAAATGTTAGTAGATTCATTCAAACTCGGCCATGCCTCATGGTTTTTCTCCTTTTTAGGATTTTTCATGTAAAAATCTTGGTGTTCTTATGAACGATATACCTCTACTCTTTTATCTATATGGGTGTTGGATCTTTGTATAAAGCTAAGACACTAAATTTTATATTTCTCTAATGCCGTGAATATTTCAGGACGTAACAGTTTAGCGCCGTCTATGAGAACGTCATTCCTAAATGGGGGGAAAATTTTGCTCCAATCTCGAATGGTTGTTCATGTGAACGTCCTGACATCAGTTATTACTGCATTAATTTTATGGGAATCAGATATGGACTGGGGGATAACCTTGACTGCAACCGTGGTCAAGAAGATTTCTCCAATGCTTCCAACATCTAAGATGATATCTTGGAAAACTATTTTTCATAAAGCTTATAACAAATGTAAGGATGCATCCAATAAATTGTAATCTTTATTTAGTCCCTACCTAGACTTTTACTCATTGGGCAAAATCTTAATCTCAAACTTAAAAAGTCAGCAATGGTTTAAAGATAGGTCTTTCTTCACATTTGATTCGGGATACACGCGGCATTTGCCCTCTCCCAATCAAGTCATAATAGATCCTAGGGGGATTCAATCCGACTTCTTTAACATAGGTTAATATCATCAAGCAATATTTTGACAAGCAACATCGGATATGTCAAACATCATAGGAGGATGACAATCAAATCTTAAAATTTTTTATTTGAGAAATACACAATCTTTATTATGTCTCAATCAATAGATGATCAATTCCAAGGGATTCGATCCAACCTCTTCCATATATTTTAACTTCATTGAGCAATGGTCTGACACATAACCTTGAAATATGTCACACATTTTTGGTGGATTCTCTAAGTATCTTCTATGCATGTTAATATGACAAAAAATTTCTGATAGGTCAAACATCCATTATCGATTATATCATCCTTTTAATACAAAGTTACACATTAACAAACAACCCTAGGAAGGTTTACACATGAGGTAACCTCAAAGGGAGGCTAGTAATGGACAGGGTCCTCACTAGAAAGACTTTATGAGAGCAAGTGATTGACAGGGTCATCACTCATATAAAGATCTTAGTACGCTAAAAAGCCTCAAAATGCATAGTTATGCACAAACCTTAGCGGGCTAAAAAGCCTCAAAAGGCACAAGTATACAAAGATCTTAGCAAGCCAAAAGGCCTCAAAAGGCACAAATATATCAAAATCTCAGAAGGCTAAAAGCCTCAGAAGGTATACACTTCTTTGATTATTTAAAAACCTCAAAAGAATAAAAGTTGTAAAAGGGATAAATTTCTCTTATCTAGTTGTTCTAATCGGGGGGCAATATTTCAAAGCATATCTTAAAGACGCATAAACAATTTAGTTTTCTTCGGGGGGCAAGTTCATTTCAAATAAAAATAAACATCGAGCTCATACAAATATCTCAAATTCATATAATGTCATTGGATTTATATAGCAAAATTTTGCATCAGGTTCGAGTGTACATTCATTTTTATAAGAAGCTGAAATTAAAATTGCATCGACATCATTTTGTGCACTTCAATAAATCAAGGTGATAAAAAAAACTTCTTACAAACAACTAGCCTCCACTTAATTGGCAACATGAATATACCGTTAGAGTATTACAATCGACACAATATTTGATTCCCTCCATAAAGATGTCGCCCACCTGCCTCCATCCGTATACTATCTCCAATAAAATGAAACATCTCTTTCGTCAAGGAAAGATTGGAGCCCTGATAAGCCTTTGATTATTTGACACTTTTTATATGCTGTTAAACTACTACGATTGGCACACCAACTGACCACCTCCATCAGGTCATTCACTATTCTCCTCCAGTTATCATGGTTGTATACTACTCTTAATAAAGTACAACTCAACCACCGCCATTACAAGCCCTTCGCCTGATGTCTGTCGTCGGTCCTTCACCTTTTATCAGCCATCATCAGCCTCATCAGATTTTCACCCGATCGTCGATTGTCATCAGACTTCCACCCAATCGCCGATCACTAATGGACTTCCCCCTAATCGTCGATCACCGTCGAACTTCCACCCAATTATTGATCGTCGTCAAACTTTTGGTAGATCCCTAATTGCCGCTAAACTTCTGCATGATCACCTCTGATCTTTTACATGATTGCCGATTGCCGCCAAACTTTTTGTTCAATTATCATCAAAATTCCTCCTGTGTGTTAAAAATCATCGATTTTCTTCATAGGTGTAAACACCGCCTGATCTTATCAGCCCATCCTCTCCTACAAAAGGTGGTTTATCTTCTTCTATCATGGATAATTTAAGCAAGATAAGTATCTTTCATCAGGACTCCTACACAAAGAGGTACACTAGAACTTCATAGGAGATGCCACATTTCAAAAATAGTAGAATGCCTCTAATATAAGCAGAAATTGAGATGAGATGAAGAAGAAAGGCAAGAAAAATTTTCTTCTATACAAAGAAGGGCACTAAAATTTGATAAGGGATGCCATCTATCAAAAATAGTAGAATACCTATAATTAATATAAGAAGAAATTCAGAAGACAAGATGAAGAAAAACATGAAAATTTTTCTTCTATACAAAGGGGGCATTAGAATTTGATAGTGAATGCCACCTATCTAAGATAGTGGAAGGCCTCTATTATATGAAGGATGGAGGAAGAAAGGAGAAGAAGAAATGGTACAATTTCTCATTATTTCTTGGTAAAAGAGGAGGAATATTCTACAATAATAAGAATATTTTGAGAATATTCAAAGAATATTCTTAGAGAATAAGAATGTTCTTAGGAATATCCTAAAAAAAGTGGTTGACCTTGAATTAGGTCCAGACCCATGCCTTGGGTCAACCTGGTTGACCAGGTCAACCAGGTTGACCAAATAGATCCTAATGGGTCCAAATCAATCCAAACCTATCCTTGGACTCAACCCCTCATTCCTTGGGCCCAATTGATTAGGTTGACCAGGTCAACCATTGACGTGGTCAACCCAAGTCTTAAATAGGCCGATTTGACCTATTTAAGTCCAATTAAGGCCCACTTAATGGGTTTAAATGTTTCCTATTGTTCTCTAGACTCAAGCCACGGCCAAACATATTGATTTCCCTCCTATTAAACTCTAGATCTAATCCTAGCCGTCGAGCATAGGGTTAGGGACTTTAAATAAGAAGAATTAAGGTGTTTTAGGGATCTTGTTTTTGTTCTCTCCCTCTCTAGACCTCGAGCCTTGAGACCTTAGGTGAGAACTCTCCCATACTCCCTCCATCTTCCACGAGCGAAATACACCGTTAAACACTCGTCGTCGACGAGTTTTCCGGCAAACCAAGGCTCAAAACGTTCTAAGAAGGGTTCCCGTTGATCTAGAGCTTTTCAGAACGCGGTTTCTTCTACAAAAATAAGCGTGGATAATCTACAAGTTCAGAGAACCCTTAAACGGTCCAAACCGTCCATTAACCAAGGTGAAAACTCAAACCCTAGTCTAGAACACTTAGGGTTGATTAGCTTTACGAAAAGCGTGTTTTGGATCGAGCCAAGTATACCACATGAATGCTCTTCATGTCTAGTTCCTAGGTTTAAAATTTCATCAATTTCCATCGCTCAGATTGAGAGAACGAAGTGAAAATAGGGATCTAGGGTTCGATTTATGTAAACTGCATGTTACGTAAGATCCGAATCGTTGATCGCGTGATCAACGGTCTGGATCCGCTCATTCCGCAGTCTTTGTACAACCACGGATTCGATCCCGTGTAACTCGGCTTCGTCCGGGTCAATTAGAACCGCTGATCCATTTCAGCGGAGGATCAGACGGCTCTCGCGCTCTGCCTACGTGGCTAAGTGGGGATCTCGACCGTGGCAATCGTTGCCACGGTCATTACGCAATGATTGCCGGCGGCGCCAGGTAATGATTGCCCCGAAACCGCGGGACCAATCCCACTGTGCCAGATGTCGTCCAGAGAGAGGCCACTGCTGTTTCATTTGATTTAAATTAGTTTTAATTATTTTTAAAATAGATTTTATTTAAATAATTATTAAATTTTTTTTTTGAAATTAAAAATATAAGTATTATATATCAAATTTTTTGGAAAATTATTTCCTTTTATTTAAAAGTAATATTACTTTAAAATTATAATTGTAATTTATTATTTTACATTATTATTATTATTATTATTATTATTCTTATTTTAAAACTATTTAAGATTATTTTAATTATATTATTATTTTAACCTTAATTATTTTAATTAGTATTATAATTATTATTTCAACTTTATTATGATTATTCTCATTATTATTATTATTTTTAAATTATTGTTCTTTATTACTATTAAAATTTTGTTAAATTATTATTATTATTTTATTACTATTATTATTATTATTATTATTATTATTATTATTACTATTATTATTAATTTTAAAATTAAAATTATTATTATTATTATTAATTTTAAAATTGTTATTATTATTATTATTACTTTTAAATGATTATTAATGTTATTATTAAAATCATTAATTAATATTACCATTATTATTAATAATAATATTATTAATATTATTGTTTGTTATCATCATTATTATTATTATTATTATTATTATTATTATTATTATTATTATTATTATTCTTATTCTTATTATTATTATTCTTATTATTATTATTATTTTTATAATACACATCTATTTCAAAATTCAGAAACTTAATGAATGATTTATTTTTAAATTTAATGATTATTTCTAATTATTAATTATTTAAATCACTTTAAAAATACCCTTTAAATGTTTTAAACTTCCAAAATTCATAACTAATTCATTCTAAATCGAATTTTTGTGTATAATACCTTGAATTTTTCAAAAAATTATGAATTTTAATTTAAAAATATTTTCAGAAACCAAAATTTATTTTTCTGGTAGATTTCTATATTACTTAATTATTTAGCTATTTAAATAATATTTAAATAATTATAATAATTTTAATTATTTTTAAATTATAAAATTATTTTCAAATTCTTTGAATCCTCTCTTGGGTGGCCAGTGGATCTCCCCTATATCTATATACTATTATCAATTGAACTACATTTAATTATGTTATTTTCCAAAATTTACATATTTAGGGGTATTTTAAGTAGTTTAAAATTACATATATAATTAAAATCTTAATTTTAGGAGATTCACTCTATGAAATTTTAAACATAGGTTAAGTGTGTGAACACCATTCATGTGGGGAGGATTAGTGGATGATTGAGCTCTAATCATTCACTAATTACTTCATTAATCTCTATTACTTAGTATTTCGTAGTCCTTGCATGTGTAGGTTGCACAAACACTTAGCTTAGGCTCTCCTAGATCTCAGGACTTAGTGTGCTCATATTTGTATTGCATTTCCCTTAATGTTACCCCAAGGGTTAGTCCAAAACATCATTTGAACCTACTTAACATAGTGACACCCTAAGGGCAATAATTAATGACCCATCTAACAAACTTAAAAAACTTCTAGGAGCTAGGGTAGAACTCTGATTGACTTGAAACACTTAAACTTATTGACATCCTAAGCTCCCTAGAAGTTCCTAGGAATTTTTAGGAGCCTTTAGAACCTTTAATTAACAAACCATAATTTTCCCTATAATAAGGACCCAATAACTTCAAAAAATTCTAGTAAATTTAAATTAAATCAAAAAATTATCCAAAATATATCAAACTCTCCAAAATTTAGTTCTTAATCCAAGAAAATTAAAACCCCTTTAATTGGACTTCAATCTAAACTTTAATTTAACTTCGATTAAAAATCACCTTTTGATTAAATTAAATAATTAAAAATTATTAAAAATCCCAAATTTTCCCCAAACACTTGGGAGCACCTTCCTAGGTCATTCCAGACCTTTGGGGGTGATTCCAAGAGGTTTGGAGCTAATTTGGATAAAAACCCCTAAAATAGCCCTTAATTAAACAATTTCGATAATCCATTAAATAACCCAAACTTTGAAAACTCATAATTAATTCTAGAAAATTCCAAATGGGGAAAACTAAAAGGCATTCAACTCATATTAAAATCTAATATTTATTAAAAATATTAGGAATCCAGAAATCTTCTTAAATAAAAAAGTCAACAATCCGGTCAAACTTTAGTCAAAATGAGGTCAAAACTTAAAAAATTCATAACTTAATGCAGAAAAATCCAAATTGAGTGTGCCTACAGTTTAACTGATCGGGTTAAGGTCTATTATTTTATAAAAATGCTAACTATTCATAGATCACTCTTAGTTGACAAGTTATTTTTTTGCCCCTTTGACTTAGTGGATAGATAGAACCCCTGACCTTCTAAAATTCATTAACCTAATTTAAATATTCATATAACACCACTCTAAGCTTTACGTTAACCCCCTAACCTGATAATAAACTACCTAATACACCTTCACTTTAATTTCTAACCAACCAAATTAACTTAATCAACCCTGATTGCTACTAGGTAACCCAGGCAGGAAATTGAAATAAACTTCATGGCCTCGGTGAGAAATAAAGGTAGTAATCACCCAATCACTAAAATATACCTAATTTAATCTTTAATGCATTAACACTTAAAACTCAAATCTAAACATTTCCCTTAGACCTTCAACAAACCTAAACATTAGATAACTTCAACTAACTACCCAGTTTAGGATCTACCTCAGCTACACAGCCTCTTACACATACTTAGATGGTTTGTTAGGGCATCACTTCTAGTTCTAGGTTAGGCCGGTATTTTACTCTTTCTGTTTCTATGTTGTGGCACTATTAAATGTGGCATGCGTGCTGGTAGATATAATTTGCTGTGAGTGTTTATTTTATTACTGTACCACACTTTACCTATGATGTGATTGATTGTGTGTTAGAATTACCCATATACTAGGGATGATTTATACTAACCCAATCTTTTGTAAGTGGTCACGCTCATGCAGCGCTAAAATAAAGGGGGCAATAATCATTAAGCTTTAAAATTAATATTATTTTCTACAAGCGCTCCAGAAATTGCTAAAGTGCCCTCCCTAAATTAAAAGAGCGTGGCCAAGCGTGGTCAAGCGTGTTTCCTTTCCTGTACAATATTAACTGCTTGAGTTGCTACATATAAACTCCTTGGGATGTCTTTCTTAGGATAACCCTGCAGGTTCAGTTTGAGTCTAGATTTTCTTTTCTTATGATGTAATTTGTAATTTGTATCGAGTTGTGAAAGTCTTCAAAGGCATGGCATTTCAAATGTTAGGTACCCAAAGGGAGAAAGAAAGGCCCTCTCCCAGGGAGTTTCTTTCTCATTTGAGTACTCTTCTAGAGAACGATCTGAAGGAGGAAGACGATCCACTCGAAGACGAAGATTTGAAGATGAAATGCATTGCATTTAAGACTTGTGTCATTCATTAGGATTAGAATCCATGTTGTTGTCGGTGGAGCCTGACCACCATTACTTTTCTGTAGACCATGAGTTGTACTTATACCGCACTTGCCGTGGACTTTGGACTTTTCTGTATTTTACGAATTTATATTGATGTGTTTACATTATTTGCATAGTAGAAATGACATATTTTTCTTAGGTTTCTTTCTTGCATGTGCTTGGCTTGATTTCGCTAGACTCTTTAAGAATAAAATTTTTATACTCATAACTAATATTTAAAATTTTAAGAATTAAATAACATAGAAACTTAACGACCTAGGGAATGGCCAGAATTGTCCAGGGTCGCATGCATATTAATGTATTTTTTCTCTCCTTCTATAAGACACTTTCCCACTTGTGGGTAGAGTCCAGATAATCTGACCTATGAGGATGAGGTGCCGGATCTGGGGAAGTCTAGTCTTTTTTTCTAAAAATATTTTATAAGCCTTTTTTAAAATTTTATGCATACTTGATTTTGATACCTGAACTAGCATGCATTGCACTAGAAACTAACCAAATTAAAATTTTAATTGCATTAGTTCTAGGAGCATACACCCTACATAAGTCTGAGGCCAATTAGGAAACTCTCTAAACATCGACCCTACTCCTAAGAACCAAACTACCTACCCATCTTTTATAAAGACTGGACAATATGAATTTTATGTGCATAGGTGGTTAGCTGGCTTTCCTTTTTAGGCTAGATATAAGCCCATATGCATTAGCTAGGACAGGGGCGTTAGTGTTGTGTAGAATACTAAAGCCACCTTAGATTTAGGATTTAAAGCTACTACTATCGGTGTCTCGTAGTACGCCTCATCGGTGGGTAAGCTCCCCCTTCTTCTGGGACTATAAACCCTGCCTATTCACGTCACATGGATGACGCCACCTCCATCCTTTTCTCATGTATGCTTTGAGTGCATGATTTTCTTTTTCTCTAGTTTCTTCTCATTACCCTAGTCCCTCCAGATGTTGATGTGAGCCGTGTGTGTTTACTAAGCCTAGTTGAACTTTTTTTCCTCTTTGAGTAGGACTTCTTAGTTTCCCCCTATGTGTCAATCCTAATTTGAGAAGAATAATATAGAATCCTTAATCGAGGTCTTCCTGGGCCCTAAGCCCGAGATGTAATTAATCACGGGGGCTTGCGCCTGTGGGAAACTGAATCCCACTATTAAATAAACTTCACTCGAGCTAATGTATTGGGTGGGAGAAACTCGTTATTCTGATCAGGTTATTCATATTATTGCCCATCCATGTGTGTAGATGAGAGCCGCTATCCTCAATGGTTAATCATACGTATGATCTAATCTGCCCTCCCATTGGCCCGCTTGCGAAGAGCGCAGAGGCATGCGATTGTCTCATCCTTCAGGGTGGTGCGATCGTATTCTCTGCATTCTCTGTTCCCCTGTGTAGCGGTGTTCCTTTCGGAGGTCCACAAAGTGCATTCACTGTGGAAAACACACTGTAGATGACAGGGTACTATATGTCAAACTATTAAGTAAAAAGAAGCTAAACTCTTAAACATTGAGCGCCTTTTGGTGTAATGGCTGAAATTTTTATTAGAAACTCTGTAATTAAGCGTGCTCATCTCGGAGCAATTCTAGGATAGGTGACCTACTGGGAAGTTACACCAATATGACAAAATTGTGAGGCTATTAGGCTAAAGAGAACAATATCTTGATAGTTAAGAGTTTGGGCTATTACACTATAGATGTTGCCACTATAACGAACTGCTACTGTAGCGCATAGTACTGTAGCATGCAATTATTATAGCAAACCATCACTACATCGGACGATTATTATGGCAGACGGTCCAGGCCTTAATTTTTGGCCCAGACAGTCCAATTCAGACATTTTTGGAGTCACCAAAACTAATTTTTGATGTTCTCGACTCAATTTTGATACTTTGAAGCTCAACGGAACCTTTACAATCAATTTTAATTAATTTTTTTAGAGTTTTGGAATACAACTTTTTAATATTTTTTGCTCCAATCGACGCCTCAACTTTGCGACATGCTCAATTTATGATTAAAAATATTTTACTTGGTTCAAGGCTCCAAGGGGAGGTCCATGTTGACGCCTAGGCAGTGGTCATGCCTCGAAATTACTTGAAATTTTATTATTTTGTATTGGAATGATTTGAAGAGATTCGACACATATTTTTTGACTCTACAGGCATCGATGTCCGAAAATAGAAAGCAACTAATATATCATATAAAAATAATTTTGATCGGACGTGAATCTCAAGGCAAATTGAGTTAAAATCTTTCAAAATTAAATTTGGGACCATTCGAACTCTGATTTCAGCAAACATATGGTCGAATTAAAATATCTCGAAAAGACAAACCCAACGACACTAAATTCTACTCAATCCGAGTGCAACTGGGTCCAAATCGAGGAATCGAAATGCATTTAGAAGGTTCAAATCATAAATTGGATAACCAAATGATCTCCAAATGTGACATTCTTATAGTTGAATCGAGCGGCTTGACAAGACGAATCCAACGAGCCCAAGATCGTCAAATTCTGATATCATTAAAAAACTTAAATACTCAATAAATAATTTATGATCAAGGGAATTTATATCGGTCGTCCATTTGAACTACTCCCAACGTGCCATTGATCTTCTCCTTATTTACTAGCCATGCCACTCAAAAAAAAAACTATAAATAGACCCCCCATTCTTCATTTGAGGATGTAAAGTAAAGAGGAGAGGAGAGGAGAGGAAGAGAAATCTGAGATATCTCTTGCCACCAAACTCCTCCTCGACCACCGCCCTGCCATCGACTTTCATTGGACTTCTGCCCGGCCACTAACTATCGCTTGACTTACACCCGAACACCCACTAATGTCAAATTTACACCCAGCCACCGAATGTCTTTGGTCCTTCTAGCCACTGTTGCCAGAAAATGGTCTTTTTGACCACTATCGCCTGCCGACTACGGTCATTCTGACATCTGTCTCCATACAATGATTTTTCTGACCTCCGTTGCTATACAATAATCTTTTTATCCACCGTCCCCTGCCGATTACATTCCTTCTGACCTCCATCACCATACAACAGTCATTATGACCTTCGTCGCCAGACAGCGGTTTTTCTGACCACTGTTGCCCATCGACTTCAGTTCTTCTAACTTCCATCGCCATACAGTATTTCTGACCACCGTCTCCTGCCATCTACGATGCTTCCGACTACCTTCGCCCGACTAACGTCTTTTTGATCTTCGTCGCCCACCGACTACAATCCTTCCAACCACAGTCGCCTGATTAGAATTTTTTCGACCTCCGTCGTCTGATTATGGTCTTTCCGACCATCGTCGCCCGACTACAGTCCTTCCGACCTACATTTCTCATCAACTATGGCCATGCCTGCCAAACGAACATGTCAACACTGATTCTTCCAACTCCCACCATGTAATGCACTCTATATCATGTATATTGGCTACATCGAGCCAATGCCTTCCCCCTAAGGGATGACATTTGTTTTAATCAACTACAAACATTAGTGGATTCATTCAAACTGAGCCAGATCCCGTGGTTTTCCCCATTTTCAGAATTTTTCACCTAAAAATCTTGGTGTCTATTATGAACGCTATACCTCTACTCTTTTATCTATATACGTGCTAAGTCTTCGTATAAAGCTAAGACGCTAAATTTTATATTTCTCTACCGCCGTGAATATTCCAAGACCCAATAGTTATGATTTATTACAAACTATACATGACATGTGGCATAAACTTGTAGATGCCTGCGTGACTTTATATCTTTAATATAATTATTAATTCCATTATCAGACCTCTTGAGACCTCTGGCTGAGTCTTTGTTGGCCGCAAGTGCATCTAGCAAGTCCTCTGCAAAAGTCATGTAAAACAAGTCTTTGTAGGCGAGTCCATTGCATGCAGATGAGTGGTTGGAGGCTCTACATTGACCTATGGGTGAGAAGGGCAAGACCTCAAGTCTATCATTGCCTAATCAGCAATCTCTGACTTTTTTTTTTACCACCTCTGTTCACCAATAACACTGACATCTACTGATTGACACATCTCTTAACTATTGTATAACTCTCCAATGCTTCTTCAATATTCTCCACCATATTGGCAGGTCAAATCAATAAGACATACTTCGTTATATAGTCTTACTCAAATTAGGGAGATAATAGACTTCTATAATTTTTGTTTTATGAACTTCTCTTAGTCTTTGTGCAATACAAAGAAAAAATTTATTATAATTTTTAAATATTTTAGCGCGTAATAATATAAATAAAAATAATCTTCTAAGTTTTGGTTAGAATCATATTGATGAAAGTCTTATTCTAAGCTTTAGGCAATAATGAAAGACAAAATATATGACCCTCTCACTAATCAGATTCCAAGCAGTTGGGACTATTATACATCTTCGAACAAATCGACAGTTACTAATTATTTGCTTGTCGCCTACTAATTATATTTGTGATGGCTAACTTTGGATAATCAATTTATAAAATATAATTAGGTTTCATTTGGGACGATTTTTTACTGTCATATAAAGCAGATTTTTAGTACATAAATTTTTTTGAATTAAAAATTTTTGCACAAAAAAATTGCTTTAAAAATAGTAAGAAAGCTGTCCCACGAAGTCTTAGGCTTTGTTTGGGATGACTTTCTTACTGCTTTTTAAAGCAGTTTTTAGCACAAAAATTTTAATTTTTTTATACTATAAAGCTATTTTAAGAAGTAGCAAGAAAGCCGTCCCAAAAGAAATCTTGGGATAGTTTTCTTATTATTTCTTAAAACAGCTTTTTACTGTCATATAAAGCAGCTTTTTAGTACATAAATTTTTTTGAATTGAAAATTTTGTACTAAAACTCCATTTTAAGGAAGAATAAAAAAGCCGTCCCAAACGAAACCTTCGGCTTTGTTTAGGGCAATTTTTTTATTACTTTTCAAAGCAACTCTGTAGTATAAAAATTTCTTGAATTAAAAATTTTTATACTAAAAATCTGCATCAGAAAGCAATAAAGAAACTATTTCAAATGAAATCTTAGGCTTTATTTGGGTTGACTTTCTTATTTCTTCTTAAAGCAATTTTATAGTATAAAAGTTAAAATTTTTGTACTAAAAAGTTGCTTTAAGAAGCAGAAAGAAAGCAGTCCCAAGCGAAGTCTTAGAATAGATTTGGGATGACTTTCTTACAATTTATTAAAGTAATTTTTTAGTAAAAAAATAAAAATTTTATGCTAACAAATTATTTTAAGAAATAGTAAAAAAAAATGGTCTCATTTGGAGAGATTTTGAATTATCACCTAAAATTTAATTTAATGTTGCGCTTTCGCAGTCAGGCGGCACCTATCGACTTCCGATCAAACCCTACGTCACCACCCAACAGCGGAGCCATTGTGGCACGGCACCGGTGAACAACCAGTCAACATCGCAATGGTATTTTCCGTTATTTTTCTATAAACGAATGGCAGTTTCCTAACGCCCGCCTGACAACCAAGCTGGCTCCGTAATCCGTTCACGCTGTTAAAGAAAAATTGCAACTAATTTATAGCTTTACACCCTTTTAAAGGCGAATGCTGTTACCGGCTATAGCCGGTCACCGTTGATAGCCAAAATTATCTTTAGCTTTACGCGCCCTACTAATATAATAGCAGTGATTTACGCTCGCAAAGCGTGCCACCATTCCCACCTCACGGTGCTTTTCTTCGGCGGCAGAGGAGAGAAACACCGCCATCTACTTTTCTTCTTCGATTCTCTCTGCTCTTTCTCTTTCTCTATCTTTCTCTCTCGTTGGAGAGATCTAGGTTTCTGCGATCGTTGAGAGCCGGTGTAGCCTAGGGTTATTGGCTGATATGGGCCAGCAGTCGCTGATCTATAGCTTTGTGGCTCGGGGGACGGTGATTTTGGCGGAGTACACGGAATTTACCGGGAATTTCACGAGTATCGCATCGCAGTGCCTCCAGAAGCTTCCGGCGAGTAACAACAAGTTCACGTATAATTGCGACAACCACACCTTCAACTATCTCGTTGAGGATGGATACAGTGAGAGCCGATCTTCTCTGTCTTCGATTTCCTTAGATGCTTAGCTTGTGTTTTTCGTGGAATTTAGGGTCTTGTTATTGGGATTTAAGGATGTTCTTGTTAGCTTGGTTTTTTGATTTTTTTTGTTTGTGGGTGGACTCGGAATCTTGGGTTTAGGTTTATATGTCTTGCTTGCTTTCTGTCGATTTGGGTTTTTTAAGGGAACTTTTGTTGGATTTGGTTGCTTAATTGATCTCTGATTATTTATATTATCATGGGTCGTACATCGTCGTATTAATTACAGTATTTAATATGGAGGTTGGAATTGATTAAGGAAAATGTACCAAAAAGTTGTTTTTGTTTCCAGATCTGACTCGTATAGCTGCAGTATCTCGCTGCAGCCTCGCTGTAGCCTGGTTGGGGCTCCTCCCCCGGGGACAAAGTTGTAGCTCGTTTTACTTGGGTTGTTTCAGAATTTCTTTTCTTTTTTATATTTGCGTGCTAACCTATACCTGTTACTCTCTCCTGATTTGGGATTAGAAATTTGATCTAGATCACCGATTACTAAGTTGATGATAAGATATTTCTCAGGAATTGACATACAGTTATCACCTGAATTGCTTGGGACTAACTTTCTATTCGCACACACTTTTAAACATATACTTCATATACAGCAGCATCTTGAGTTTTTTCTCCTTTGGAGATGTCTATTCATATACATCTGACACGACTTATGGAGTGAAAGGGTAATTTTGGTTGGCATTGATGAATCATATGTCATTTCGCTCATTAAATAAATTACATTTTTTTGTCTTTTTATCATGTTAGCAATTGCGTAGTAATTTACTTACAGATTAATTTTTTTTATTATCAGCAAGTTTTGTGACCTATCTTGATTACAGTGATAGCTTGTTGTTTGAGTTACATTCTATATCTATTATGTGCTGCATGAGTTGTTTTATCTATCTAATTCTTCAATTGTGTGCTTCTTTTAATGTAACTTTTCTTTTATAGTGATTCGTATTAAGATAGGTTTTGGGATATTCTTTTTTTTGTTCCCTTTATGACTAATTGAGTGATATTATAATTACATGAATCCTTTTTCTCCGTTGTGTCCTAATAATTTTAGGAAAAAAATTTCAAAAACATATTTATTTAAGGATTGAAGCTTATTCCAATGTTGACTAATACTATATACATTGATGATCAGAAGTATACATTAGGAGGATTTTCTTTTTTAAGTAGAAATCTTTTATCCTAGAGAAGTAAGATAGATGATTGCTGCAAAATCTAGCATTGATAGCGAAATGATCTAAATTAAAACTCTAATAGAAGAATTCAATTTCCTCTTAACATAGCATATGATATTTTATTGTAACGATTGGGTAATCATCAACATTGACAATGATACAAGAACAAAATATATTGAATTGGATTTTTACTTCATCGAGCATGTTGCCTTATCAAAAAGGATCATTCCACACATAATAAATGAAGAACAATTAGTTGGCATCTTTACCAAGGCTTTGAGATCTCTTCATTTTTCAATCTTCATAACAAGCTATAACTTATTAATAATTATGCTCCATCTTAAAGTAGTGTTATCGTGGAAAAAATACTAAACTGGAAAGAAGATTTAAAAAAGAATTAGATTGGGACAATGCTTTTTTCTTACAATGCATCATCTTAATTGATGATATTCATTGTCTTATTATTTTCGTTTTCTATTCCTATTACTTGCCTATATATAGTCCTTGTACTCAATCAATATATAACAAAGAGACTTTTCTCCCGAACAACATTCAATAAATCCTTCAAATACTTTTTAATTCTTAGTAGGACACAATGGAGAAAAATATTCATGCAGCTGACCCCATAAAGTGGGATGGCTTGATGTTTTTTTATTGTTTTAAAATAATTATGACCTCCCAATATATTTTTTCTTTGGGTCTTGCATAAGTTGATTTACCACACCAACAACAAAAGACATATCAGGTTGAGTGATAGTTAGGTATATACATCTACCAACTAAACTCTTGATTAGCATCTTCAAAGTTTTTGTCATTTTCAAATAGTTGCAGAGAATTCATGGGAGAGTTAGCTGGCTTGTACCCAAGAAGTCGAATTTCTTCAAGAAGATTTGTAGCATATCTCCTTTGGGGGAGGAAAACACCTTCCTCGCTATGTGCAAACTAATATTAAGAAAGGTTTTTTTTATTCCCCAATTTTTAGTGGCAAATATCTTTTGAAGATATTATTTTATTTCATCAATGCAAGATGCATCATTCATAGTTAAAAGAATGCCGTCAACATATAAAACAAGGATCACTATGCCAAAGAAAAAGCGTCTGATGAAGATAAATTGTTTATTTATTCTTCGCAAAAGTCAATATCATCAAGAATATTGTAGAGTTTGTTGAACCAAGCGCGAGGACGCTGTTTCAACCCATAGATAACCTTTTGAGTTTATGAAGTTTATAAATTTTGGTCTCCCTTGAGCAACATTCCTTGGGGGTTTCTCTATATGGCTAGCTTTGGAGATATACACCCATAGAGAAAAGTATTGTTAACATCTATTTATAGCAAGGTTCATCCTTGATTATTGATTACTAATAGAAGAAGACAAATATAGTTAAGTTAAGAGATGAGGGAGAAAGTTCTAAAATAGTTAATATCGATCCCTTAACCATCAGTCTAACTTTATAATGCATCCATATGGGTCAAACTTAACAATGAATGCTCAATGACTTCAAATGGCCTTAACCGTAAGTATGTAGATCAACATTTATTTCATTATCCATTGGATGCTTTTAGTTATGGGTCAAACAAAGCTTCCTAATAAGTCTTAGGGGTTGTTTGGCAATTGGAATTATGAAGGATTTAACATAAATCTTGCCAAACAGGATTTGAGAATCCTGTAAATTTCACGAATCTCATGGTGAGACAAATACACTGTTACCCAATTTTCGGCATAAATTCCGAATTTACTAAATCCTGGAGTTCAGCGGATTTATGGGACTTGGATGAAGAGGCATGCGAAAGGGGAGAAAGATGGTTACTTGCGCAGCTGTCCTAACTTCCGACAGAAGCAACATCGTCGAAGGAGGCCAAGAAGGTTCTTTAGTGACTATTTCAAAACTCGACTTCTTGCGATGCACGCGAAGTCGATGCAGCAATGACAAAGAAGCAACGAATCACGCCAAGCCGAAGCAAGCCCTAGTAATTAATCTAATTAGATTAATTAATATAATTTGATATAGAAATAAATAATTATATTATATAAGTAGCAATATACATGATAATTAAATAATTAAGTAATAGAATAATTAATTGATTAATTATATAATTAATAATTAAAAACTAATTAAATGGAACTTAATAATTAATTAAATCATTTGATGTGAGTATTAGTTAAATAATTAATTATTTGAAATAAAAATTAAATAATTAATTAGATAATTATCAACATAGTTAGCAATTAAATATTTATTAAATTAACACCTAAATAAATAATTAGATAATTAGTAATGAAATTATTAGTCAAATTATTTGATAATTAAGCTAGTTTCTAATTATATTATATATCATTATAACTTGACAATAATTAAAATTAAAATTAATAAGTAACTTGTACTTAACATGCAAATTAGATTCAAAGCACAAATTAAATTTAAGTTTTTAATGAATGAACTAATCATCTTAAATCTTGGTATGTTGCAAAATAATTTCATAGGATTTAATAACTATCTTCCCAAATAGTTTTTAGTATTTAACATACACAGGATTTACTAAATCCTAATTTACAGGATTTATGAAATCCTACTTGTTGCCAAACAAGCCCTTAGGAATGAAGAGCTTAGGTAGAGATAAGGCAAACTGATGCAAGGAAGTGGATGAATGATTAAAGGACATGAAGGGGTGTATCAGATGGTTAGGTAATAGTATATACCTTTTCATAATGCAATCTATTGTTGTAACTCTGTGGGTTTAGTTGCAGGTGGATACTGATTTATAGTAGACGAGATGTTGGGAGGCATAAGTAGCTGTGGCTGATGAGTATATGCTTGCAAGGAGAATGCATCGAAGCAAGAGGTGAACATGATACTTTTGGAGGAAAGATGTTAGATTAGGATGTAGGAGTGTTTTAGTGGGATGTCTTATGAAAGGTGACATTGAGAGCGACATAGATGCAACTTATGATGGGATCATGACATTGATAGCATTTGTGAGTATAAGAGTAACCCTAAAAGATAAACTTTGTGTAGTTGTAGTGTGAGGAAAGTTTGTCATGCCTTGAATAGAATGAGTGAAGATAACAATCACAACTAAAGACTAAAAATTAGACGAAAGATAAGCGTGTGTGGATTAAGTATTGAAAAGGGAGGAACACTACCAAAACGATGTTGGCATCTCCAATTTGACACGGCTTATATGTGTGAAATATCAAGTACGAGTAACATAGAGGAGATAATTTTGTTATATTTGTGCACACCATTTTTTGTGAGGTATAAGGACATGATTGATAGATTATACTATTCTCAGCATAAAAAGAGTGACATGGCAATGACATATATTCAGGAGCATTATCGGTATAAAGTTTTAATTTGAGTGAAAAATTGAACCTCATATCTTAATAAAATTGCTTGAAACTATAGAAATTTTTTGGTCAACACTTCAACAAATAAACTCTATTAACCCTTTTGTCGTTGTCAATAAAACAAAGAAAACAATGAAAACTCAAATGAGTGAGCAAAAGGCTTGGTTTTCGAATGAACCAAGTTAAGAAGTGTATTCTAGAAGCTGATGCAGACACAAGAAAGGAGATTCAGTGGTGTTTACCATGTTTACAAGCCTCAAATTTATCTTTTGAAATTGAGGGAACATTGGTGAAACCTTAAAGGTGGTTTTGACGAGAATGACCTAGATGACAATGTCACTAATAAGGTATGAAAGCTGAGGAGAAGTTAGGGGAACTAATATAAATGGGATACTAAATGCCTTTTAACTTCAAAATATCCACCAATCATCTTCTTTGTACTAAATATCCTAAAAATATTGTGGAATGCATAAAAAGGTTACATAATAGTTGTGAGATTTGGTGAGGAAATGTACAAATGAAAGATTTACAGGAAATTATGTAGCATATATGAAATGATCTAAAGTCAAGGAGGAGGGGGATGAATAAAGCTTTTGTTAGAGATACAAGATGGAGATTCATCTACAACAATAATAAGTGAGAGGGGGGTTATGATAAGTGATTAAAATAATTGTTAGTAACCTGTCATATAAGAGGAAACATTGAATCTAAAAATCTAAGATTTACTACAAAGAGTAGTTACAATCAAGCAAGACGTGGAAATCGCATAAGGCTCAATTGAGAATGTAGCACTTAATCATACTTTTGTTGGGAGATGAAACATTGGGTCAGTAACTCGGTATGATTACTAATATCATTGATAGGAGTGGTGGTGGAGACATGGTAAGTGACTGGATGATAACCATAATTTTTCCAATAATACTTAGATGAGTGATTTGTCCTTTGATAATATTGATAAAGGTGGAAAAGAGTTGTAACCACAATCTTCTAGTTCACTTTTAACATGACTTCACTTTGATCTGATAGGAAGATTAGTCTCATTGTGAACAAAAGAAGACGTAGTAGATAATTTAGTGACTTGGTAAACTTGTGAGAGAGTAGTGGAGATGTTTGGAACAATAGAATTGGCCATCAATTGCGCTTGAACATATTATAGAGTTTGATGAAGGTTAGAGAGAAACATCATGAGAACAAAAATTATCATTTTATTTTTGCTAAATAATCAGATCACTGATAAAGAGGTGGAAGTAAAGTTCATCTCATTCGAATTTTAAGCTTCTCTAGTACTCTTTAATAGTTTTGTCTCATTGTTGCAAAGAGAAATATATAAGAGTAGGAGATGTATAATTTATAGATGTTATCATGTTGTAAGTAAGTGTTCAAAGGAAGTTCCATATTTCCTTTGACAGCCTTCTAAAATATGATGGTGGAAGCAATGGGATGTTCAGGAGCACCTATATGAGAACCTGTAAGAGAACCGCATAGTTATAAGCTTTGTCAATTGGGGTATTTGATGGCTTTTGTCGATTCAGGAGCTGTAGGGTCCATATAATTAAGTTTTTTAGGAGATCCAATGAGAAAAAAGTCGGGGACCACAAAAGATGGTTTGTATGATTGAACTTGTTAAGTTGTACCAATAGTAGATGATGGGTTTAGTCTCCGAGGGCGTGGAGGAAGCCATTGATGAATAACAAGAGAAGAGTGAAAAGCGAGTGTATAGTTTAATCAATTATAGATCAAGTTGAAGACATGTCACATGATGCGTAGAGACGACATAGTGAGTTTGGTGAATACACAATATAGAATAGACGTGAACGAGAACATGACTGCACAAGCGTTCAATGTAAGAGCGTAAGTGAGCCCACATGTACATATGACGAATGTTAATGAATATGGGATTTGCTGCTAGTAGTCGCGCAACTTCTCCAGATAGGTTGCTAGCAATCATATGCAAACACACTAGCGAACGTAGGCAAGGATTCTCGATTGGGCATGCACAAATGCACTAATGGGTGCGAGCATTGGCAAGGGTGCACAAACGGATATGTGCGAACGCATGAACTGGTGTAAGTAAGGACATGTGTGAGTGCAATTAGATGCAAACACATTTGTGGGCAACTACATGTAAGGAGTTGAGGCTGTGAAAAAAAAAGGAGGGAGGAGAAAGGGAGATGCCTAAGGCTCAAACTAACCTTACCATGTTAAGGAGAAAAAGGTCTATGCTATATATCTTATTAGTAAGTAGAAGGCTTATATATAAGCAAACAAGAGAAATGAAAAAAAAAAAAAATTAAGCATCCTCGATGAAGATGATATATTATAATATTAATCACCTTCCCAATATATTATACTTATCTGAACCAACTTTCTAATCTAGTATTTTTCTATGATAACATAGTTTCTTAGGCTTGTTTCTATTATTTCTTAACTCTTAGTAATTTTACTTGAACTATTATTTTATTATTTCTTTTTATGACATAGTTTAGATTTGTGATATTGTTTGTGATATAAGTATGTTGAAGAAAGGAAAAATATTTCGTATTGATAAAAGGCAAAATGCACGGTTCTTATCTGAGGAAACAATATGTATCATTTCAAACTATATATCATTTCAACTCTGAGAGCAGGAGTTGAGTTGATTGCAACAACGCAACAACAATATCAAGCCTCTATCCCACTATGTGGGATTGGCTACATGAATCCTTTTTTCTCCATTGTGTCTTGTTAAGAGTCAACTTCACATTTAAATCTAATAAGAAACGGTCATTTTTAATATTTTCTGACTAAGTCTTTTTAGGTCTACATCTATCTTTCTTAACATCGGCCAAATCTAATATATCTACTCACTGCAACAATAGCAGCAAAAAAAAGTCTGATGAGAGTAAAGCCTCTTTGTTATATGTTTTATTAAGTACAAGGTGTATATATGCAAACATGACGAGCATAGTAGGAAAATGAGAAGGCGTAGAATATCCTACCTTATTTATGAGGATATGTTACAAGAATACATTGCCTTCCTAATCTAGTATTTTTCCTAAGCCACCTTTCCAACATAGTTTTTCTTTTTTTTAATGATGGCATTTGCGTTGTTAGGATACAACAGATGTAGTTCCTTGGCTTATTTCTGTTGTTTCCTAACTTAAATAATGGCACTTGAACTGTTAACTAGTATTTCTCGTTGTAAGGTTGTTTAGATTTGTGATATGGGTATGTTGAAGAAAGGAAATATATTTATCGTACATTACAGCATGTTATAGTTATTTCTCACCTGTAAAATGGGCACCTCTTATGTGAAGCAACATTATAACTAGATTTACTATCTACTTCAAGGTCTAGTAATTTCATAAATGCAAACTGTCACTTCACTGCTAATATATATATATATATATATATATATATATATATATATATATATATATATATATATCTTGATTTAAAGCTAAACGCAATGTAAATTGTGGTTTAAACGGACATTTGAAGGATATTTCTGTTATCTTACGCCTGCCTCTATTCTCATTCTTCTATTGTACATGGATTTCTTGTTGTGCCACATCGGTTCTTCTATTTCCAGTTCTTCTATCAAGCATGGCTTTCTTGTTGTACCACATCTGCGGAAATTATTTGGTCTGTTGGGAATTGTGATGCCAAGGTGGAACCAGTTAAAAGTTTATTTTCTATTAATCTGATGATTGCGCGTTGCTATTAAGTTTTAAAAAGGTCCTTATTAATTTGTTGGTTTGTGTACCACATCTTTTTTTAGTCGAAGTGCTTTTTATTGTGGTTGGTGTTATTTTTCTAATGGAAGTTAGATCTGCCCTGTTAACAGTCAAGGGGGTTTGGTCATTTTGAGGACTGATTGTTTTTAACTTAATATAACATTATTTTCTTAGGCACGTTTGGTTTTTTGTATGACCTTTCTACTAAATTTTCTCTGGAGACGTGGAATGTATTAATCTTGATTGCAATTACATGATCTTTCTACTAAAATAAGAAGTTTTTTTATAAAAATTGGTTTAAATGTAAAAATTCTGATAAAATATATAAAGAAGCAAGTAAGGAATCTAAGAAAGCAATATGCGATGCAAAGATCTTAGCTTTTAATGATTTATATAATAGATTAGATACTAAGGAGAGAGAAAGATATATGTATAAGTTAGCCAAATAAAGAGATAGTAATAAGAATTTAGTTCAAGTGAAGTGTATTAAGGATGAAAATCAAAAAGTATTTTTCTTAGAAGATGATATTCAACAAAGGTGGATGAGATATTTTGTTAAACTTTTTAGTGAAGATTGTGAAAATACGATTGACTTTAGTGACCTTAGCACCCTAAATGAAAATAAAGATTTTTGTTTTTATCGGCGTATTAGTAAAATTGAAGTTAGAGAGGCTTTAAAGAAAATGAAGGGTTGAAAAGCTGTTGGACCTGATGATATTCCAATACAGGTGTGGAAATGCTTAGGAGATGAAGGAATTTCTTGGCTTACTAAACTTTTTAATACTGCTTTGCAGACTAAAAATATATAATATAAATGAAAAATGAGTGTGTTAATTCCTATTTTTAAGAATAAAGGTGATGCACAAGATTGTGCGAATTATAGAGGAATTAAGTTAATGTGTCATACTTTTTAAAACTATGGGAGCGAGTTATGGAGCGTAGGTTACGGCGTTATACTAATGTTTCTCAAAATCAATTTGGATTCATGCCGGGTAGGTCTACTATGGAAGCCATACATTTATTGAGAGGTTTGATGGAGAAATATAGAGAGGAACAGTAGGATCTACATATGATATTTATTGATTTAGAGAAAGCATATGATAAAGTTTCAAGAGAAGTGCTATGGAGTGTTCTTGAAAAGGAGTTAATAACGTTTATATTCAAATCATTAAAGATATGTATGCAGGAGCTATTACTTGTGTTCAAACACAAGGTGGTTTGACCAAGTATTTTCCTATTTCGATTGGATTACATCAAGGATCAGCCTTAAGCCCATATCTTTTTGCTATAGTCATGGATGTTCTTACTAGACATTTGCAAGAGGATGTACCTTGGTGTATGCTTTTTGTTGATGATATTCTTCTTGTTGATAAGACTAGAGAGGGAGTTGAAGGTAAACTTGAATTATGGAGTCTAAAGATTTTCGTTTGAGTAGATCTAAAACGGAATATATGGAGTGTAGTTTTAGTAGTAATAGACCTAGTGAGGGGATTGTGACTTTGGGCGATCAAGTCATTAATAAGAGTACACTTTTTAGAAATCTTGGATCTATTATTCAGAGTGATGGTGAAATAGATGGGGATATTATCAGCAAAATTCAAGTTGGATGGTTGAAGTGGAGGAATGCATAGGGCTTGTTGTGTGATAGAAAAGTCCCCCTCAAATTTAAGGGAAAATTCTATAAGATGGTGGTGAGACCTGCAATGCTTTATGGTGCCGAATGTTGGCCATTAAAAGAGAAGCATAATACTAAGTTAAGTGTTGCAGAGATGAGGATGCTCAGGTGGATGAGTGTTTTTACCCTTAGAGATAGGATACGAAATGAGCATATACATGTAAAGGTTGGAGTAGCTCTAGTAGAAGATAAGATTAGAGAGAGTTGCCTTAGATGGTTTGGTCACATAAAATGGCGGCCTTCTGATGACCCGGTTAGGAAAGTAGAGGTATTAGATTTGACTTATATTAAGAAAGGTAGATATAGACCTAAAAAGACTTGGTTAGAAAATATTAGAAATGATCTTTTTTATTAGATTTAAACGAGAATTTGACTTTTAACAAGACACAATGGAGAAAAAGGATTCATGTAGCCGACCCCACGTAGTGGGACAAAGGCTTGATGTTGTTGTTGTGTTGTTGTTGCAATTAAATTTGAAATCCCTTTCGTGTGCCATTTAAACCTCTTGCTATTTCACATAGATATTTCTCATCCATGTTCTGCCTATATACTCATGCAGAATATCATGTGTTAAAAGCTTCATCATGTTGAAAGGCTCCGTCCTCTTATTAGAATACTAAAGATTTTTAAACAATGTTGTCCATTCTGTTTTGTTTTTAATCTTTTGTTTTGGGTTGTTTAGCTGTATATCTTTGGCAATGCTGAGCTGGCTCTTCTAATACAGTTGATGGTCCCCATTTGTCTATTGATAATTAATTCATTATCAGTTTACACTTGACATTTGAAGGATGTTGAGCTACATCTTTTACCAAGTTGTATTTTTTAAGCATACTTTGGTTCATTGGGTATTTCAATCTTCCTTTAGATCTGTGGAATTGTGAGAGAACTATGACTTTGCTTCATGCAGTACAGCAAAACACATTTCTAAATGAAGTTAAAGGGTTTGCTTGTGATAGCTGCTGCAACATTTATGAAGGTGGTTGTAAAGATATTGTGCGAAAGTAAAGTTGTTGTACAAAATAGTTTCCTAGCATAAAAACTTTTGGAAAGCAGCGAAAAATCATTAACTATACAAAATATGATTGCGATTTAAAAAGTAAAACAGTAACTCTAAATCTCCATGTTTTTGAGTCCCATAAATTAGTTATTTACCTTTTGTTAATTATCCTACTTGCACCTGGAGAAATTCACGGATGTCTTATGTTGAGTGATGAGCCGTTTGATTGTGCACATTGGTGAAATTTAAAATAAAAAAATTCTGATGCTGTGTTTGATTGAGTTGAGCAATTTGCATGATGTGGGCCAAACAAGCTGATTTTTTCTAAATAGCTCTATTATATTTCTGATTGTGGCTACCATTTTTTAGAACTGAAAGAAGTCTAACTGTAGAACAAGCTTTCTAACTTTAACTTTCTTTTAAGTCTCTTTTGTTTCTAGTTAGACAATATCTTGTTTGACTACAGACACAAATGCTATATACTTGTTTTGAGGCATTTATTATTGCTTTATTGTGTTCATTTTTGTTTAGAAATTCCAGCACGTAGTTTGCTGGGATGATTAGGGGAATGTGTGGCTTGCTGATCGCATCACTGAACTTCTTTTGGTACAGCTGACAAAGATGTGTCTCTTCAATACATCATTACCTTGCTTAGATAATCTTGAACTCATTTCAGAAATTCGAAGGTTTTTGTGTTTGTTTCTGTTAAGAAGTCACGAATATGCAACTATTATACCAGGGTTGCCAAAGTTGGCCTTGTGGTCTCTTCTATTTAAAATTTGTGTTGAACTAATAACAGAGCCTTTTTTATTGACAGGTCTTGTGTTCTTTTCTGTTATTTTCTTATGAATAAATTTGATCATTGTCAATTTCATTTTTGCCGTTGCAAAACTAGTTCTTGTTGTTGTGCTTATGTTGCTTGATGAGGTGACGTTCACACTTGCTTTTCTATTTCTTTCTGTGTGCGCTGCAGATTGTTCTTGTGCATGCCCCTTTCTTGTGTTGATATGTCTGCTGGTTTTGTGAATTATAGCGATAGCCTCACTTGTTTGCTTCAAAGTGTTAATTATGCTAGACATGTATTTTGCCCGACAAAATCTGCACAGAATCAGCCGTGTGACGTGTCTTTTAAAACTTTAAGAGAAAAGTACCTACGTTCATGTCTACCATGGTGGGACCCATTTTTGCTGCTGCTGCCGCTGTTCCTGCTGCGGCTGTTGTTGAATGATATATGCTTCAATCCTTTTTTTTTTAATCATCAAAACAGTAAAACTAATTCTGTTTTACTTTGTTTTTTTCTAGTAAGGGTTGATTGATATATATCTGTAATTGTGTGAACTTCTCGCCATGGGTTTTAATTTTTCTTCTATTTTCCAGCATGCCCATGGTTGCAGATAAATTATTTGGCCATCATTCTCATTGTTTTGTAACTGATTTTTTTTTTTAATTTCTGTTATGCATGTATTGATTATTGTGTTAAGCTCCTTAATATTTAGTGGTGGATCTTATCTTTTCACTACCAATTTGGCAGCATATTGCGTAGTTGCAATTGAGTCAATCGGCAGACAGATTCCTATTGCTTTCTTGGAAAGAGTCAAAGAAGACTTTACCAAGAGATATGGAGGAGGTAAAGCTGCAACTGCTGTTGCCAACAGCCTTAACCGGGAGTTTGGGTATGTTTTAATTGCCGCGTACAAATAAGAAATTTCCTGCTGTGTTGTAAATTTTTTTAAAAAAATTCTTTTGGTACTAACTATTTCTCAATTGCACTTAAGGTCCAAACTGAAGGAGCACATGCAATACTGCGTTGATCATCCTGAGGAGATTAGCAAGCTAGCCAAAGTAAAAGCTCAGGTTTCTGAAGTCAAAGGAGTCATGATGGAAAATATAGAGAAGGTGATATAATCTTTCACAGAGCCTCTGAAATTCCACAATTCTGACATCTGATTCATTTACATGCCACATCTTTTTGTTTTGCCTGAAATGATTACTCTTTTTATTTAAACTTGCGAGTTTTGTTTTTGGCTCACTTGTTACAGAACTTGTCAATCTGCTTGACAGGTTTTGGATAGGGGGGAGAAAATTGAGCTACTTGTTGACAAGACTGAAAACCTTCGTTCTCAGGTAATTAAGCCCCTCGTACAACTTCAGCTTTTTCTAAATCCTTGCTATTACAGTTTGTCTATGCTACCTTTCTGATGCTTTACAAATTGTAATAACTTTTATCGAGTTTTGGCTTTGTTGAGTTAGCTCATGAAGAGTATTTGCAGGCGCAAGATTTCAGGCAGCAGGGAACTAAGATGAGGAGAAAGATGTGGCTTCAGAACATGAAGGTGAAGCTGATTGTTTTGGGCATCATCATCGCCCTAATCCTCATCATCGTTCTTTCTGTTTGCCATGGATTCAAATGCTAATGTTGATGACTAGTTGAACAAAGGCGAGCCATCTTCCACGCTTGACCTTAATATTCAAGTAAATGCCCTCAACTTCTGCGTGCTTGAGGATGCTCGTGCTCTTTTGATCATCTGTGGTCTGTATTTGAGTTATTTTATGATATTATTTTTTCATAGATCTGTTATAGCAACTCTTATGGCTTTGCATGTATAGTCGTCGTACTTCCGAGGATTTATTTATATGATGTTTTCCTCTTCATTTTATTACAACTTGATGAGTAATTGCTTTTAATGGTTCTGCCTTCCAGAAAGCTGTTCGCTTTGTTCGCTTTGCTTAAGTTTTTCTAAGCGTAAATCAACAAATAAATAAGCTGTTTGGTTGTGGAAGCTTGAGAAGATTTGTGAGTTTTCACTAGTTATTGCGTGCCAACGCTCACTGCCATCGCTGTCGGCCATTGTCGCCATCCATTGCTGTTTTCGTAGGTACACTTGGACTGTTGCTCGCCTCCGTCGTTGTCTTTGTTGCATTTTAATTATTATATTTTTACCTCACAGTCAAGTAATTATAAAAAAATTTTAACTCTTAAATTTTATTTACACGAAATCAATTATAGTAAAGTGTTTCAAATATATAATTCTACTTTATGAATGCATCAAAATTTTTTAAATGCTGGAATGAAACGGTCATCTTTACTTTTCTGAAAAGAGTAATGCCATTTTCAATTAAATCCGCATCTGAAATAAGATTATTTCTTTTCATGTGCTCGGGATTTATGCGACCTAATTAAAGATAGAACATGCGAATTAAAAAAAAAAATTAACAAATTTATTTATTTGTAGAAATGAAGCATTTAACAAGTATATACATGAAAAGGTTGGAATACTACTAGTGACGTAAGATTAGAGAGGGTCATTGGATAGTTTTGACGTATAAATCCGTCTACTGGTGGCCCGATTAGCAGAGTAGATATATTGGATATGGCATTTGTTAAAAAAGATAGAGATAGATTTAAAAAGATTTGGCTAAAAAAATATTAGAAATAAATTTTTTAATTAAATTTAAATGAGAATTTGAGAAGGTTATGGAGAAAAAAAATTTATATAGCTATCTCTTGTGGGATAAAGGATTGATGTTGTGATGGTTGAAGAAATGAACATTTAAAAAAAAAAAAAAAGCATACCAAAATGTAGCGACTTTCACGCTTATATCTCCCAATATGCCGATCGTGTGATCAATTGAAACTATGGAAATAGGGGCAGGGAAATATCTTAGTTTATGATTACTTGAGGGGGTTTTGTGCCAACATTATCATGAAATATGTGACCGACAACCCTTCTACCATTCAATCACACGTCCGGAAAGAATTTTTTAATCTAAAAATTTAAGAGGAACCTGTGAAATTTCATCACATCTGGCTTCGCATGATCTTACCCATCAAAGATGGTGAGAGCTGCACAATCTAGACTCGATCAAGCAGTTAGTAACACAATGGCCAGCCAAGCTCTATTTATATGTATCTGGATTTGAACAAATAAGACCAGTGATTAAATGAGGGTCTAAAAGCTCACTGGAGCTTGAACGCTAATAACAATAATAATAATAAAACTTGGGCCTAACAGATATATGCTTAGGTCTGCTAAGTTTGCTTATTGATCAAGTTGGCTGATAAATAGCCCAGACAATATTCGTGATTGCACTGGCTATTAAAGGCTTTATCGTCAGTCTATCAAAGGAAAAAAAAATGTATATTACAAAGTGATAAATGGTGATATTATGCAATTGTTTGTGCGGTCATGGTCTCATTAGAATCCATTGGGGCAACTCTGGCTAAGGTGAAGCCTAATTTGCTTGGCAGTGCACATGCGTGGGATCAGGTTCAAACTTGCTTTGAACCTCTTGTGATAGTTGATCGGTTTTTATTTGGTGCCCGTTTTATGTTAGATCATGTTCGAACACTTTTCAACGCATGCTCGAACCTAGTTTAAAACATCTAGAAATTAGATAATAATTTTGTTTGTGTTTATTTTTAGAGCATTTTTTTTTAAGGCGAATAAGTATCCATTTTCTTGGGCAACATGAAAAGGAATGGAAAGAAGAAAGCATAGACAGATGGACTTTTAATTAGAAACATATCAAATGATTAATGGTTAAAGAAGGTTTTACCTTGAAGATCTCATATATCTTTTTATAAACAATTACATAGTAGATAAGAGCCAATGTAGTTTGAAGTTGGTATATTGGTTTGATGGAGTACAATCCACAATGTCAATTTCTCCAATCAAAATAATAATAGAATAAGAATTTACATTTTTCTTTAATGATACATATATATACCATTTGTGTGTTAACCATGTCAAAAGAGATTTCAATTGTAAATTATAGCTACAACTAATGAATTCAAATATGCTTAGATTAGGTGATGGCAAATGAAGATGATGCAAGGTCAATCAGCCTAAAATATTCTAAAGATGTATTAGATGTTGGTTTAAAATTGATCAATGTGATGATGTGGACATGCAATATGAAAATATTGAACACCTTTCGGCCTGATCTTAGGCCCTGACTCACCCCTGCAAATGGCGATACTCCATACATGCTTTGTTATTAAAGCATTCATTAGAGATTATAACCCTACTATATGATGTAGTTGAAACTAGTAACCTAGTGAAGTCTTCTAGTTCATAATGTAGCTTGGGGCTAAAGGCTTGAAACTCATTTGAACACATAATGTTTATTTAGTTCAAATGATTCAAACCTTATACTAAAGTTTGAATCTTATTTGAATCTTGAATCTATATTTCCAGCATAGTTTGAACATAGTTTCATATTTAATGGTCAAACCTAATGTTTGAGTTAGAACATCATATTAAATGTTTAAATTTTGTTTGAAACTCATTCTAAGTTTATTTTTTGTCATGTATTTCTACTGCCTCCTCCTCCTTTCTATTATACTCTGAGATTGCAGACATTTAAGGGGATGATTAATACATTCTAACCTAAATGCTTAAAAATGGATCATACCATAATGCAATGATAAATGCTACATTCAATCTAGCTATGAGATCATTTGAGAAGTTGTTTGGAAAAGAGATATTTGAGCAATATTAATAGTATTCGAGCGTTTGCATGGGCCTGCACGAGTATCCCTTATATTTCAATTGGAAGATAATTTCGTACAAATTTGACTTTCTGGCATATTTTTTCAAATAAAAAAATATAAAAGGCATAATTGCGTAAATAGACTCATTATAAGGCATATAAAGTTACCATTCCTTTTATTAATAATGATAAAATTTTAAATGTCGATAAATTCGAAGAGTTATAATCTTTTATATATATATATATATATATATATATATATTATGATTTAAAACTTACACCATTATTTATTTATTTTAATAGTTTATTATTTTCTAGACTCTAGTCTTAAACTTTTTATTGAAAATTGAGCAATTGAATATAAATTCACAGACATAATACACATCATGCGAATATTTATTGACTTACATGAGAGAGTAGTAAGAATTTCATGGTTTTAATCAGCATCAATCATTGGAAGATCAATTAAGGCCATCATGTGAAATTTTATTCATCAATGAAGTTGTCTAATTAGGAGTTTTGTTGAGTAGTAAGAGTATTACTTTTAATTTGTGATATATTTCCAAAAAAATCAGTTGATCGACAGAATCTTGATGCATTGCATGTATTAAAAACCATGAAACAAATTGAAGGCCATCGAGTTAGATTTCAACAAACTTATAGTTAAAGTGAGTGTCTCATTGTGATGAACCTAACAACAATAAAAATGATATTATCTGAGTCCAAAATGAGCCCAAAGTAAGCACTTAAATTATGATTAAAAATGTTATTGTATTAATTAAATGACTAAATGATCTCCAATCTTACATGTTAATTATTAAATCAAGCGCTTGGATGAAATGAATCCAATGAGTGAAAATTTACTCCATTATGAGTTCATTAAGATACTTAAATGTTGAATGAATGATATATGATTAAAAGATTTAATTTGGATCATCTGATGAAGTTTATATAAATTTGGTAGGTTTTATTAAAATGCATTTCCTAAAATACTATGAATAGACTTTAATTCGTTATATGAAAGGGATCTAAATTTGAGTTTTAAATGGAAATCGTAAAGACTTTAGAGCTTTACTCGACGTTCAATGCCGATGATTATTGACATCTTTCATCATCAATTGAAAGCCATTTTCATTTAACCTCCATCAAATGACTATCCTAATACATTCACCATCATTATTCAACTGCCATCATTTGACCGCCATCACTTAACTGGCATTCCCCAATCACCTTCGTACAACTGTCGTTATCGGACTAACATCGTTCAACCATCTTTAGTAGGAAGTTAAGCTTATTTTACATACTTCTTAAGTCTATTATCTCTAATTGAGGAGAAAAGACACCATTTGTAATTTTTCTTATTTAGTGGATCACCATATGATTTTTCTTTCTTAGATTTTCTATAATAAAACTTCGGAACTTACTCTTGATAATGTTTATACTTTATATATTGCTTTTTGAGTTTGGGTAAGGTAAAAACTCACATAGAGTGATGGAGCCATGTGAAATGCTTAATTGAAATTTTTTATTAAAAAACAAGCATTTGAAATATAAATTAATTTGTTAAATTATAAATATTACTTGATATTTTATTCTTAATGTATTAAATTAATTTATTGAATTATTTAAATATTCATAAATTAAATCGGCCGGTTCAATGGAACCAGTTCACCAGTTTGTCGTTGAACTGACCATTATTGTCGGTTCAACCTGATTTGATGCAGAAATGGTTTTCAGGATGAACCATATTGACCTTAAGATAAGTTCATGGTTGAATCGGTCAGACCGTCCGGTCTTTAAAAACCCCGGTAATAAGTCAAGTTTTGAATGCTAGATTCATCCAAAAAGTTTATCAACCCAAATGGCTAATGAATGCTATTATAATTAAAAATGTTAGTGGAAATTATAAGTATGCGTAGATTACACTAATTTGAAAAAAATTTGCTCAAATGGTAGCTTCCTCCTCCCCGTTATAGATCAATCAATGGCTGCAACTTCTTGTCATCAAAATGCTTAATTTTATGGATGCTTGTTCTGAGCACAATCCGATAAAGATGAATATAACATACGAAGAAGCTGCCTCTTTTTAGATGGACAAATGATTATATTATTATCGAGTCGTATTGAGTTGAAGAATGTGGATGCCGCTTATCATCTTGTCATGAAGAGGGTCTTCAAGAACCTTATTGCACCATGTAAGTATATATTGATGGCATATTGATAAAGAGTTTTGAGAAGAGTTGATATCTTTCTCACTTAGAGAAGTACTTTCAACTCCTCCAACATTGTAATATATGCCTCTTGATCAATTATGTTTTTGGGATCACATCAAGTAATTTTTGAGATTCATACAAAATTGAAACAAATCCAATAAAGATTAATATTATATAAAATATGATACCTCTAAAAAATATAATTGAGGTACAATGCCGAAATGGATAAGTAGTAGCATTATTTCATTTTATTGGCTCACTTTTGAGATAAGTATTTATCATTCTTGAGGACACTTAAGAGTTTCCTGAAATATGGACTCGTAAATTTATAGATGAATGTCAAGTCAGCTTCGAGCAACTCAAGGCATATATTGTCATGCCTCAATATCTAAATTAGAAGAATTGTTTAATTATCTTTTTAATAATCTATCAGAGCTTCTATAAATCATCAATATAGATCAATATATATAGTTAAAATAATTACATGTCGTACGCAAGAACATATTTTACTATATTCATTCACCAAAATCATATTTACAATAACCAGAAGATCACTAACAATTAATAAGTTATCCAGAACTCCTGACTATAAAGGAATAAAATAAAAACAAGGAACCTGAAGATCTCAATCCACCTCACTACTCAAAGCCCTAGCCTCCTTCCTTGACCTGAAATCAATAAAACAACTTAATGAACTTACAAAGCCCCCTAAACTCACACTAAAGCTTCTAATACAAAACTTAAAGAATGAATATACATGCTTAATAAAATCAATAACATTCAATATCATCAATGATCAATTAGCACTAGTATAGTTCAATATGATCAATAGTGAAACAAGATTCATTACGCTTAAATCCATAAATCAATAATAGGTGCGAGGATATAAATGTGTCGATAATCAATAAATCATTATAGTAGGGGATAACACAGAAGTAATTAATAAATTAGTGATCAATAAAATCAATGATGTAGATTATAAACTTACAGGTGTCAATGCCATCAGTCTTGTCTATCTTATCAATTATCTATTATATGAAATCAGTACATGTAATCATTCATATAATATATATGCACACACATTTCTTTATCTATCTATCAATGCTATAAATGTATGTATATATGCATCCGTATATGATTAAGTAAGGCAGGACATTCAACTTTATGTGATGTTTTCATTTTTCATATGTATTTGTTATATCACTATATCATCATCATTATCATTGCATAATCTTTATTATTATTATTACATGTGACTTTCAATAAATTATTAAAAGTCACCATGATTTACCTGTTGGCATAATTCAGTCATTAGTTGCAGGCTACAACCAGGATAAGATCACAAATTATTTTTTAAAGGAAAGCCCATCGACCCACCCTTCTACGTTGTGTATTATATTTTAATAGCCAGCAACCCGTATTAATTATAATATTAGCAACTAGCCTTCCTTATTTACATGCAAATGCCATATTTATTTTATATTAATTGTATTAATTTCTCTTTAATATAAGAAATGTAATATGAATGCTTATATCTATAAACTACAGGAAAGTCTAAATATTAATCTATAGCTTAGAAAATCATAAATTTTATTTTACCTTATGAAATTTAATAATATTACAGTCAAATGTCCATAAAACTCATATCTATCATATAAGAAAAGTTAAATGATAAAAGTGCGATAAATTAGGAGAAAATATACTTTTATCGATTTAAGAGAGATTAAATTCATCAAATTCAATAGTATTAAAAACTAAAGTGAGATTCATGTTACTTATGATGATCAGAAGACTTTTCTTTAATAGAAGCAAAAGACGAAAATGATCAAAACTAGCTTTCTCTATCCTTCCTCTCTCCTCTTCTTCTCCATTTCCCTCTCTTCTTCTAAGGCAAGCTAAGAGAATTGGGGAGGTGGAGGCGTGAGGCGGTGGCGCTGGGGGGGGGGGGGGGGGGGGGGGGGGTGGGGTAGTGCTTAGGATTTAGAATAAAAAATATATAAAAATGCTATTAGTGGTCTAGCATCACAACACTCTGACCCAATGCTGCAGCGTTGCATGTTGAATTTAGAATTACTGTGGAATAAAGACTCCAATGTCATAGTAGTGATTTCTAGCATTATTGCGCTCTCAAGCCTAGTGCCATAACACTACCAAACACAACCTCAAAGTGCTCAAGTTTAAACAGAAGTTCAAATTTTTATTTTAAAATACTTTTCATATTTTTGGTTGTTATATATATGGCCTCAACAAGATCTTGTCTGATATGGATGGGCGATAACAAATGACAGATAAGTCTGCCTTAGCATTATCATTCACAACAAGAAAGTTATGCTTATTTTATCCCACATTATTGGAGTTTATACTCATCTTCCACTTAAGGCCATTCTTTAAAAGCTTTTAGTTAATTAATGTAGTGATCAACAGAGTTGGGAGAATTTGATATTCATTTTCTTGCATATGTTGAATATTGTCACATGTATTTGCTGACTTTATAATTGAATGCACCATTCTTGATTCAACAAGCCACCCTATTATGTCAGCAATGTTTTGTCTGATAAGGAAGGGCGATATACAATAATAGATAAGTTTGCTTGCCATTATCATTCTTAACAAAAAAAGCTATGCTAATTTTAATTCCACATCATTGGTGTTTATTCTTAGCTTCCACTCAAGAGCATTCTTTAAAATCTTTTGACTAATTAATTAAGTGATCAATAGAATTGGGAGAATTTGTTATTCATTTTCTTGCACAAAATCGAATATTAAATTACAAGTACTTGCTGATTTTATGATTGAATGCACCATTCTTGATGCAATCAAGCCACCACCTGCTTTTTATCTACCCATTGGATATTGCACGTTAGTGGAACATCTAAAAGTTTAGGTGTTAGGTTAGAGATCCTACCCCTCTCTCCACAATGTGATACTTTAGAACATAGAATTTGCTTCAAGTTTGCTACAACTAATAATGCCACTGAGTATGCAACCCTTATCATAGAGATAAAACTTGCCATTGATTGTGGAGCCCATGATTCATAATGAATCTTAATTCATGGATTCTAAAGTAGAGGAAGACTTTGACACCATAATCAATGGGTTATATAGTACCTCAAATTAGTGAAGTCATTTCTTTCTCCTGTCAATGCATAATAGATTATTTACATACTCTGGGTATAAAATGCTTAAGCCAATGCCCAACCAATTTGTAATTTCATCATTAGGAAATCTATATAGGATAAGGTGTATTGACACTTCCATAGTGTTCAACGTTCATGGGAGAAATAATTCATTGAAGAATAAAAACAGACCTCTTGAATGGACCCCATACTCTCCTTCACACATGATGGTACATTGCTTATAGACTCTATAATTGCCATTCATCGCCAATGGCAAATTGCAAATTTTAGCAATATACACTTCCATAGTGTTCAAGGTTCATGGGAGATACAATTCATTGAAGAATAAAAACAGACATCTTGAATGGACCCCATACTCTCCTTCACACATGATAGTACATTGCTTATAGACTCTATAATTGCCATTCATCACCAATGGCAAGTTGCAAATTTTAGCTTTAGTGGAGATAAATTGTATTAAAAAAACATTCATAGGAATATATCTCAAGTGTCTTTCATTGTTAAATGCTGAATATACACTTTGAGAAGTCCACTCATGAATATGTGAGGAGCACTTAGGGGACAAAGCATAACTAAAATAGATCTGAAGATAGGGATTCTATTCACCAACTGTGCTTTAGACTTTATTTAAAAAATATAATAATTATCAAATGCCTTTCAACCTCACTCATATTCTATCAGTAGAGCTTTACTCTCTCCAAAGCCCTTGTCCCTTCTCTTAATGGGGGATCAACATAATAAGACCTTTTCTCATAGCCATCAGATAATGAATGTTCATTATCATAACAATTGACTACTTTACTAAGTTGGTGAAAATTGAGCTACTCATAAAAATTACTGAGATAAAGGCAAATTAGTTTGGTTTGAATAACATCATTTGTCACTTTAGTTTCCTGGAAACTTTCAAAAATAAATTCTGGATAATTCGAGCTCTGATTTCAATAAAAGCATAATTTCAAACCCAATGACCCAAAAAATGATTTGATTTGAGTATAAATGAGCCAAAATCAAGTAGTTGAAGTTTGATTGGAAATTTTAAGATATTAATTGAATAAACAAATGAATTTGCAAAACGCTACTCCCCAAATAGTATAAATAAACTCCATTCCTCATATGAACATGACCTAAATTTGAGTTTTGAGAGAGCTTGGAGATCTGAAGAATTTTAAAGCTTTACCTGATGTTGGATGTCGACGAACACTGCCATCTTTTACTATCATCCGCTTGTTGCCGTTTGACCACTACCTCCGACCGTCATTATCTAACCACTATAGCATGACTGTCCCAATACATTCACTATCATCCTACCACCTTCATCCAATTATCATCACTTTACCAACATTGCTTAATCATCACTATTTGACCACCATCATCTAACCATCTTCACCAAACTAACATTATTAGCAGGAAGTAAAGTTTGTAGTACATACTTTATAATCCTGTCATCTCTATTATTGGAAAGAGTAGGCTTTATATTTGTATTTACACAAATTATCATGTCATCTAGGTCATATCCTATAATTTTTCTCTTTGCAAAATTTTAATGTTAAAAATTTTGGTTTTGGCACTCAAAAATTGTTATTATTAATATAGTTATTAAATCTGAGTTATATACTCATATTAAAAAAATATTGGGTCCTTCATATAGATATACTATTTTTAGTAGTTTCAAAACTTCCTTCCATTTCTGAATTAAGCCTAAAAGCATTATTTGTTAGAGCGCTTTTCCGAGGTCGTGGTAGCATTTTATAAGCCGCTGAGCCGCTGAGGTTTAAGCGCACGCCTCGTGCTGGGCATCCTCTGCCATCTAGGGTTTTAGAGCGGGCGGCCTCCAACTTCCTGTGTTTTATCGTCGCCTATACCAACGGAAGTTCTAACCCTAATCTCGCCGTAATCATGGATCGATACCAGAGAGTCGAGAAACCGAGACCTGAGTCTGCCATTAATGAGAACGAGATCCGGATCACCAGCCAGGGTCTCATTCGCAACTACATCAGCTACGCAACCAGCCTTCTTCAGGTTCATCCGACACCGTCCCTGCATTTGTATAATTTTCTTTCCGTTGGTTGGTAGCTGTTATCAGATTTTGATTGGTAATGTATTTCGCTTTATGGATTTGTTAACCTGTATTATTTTTGCTTCCTGGCCTGATTACGAATTGTGATAACCCATGATGCCATTCCTCTCACATTTTGGGAGATTGAGTGTGATTATGCTCTTGTTTGTTGGGAGTGTACGTGAAGTCCTTCGGCTTTTGTTAGTTGTAAGCCACATTTTTGTGTTGAGTAATGCTACATTCATAGGGTTGTAAGTGAATAAGTGTACTTGATGAACATCTGGATACTCGTTCAATTTTTTTTTATAATTGAGCAAATTTGAACAAAATTTTAAATGCTGTCATATAAATGAATAAATTTGAGCATTAACTTGTTCATTTATGTTTGTGAACATACTTGTTTATAGTTTAACAAGTAGCTTGCTAAGAACTCAATAAAATGATCAGCAAATGATTGCTTAATTATTTATTTGATGACTTATTATATGTTCTTCTATCAATTTTTCTACATCTTATACATTTTGAAAATTTTGTATATTATTTAATTTATATGCTTGTTAAAAAATCAAATAAATAGTTAGATTTGTAGATTTAAATATTACTTACTAATACTTGTATTTCATCAAACAATGTAAAGTAATATCTAATGAATGATGTCAAGTTTGATTAAAATATATAAATCCAATTATATTTAGCAATTAGGCTATATTTTTAAATCCCTAGCATCAAATATTCAAGCCATTAGGCTTGATTAAACCTCAATTATAGCTTGGACTTGGTATGAAAAACTTATTACTAAGTTTGAATAAGATTTTAAAACTTGATTCATGTTCAAGCTCGGCTTGAACTTGAAAAGAAAATATGTAAACAAGTTTGAACAAGCTACTATGCTTGCTCATTTCAACCTTATTATTCCCCAAATAGATTCACAATTACTTAAAAAAAGATTCACATTTAAAATAAGATCAAATTAGCTCTTAGTAATTAATATTACAAAAAATACAAATATAATATTTTCTAGGAAAACACAGATCATATACAACAACAACAAAAACAAGCCTTTATCCCACTATGTGGGGTCGGCTACATGAATCCTTTTTCTCCATTGTGTCATGTTAAGAGTTAAATTCTCATCTAAATCTAATAAAGAAAGGTTATTTCTAATATTTTCTAAAACACAGATCATATGTGCATATAAAATTTATGTTAGAAGATTAGGAAGGAGAAGGATAGGCACAAGATTAAAATGATAGAATTTGTTGAAAATGATTGTGAAGAATATGCTTAACTACTTAGCAACACTCAACATGAATTAAAAAAAGATTGAGGATTCATAAAGCCAAACCCAACTGGTTGGGACAAGGATAATGATGATGGTGATGATTTTTTACGGAAAGGTGATAATGTTTTATAATATTTGAGCTATATTATTTAACTATAATATATTTTATGTAGACAAAGATTTATTCATATATAAGGTTATATCAAATGTAATGTCTTTGATTTAGATAGATTATCTTTGAACCAAATTTTAGACTTTTGCATCCAAATGTAGCTTTTTAACCCATAAACGAGGTTTTATCCGATATATGATCTTTTATTTAGATATATGCTATTTTGCTATGATATAAAGTTTTTGTTTCATATATGAAAATTTGTTAATGGCATTAATTTAATGTTTTTTTAAGCAATAACTTGTAAATTTGAATTTGGCCATATTGATGTCCCCTCATTTTAAGTTTGAATTATTTGCTGAGTACAACATTATTCTTTTTTATTTTAATGGCACGTTTGTTCATTGATGTTTGCCAAATGAGTTATTCATTGGATGGGAAATTTGTAAATAACTCTCCGTATTTTGACTGTTTGAAATGAACAATTTTTTCTTGGTTGTAGTGGTTATCATAGTGCTCTAATTCTTTTAATGATACTTTGACTTCATTCATTATTTTGTTTCCTCTTGTCATCTTGTTCCTTTGTTGCCTTCCTGGTACTGGAATGGAGCCAGTTTATCCATTACTCCCATATTATGTGTTGGCACTAGCATGTCATGCACCATTGAGCAACTAAATAATTACACAATAGCACCAATTTCTGCTCTCATGTTTTGCCAGGTTTTTTGAGTCCTCGTGCATTTGAATTCTAGTGTAATATGTTTAAGTTTTTTGCCTCTCCTCTAGTTGTTGAACTTTCTATAGATTATTCTCATCTCCATATGTTGTTCTAATACGACGGAAGCAAGGGTCCGCTTGGAGCGGGCCCAAGAGCCACTGGACCGGCCGGTCTAGCAGCAAATTTCGGCCCAGGTGGGGCTGGCAGACAAGGAGAGGGAGGTGGTTGAGGGGGTGAGGCCCAGCAGGGAATTAATACATTATATTAGGATGAAATCAATTATGAAATCCTTTCCTAATTGAATTTCAAATTGAGGAGGAGAACACTTTAGGAAGGAGGCTGATTTAGGAGGGAAGGAGAAAGCTTATTTAAGTCTATAGTAAGGTTTATTTTACTTTTATGCAAAGTTTTGTTTGAGTGCTGTAATTCTTTGTGTGAGGGATTCTAGCGTCGTCTAGGGTTTGGGAGAGACGGTCCTTCTCTCGAAAGAGGACCATTGTATCTTGCTTGGTTTGTATTTGTTCTCTTTATCAATAAAAATCTATTTTTGTGTGGAATTCCCTTGGAGTATTTTGCTGTTTTTGGTACCAAGACGTATCATGATCTTTCTTTGCTTCGCAATGTGATGTTTCCATATGTACATTATGATGCTTCTGTGGGTATTTATTTACTATTTTACTGAAATTTATATTTTAGTATTTCAATCATTGAAATGGCTGCATTCTTCTCTTTCCACAGAGGGGAACCTCTTAAAAAAATCTCTTTTTTATTTTAGATGTCTTGGAATTATACATCACTTGTACTTTGCAGCCAATTATGATTCAATAGTCTTTTTTTTTCCTGATTGGATGGGGAATCATTTTGGATTTATGCTTAAATCCAATCTCTAAGCATATCTTTTTAATTTGAACTGCTCTTGCTTCTTGCAAGATGTTATAAAAATGTTCTGTGCTTGATCAATAATAGTCTTTTGAATTTGAATTGCTCTTGTTTTTTGGATTTATACTTAAATCTAGTCAATTCTCTATTTGAATGCCATTTATTATAACTTATTCTTCTGAGTGGGTCTTTTTATCATTATGAATAATTTGGATGTTGCATGCTTTTAATATATTGTAGATTAATTTGTTTTAAATGACATCTCATTAAGATTTCATTTATGATTCTTTTTGAAATATTGACCCCTTAGTTTCGCTTTTACCTATTAACTCAGACAATTTTAGTCCTTAGCACTTTAATGCATTTTTCATCTTATAAGTGTGGTACTAGTTTAATTTATCTTTTTAGCTTCATTTAATGTTGCCCGAAATCATTTTCAGAGGTCAACAAGTAAAGGTTCCCTTTGTAGGAGTCTTACTAATATGATATTTCTTAAGCAGTTTCCATAAAGATAAAAGGCTTCTAGAGTGATTTCTAAACTATATGCTCTGTGTCATGTGCTTGGTGAGTTGACTCTTTTCATGAGAAAGGTTTTGAGGCATTCCTTGTCAGCATGGCCTTATCACCATACAAATGCAAATTTAATCAGTGAATCAAATTATGCAGCTATATGTCATCCAGTACATTTATCATATTAGCATCATTGAAATGAATTAAATGCCTTAAAACTTTCTTATATTATAGTTTATGCTTATTTGATTAGCTTGAATTAGGAAACTGAAATTGTTCGTTATGTACATTAAGTACCTTTGCATTCCATTATCTAAAATGCGCTACCCAGCAGTATATTCTTCTCATGAACATTAAATTTCACAATCAGGAAAAACGGGTAAGGGAAATCATGTTGAAAGCAATGGGACAGGCAATTAACAAAGCTGTAGCACTTGCCGAGATCTTAAAGGTTGCTGTTAGCCTTGTTTTCACATTATTGTTACCCTTTTGAGGCTAAACTCTTTGAATGCTAACCCATTATATTGTTTTAAATGCAGAATAGGATTCCTGGTATGCATCAAGATACTAGCATCGGTTCAGTCAGCATTACTGATGTTTGGGAACCAATTGAGGAGGGACTTGTACCGTTAGTTTTTTTTTCTTCCCTTCTTTATAAAGTAATTAAATCACTGAAGCTTGCTAGAAGCTATACCAAATGCTTTTGATCTTACAGGTTGGAGATGACACGGCATGTTTCAATGATTTCAATTTCTCTGTCAACCAGACCGCTCAACAAGAATTCCCCTGGGTAGTAGATTTGTTAATTCGTGCACCTGAAATATTGCTTTTTGATCTCTATATTATTTGTTTTCAATTGGCCTGTACAAATTAGAAAATTGGTCTGATTTTTAATCTCATTATTAACTTTCACTTGGCCCTTACAAATTAGAGTGCTATATTATTTGGCTGAGAAAAAATTGTGGAATATATATTTTTTTATTCTGCAGGTACCAGACTCCATTACATGTAGTGCAGCCGAAGATACAAAAATATCAACAGTCACAGCAATATCAGCAACAACATATGCCAAGACAACCACCAGCTCAGTATAATGATGGTATGGATTTATTTGTTTGTGGTGATTACATGTCCTTTTTAACTTGATGCGCTAATTGTCTCCTATTTATTCTGGTAATTTATTCTACTAATTATGTCATTGACTAATTTGAAGATTCATATGGTCGAGGGCGTGGTCGAGGTAGAGGAAGAGGAAGGAGCTGGGGCAGAGGTGGTTATGGTGGCTATGGTAATCATGGAGGATATGGAGGTTATGGAGGATATGAAGGATATGGAGGATATGGGAATAATCAAGGTATTATTGATTTGATTCGCTTGCTTTTATTATTGTTAGTATTTTTTTCATTGGAAGATTATTGAGTAGGTGCTTCTTTGTCCGTGGTTGTTGGGTTGGAGATGTAGAACCTGAGGGGTTGAAACTCCCTGCTGATTGACATTTCCTTATTTTTTGCTGTCTAAGCCTTTTCTCTTTGTTGTCTTTATTTAACTTGCATATGCTGCTGGTTTTTTTTGTGCAAATATTTGACTGATCGACTTCATTAATGCTAGAAAATGGTGGATGGAATTATAACTGGAATCAAGGCGGTGGTCGTGGTCGAGGAAGCTGGGGTCATCGTGGTAAACGTTTATGTCAAATCTGAATTTTCTTTTGTTTTTGTATTTTTCAAAACTGTGCTTGGGTTAAATTTATGTGAAAACTTCTGTGGTAATGCTTTGATGCTCTATCAAACTGTTACCAAGTTAAAACTGCTTGCAAAATTCAGTTTTACTTGTATGGTGCATCAAGCTAGCAAACAACACACTTTACTTTGACTTTGGAGCCCATTAATCAAATTTCTTATGTAATCTCTTAATGTCATGATAACTGTAATTCTTCGCCAACAACACCTCTCTATAAAACTTTAATTTCAAAGGATTAAAAAGGACTTTGTAAAAATTTGGTGTTGAGTTTGAAGAGGCAGAGGATGACAAGGGTGTCAAGGACATGTTAGCAAAGGATATTGTCCTTAGAGATACAACAAGCGTGCAGGATGTGATGGACGTTGCTTATTGAGTATGAGCTAGCACGGGTGTTATGGATTGTTAGGAGAGGCTAAAATCAGAATAATTCCTCATGATTTTGATGAATTTTTTCGTGTTAGGAAAGGTACGAGGTGTGCTCCAGTTGATGCCATAGTGGAGCACATTTTACGCACTCGGAAAGATTGTGCAACTCACCCTAATAGCTCTAGCATAGTAGGGTGAGGCTTAATTTGTGTTGTGGAGGTTCAAGACATGGAAATAATACATTATGCTTTTTGTGAAACACCAAAATAGTTGGTGAACTCAATTTGTTAACAAAGATCTTCACATAGTTTTTATTGGTTTTTTAATATCAAGAAAGATATGAGGAGTACTTCCGCAGATGCCATAATAGACACAATTCACATTGTGGGAAAGTTTATGAGGTTGCATCGATAACTGCTATGGTTGGTTGGGCATCCTTTACACATTGAACTTCAAATGAGAAATAGATCTTTATGAAGTTATAATTGATTTTGTTCTCTTTGGTTGTCACCACTTTACTCTAACATACTCATAATAGTTCAGGAAAGTGAGCCGCTAGGGATTTGGAACAATATATTGAGTTGAGGGGGTGAGTGGGATGCAGTGTCATGTGAAAGAGCAAAGGAGCAGATGGTGCCGTGTCGTGCATCGAGAGAGAACAACTAGGAGAGTGAGGTGATGTAGTTGGAAGATATGCAGGAACGGGGAGAGTTGAAACTAAGCTATGGTTTTGCTGTATGAGAGAGACGGATTATGGAAGATGAGTCACACGCGAGAGAGCAAAAGGAAGGAGTAGCCTTGGGGTTTCCACAATTGGTAGAAAGAGGGAAACCGGAGGAAGGGCGCGGGAGCTTTAGGAGATCATGAGGTGTTTTTGTGGGTGGGAGAGAAAATCATAGATAGCTAGGGTGCAGGAGAGAGTCATGCACTGGGATGTGCCACTGGGGGAAAGGGAGAGACGTGCAAAGGGGATCGCACAATAGTGAGAGCAGTAGGGAGAGAAATAGCAAGCAGGTGTGCGTTTGGGAAAGAGGTTGTTTGTAGCTATGGGGCTGTGGGCGCGAGCAACATTGCGACGTTGTACTGGCATGCTGTTTTGTTTTTCCATTTTCTGTTCTTTTTTTCTTATGAATAAGATTAGCAAAATAGGAATTACCCATATGAGCTCTTAGAATAGTCCAGCAAGGGTTGAACTAGCAGTCTTCCAGGACCGAAGAGTGCTTATATCTGCTTTATTTTTGCTGTTGCTCCTCCTCATATTTCTTCCATTCATAACAAATGAAATGACAAGGGGAACGTGATATTGCCGTGCAGTTTGTGGAATGGAGTGAAGATAAGGTGCGATCTCTGAAGACTGCCCGCATCATAGAGAAAATAGTTCCTCTCAGCAGTGAGCGGCTAGCAAGCCCAATGAAAATTTCTTTTGCTTTTTCAGTGGAGTTTTATAGGGAACATTTGTGGAATGTGTTTTTCTATTTCTTAATTAAATCACATTTCCTCCTACTTATATACTAACCAAACTGGTAAAATGTATTTACTATACCTTAGTTTCTTCGTACCAAGCAGTACTGCGAGGGTCTTTCAAGTCCATAATGCTTTAGCCGGTATATGATTGTCTTACATTATTTTTTGTGCTGTTGTAATATAATGGTGGCAGCTTTTGCCAGAGTTAATGTTCATTTATACATGTAATATATGGAAATTTGGTTGTTTTATTTTTATTTTTTAATCTTGACTTAACGATTGAAATATGCAGTTGCTGGTTATGAACGAGGAAGAGGAGGTGGAGGGAGAGGCTATGGCCGAGGAAGGGGCAGGATGGGTGGCCGTGGGAGAGGAAATCAAGCTTAACAAGAATGTGGTGATGGGATCTCTTTTCCAGAGCGTGCTTGCTTTCTTATATGGGCACTGGGCAGTGAAAGGTTGATCTAAGTGTTTCTTCTAGTCGTGATGTTGTGAGGTATGGCTATTGCTTTAGGATGGTTTCTTGAAGAGGATGGTTATGCTCTCTTTCTATTGTAAGTGTTATAAGTTCTTTTCCATTGTTGCCAAGTTTATGAGCATGCTGTAGTGGTTTCGTCTTTATAATTCCCCATCACCTTTTAATGGTTTTTAGATACGTGTATCTAATACTCAATTTTTCAATGTATATTGAAAAAAAAATCTTATTTTACCTGCAATGATTTCTTTATTGAAAATGTATAATGCTAAAATTTTCAATGTATCTAACGCCGTAGTGATTTTTTTATTGAAAAAAAAATCTAATTGTCACAAACTGTAGCACGTCTTCTCAGTAAGAAGGGCATATTGATTTGCAAGACTGCTTCAATTAACACTTCAATGTGTAACAGATAATTGATGGTTTTAGGATCCTTTGGATTGTAGGTGGCAGGTTGGCAGGTTCTACTTTCTTGTCCTCATCCTAGCCAGCGTGTATTTGGAATATAAGCTTCTTCCTATTGCCACTAAAATTAGGAATTCTCTCTCTCTCTCTCTATCTCTCTGACACATGGTTTAATGATCCCTATCTTTGTGAATGTTTTGGATCATCATCTATTCTGTTTTTTCAAGCTCCCATTCAATGACAATTTACAATCTGTCATTCTCAACAGCCATTATAATCCCTCTAGTCCGTATTCATCTCTTATCTCTCCACCTCCTCAAATCCTTCATTCTCAAATTTAATTGGCATGGAGATTTGCTCATCAAATACTCTATTTATATTTGAATGACTAGTATTAATGGACTCAAAATAGCTGACAATTGAATTGAAGAGATCTTGCGTAAAATCTTTTGTCCTCTCAACAATGCTGCTTGAGAATTGCATGTACCTCTTCTCATGCCTCTTTTCTCACAAGCTCATCAGACTTCCTCTCCAAAGAGGCATATGTTTCTTCTTTTGCCTTCAACTCCTCTTTTATTGCAGGGCTCACTTGTTAATATAAATTGCCTTATCAATGATTGCATCATCCTGGTTTATATCATTTGGATGCAAAAGGAATAATCGTCTCCACAGCAAAAGACCATTTATCATTTCATCTTTCGTACGTTCTATCAAATATCAATTGAGACTCAGATTCAGAAGGTGGAAACTTCTTCAATATCTCCCTCATGCTGTGAAAATTGTGATTCTATGAAAATGATGGCCCTCTTTAGATGGTCTTTTGCTGGTTAACTTGTTTGGTTGTTAACGATATGTATTTATCTTTCTACATGTCACCTGTTCCCCCATCCTGGTTTGCATTATCATTCATGATGGCACTCTTTTCTTCTTGGGATCTCGACTGTCTAAAGCAATATGGCCTACAGTTTGATGTCTGCGCCTTCAAATTTGAACCCAGATTTGATTCCATCCTTTTGATGAGATCCTTTAGTTCACAACGTAAGTCCTAAGGACTTCGGGGCGTAAATGGGGAATCTATTAGGTGTGGATAGTTACATTTGGATTAGGTGTGGATGGCTAAAGTATCCTAGCTTTGTACTCTATATGATTGGTCGTCCGTGCATACGGTCTCCGCACCTAATAATTTCTTGTATAAATGAGCCAAATTTGAGCGAGCTGATTATGTGTTTGTGTTTGATTCATTTGAATTCACGACGAACACTAGCCTATTTTAAATAAATCAAAATAAATAAATAATAAGTTGAACACAATAGAATTATTCTTCTTATCTACTATCAATTAATAAATCTGATATATATATCTCGAGTCAATAAAGACCCGAACAAGGCTCTTTTTGTGTTCGGTTTATTAAGAAAATAAGCTCAAAACAACTATTCGATATCAGCACATTTATTTTACGAATGAATCGGATTTGAGCTTTTTAGCCAGTGTAACATGAGCTATTCCTCCAAACTCATAGGTTTTTTTGACAGCCTTACTAACGACACCCATTGGCTCTGCTACTCTCAGGCTTCATTTGAGAAAACCTTTTTATTATTTTTTAAAATAAATTTTTTATACAAAAGTTACTTTAATTAGAAAATTTTCTACTAAAAAATTATTTTAAAAAGTAATAAAAATTTTATCCGAAATAAAGTTTTAGACTTCATTTGAGAAGACTTTTTTATTGCTTCTTAAACAATTTTTTAATAAAAAATTAAAAATTTTCTATTAAAAAATTATTTTAAAAAGTAATAAAAAGCCGTCATAAATGAAGCCTTAGTTTTTGACTTATGGTATTTGATGTGTGGTGCTATTCTTTGTGACTAAAAAAAAAAAATCTTTCGTACCTTTGTGTCTGTTTTGGCCTCTGCTTTTGTCTGTACTCGTTTTATTCATTGTAAAGAGAGCTTCCCTGAAAAAATATCAGCGATCTTTAGATCCATTTGAGTTGAGGAGGGACTGCCTGTGTTCGATGGATGTAGATGTCTTTGAAAGCTTTTTAACTGTCGTTGATAAGGAGCTGATTGTCCTCAATTTATATATATATTTTATAAAACTACGAGGTTGTGTTTGCAAGAAGAAAACCATCCCAAAGAAAAAAGCCAAATTGTTTGAGTCCTCGCTTTGATATGGATGATGAGAGGATATCAATATTGTTGTGTGTGTGTGTGTTTTTTAATATATAAGAGCATTGCTTCATTGATGTCCATATCAGTCTATTCTTTGGATGGCTGTCATATGATATGACTTATGTTTTAAATGGCAGTGAAACAATTATTTTTTTTTTTTGGCATTTGTCTTAGCATTTTTTTTAGGGACATTTAGGTCAATTATGTCAAACTCACACACATCATATATACAAGACTCGAACTCAAGACATCTTGATTGGTAGCCAAAACGTTCAACGAACAGATCGAGGTGAGCTTTGTGTTTATCTTAGCACAACTGAACATTTTTGAATGCATCAGATTTAGTGCCCTGTATATATGTAAGCACTGCTTCCTTATTTCCAAAATTTTCATAATCAAGTAAAATATTAGAACTTTGGAATAGGGTGTAAATGAGTCAAGTAGAGTCTAGTATTTGTCTAATTGAGTTAAGCTTATTTAGTTCTTGCTGAGTTTGAGCTTGACTCGTGTTCATTTACTAAGCTTGAGTTTGATTCGTTGAAAAATTAATAGGCTTGAGCTTAACTCAATTGCTCGAGCTCGACTCAATTGCTTGAGCTCATTTGAAAAGCTCGAGCTCGATTTGTTGAAAAATTAATAGAATTGAGTTCGGGTCGATTGCTCGAGCTAATTTGGAAAGCTCGAGCTCGGCTTGATTGTTGAGCTCGATTTCTTAGATGATATAAATGAATTATTTTATCATGGGATATTGTTTACTTTAGATGATATAAATGAATTATTTTATATTATTGATTCTAGATATAAATGACGAATAAGTTGGATCTTTTTTTATCGCATAGATGTTCCCATTATTTGAATTAGAGTTTATGTGGATTGAATTTTTTTGAAAAGAATATTCTTATTAATGTTAAGTACATCTTAGATGGTGCCCAAAAACTTTTGAGTAAAGAAAGAAATTTATTTGTGTCCTATTTGAGGTTATTCAATGGTGATTGATTGATCTCTTGATCTCTTCTCTAAAGAAATGAAAAGTCTCAAAATAAAGAGATGAGTCAGTCTGAGTATTGAAGCAAAATTATGAAGCCTTTGCTTAATTGAAACAATTTCTTTTACCAATAGGTATTTTGTTAAAGACATGCGATATAATGGGCTGCCCTCTTAGAACTCAAAAAATATGTCAATATAATACAAGTAAAATTAGAATATTATTAGTATAAAGGATGTTAGCAATGCAAGGAAATAATGTTTTGGGATAGTTTTCCTTCAAGAGGAGAACGTGTGCTGTGCTACTTCTTAAAGGTGTTGATTGGCGTGTCGACATAAGATTAGAGTTTTATTTGGGACAGCTTTCTTACTGTTTTTTAAAGTAACTTTTTAGTATTAAAAGTTGTAATAAATTCGAGGTGAAAAGTTTTATAATGGTCACCATCTTTTAGTTGAAGCTCTCAGCTCGTTAAGGGAAATCTAGTTCTATTGGTGAGTTGTGAATCATAACCTTATGGACTTTGTAAGAATGCATTATGTAAAAATGGTCATGAATCATCATGATTGGATGACAAAATATGAATTTATATCGATATTTTTTCACACACATTAATATTATCGAGTAATATTTGACAATTAACTTCTGATATGTCAATTCAGAATGCAATAATTTTTTTAATAGAAAGTATTCTTATATTTCACTTGGGGCAGTTTTCTTACCGCTTTCTAAAACATCTTTTTAGTACAAAAAAATTTTAATTCAAATTTTTTTGTATTAAAAAGCAGTAAGAAAGCTGTATCAAACGAATCCTTAAGCATCATTTTTATATTGCAATTAACCGTAGAAACTAGTGCTTATTAAAAATCAATCACCCATAATTAAAATAAATAATTATAAAAAAAGAGAACTAAAAAAGAAATTCATTTCATAAGCTCATGAATGCCTTTTAGATCTCACAATCACTTGTCCACTCTACTTTATTTCTATAATTATGAATGATATATTATTTATAGCTAAAATGATCAAAATCTCTCTAATTATTTGATCTTTCAAAATTTATTTCAAATTTTAAACATTAAAATGTGTTCTAAATATATAATTACAAATTTTTATTAATGATAGCAATTTATGAATATGAATATTAATGTAAAAATCCCTAATGAAAAAAAAATTATTAAAAAAATCCTCATAAAACTTTTTGTGAATTTTATATGATATATTATTTTTGAGAACCTTAAAAATCTGGCTCTCACATCTATAATCCCTTTCTCACACGTCAACATGATAAGAATTGTATATATTTAGGCCTACATATTTATTTTCACTAATTTGGTTTATATGGCTACCATTATAGAACTTAATGGGCATTGGGACCCTCTCTAATTACCATGATTACAACAATATTTTAATATTTAATCTCATAATTTTTAATTTAGCTAGTTTTATCTCTCTTAAACTTTAATTTTGATTTTAATTTTAATTACCAATTTATTATGAAATATTTTAAAAATAAAATAAAAAATAATTATCTATCATCATCTCTTTAGTTAAATGATAGATTAACAACAAACAAACCTTTATCCATCTAGATGGGGTTGGCTACACAAATCCTTTTTCACTTTTGTGTTCTATTAAGAAATATTTCTACATTTCTTAATGTAGGCCAAATCTTATATAGCTACTATTCTAACAGGATCATTGGAAAGCTGTTGTTTTATGCAACTAAATCATCTAAGACAATTCTCTCTAATCTTATGTATCAGTGGAGCTAATCCAACATTTTCAAGATATACTAATTTTATATTCTATGGTTCAAATATTTTTAAAATAGTAATTAGGAGTATCAAAATGAGTTTGACCAGTCATGTTCGGGCCCGACTCAAAATTGATTTGACCCGAATTCGATCAACATGAATATGACATGTTTAATAAATGGGTTAATAACACCGAATTGAACCTTATCTGCTAGCAACTTGAATGATCTAAGCTAAACTCGTAACTCTTTTTAGTTAATTTTTTTTATAACTTATTAACTATAAAGTTTATGACATTTGATAAATTATACCCACAATTAAAAAAAATTAAGAAAAAAGTTATTACACTGGTCATTTTTTGATAAAAAATGAGTTCATTGGTCAACTCGAATCCCGACCTATTTAATAAACTGGTTGAAAAAATATAACCTGAACCAACTATTAAACGGGTCAATTCGAACATAAATTTTTTGGATCAGATTGACAAATTGGATTATTTTTATTGACACCGTAATATGAACAATAAATAGAATTAGCAAAATTGATATATTTTTTTCCGAAACAGGGTATCCACCCGCTACCACCCCCGCAAGAATGCTTGGCGGTATGACTAATCCTCAGTTGAGCTAGAAGAGGCACCCAACCAGAAACCTTCTAGCCCGCACTTGATTGGGCCTCACTTAAGAGGCACTGCCGCTCGAGAGGAATCGAGCACGGGTTGGAGAATTTCTAATCGTACTCGGCCCACCAACCAAACTAAGCAACGGTGGGTACATTGAATTTAATTCATAATAAATTTGAAAATTGATGATATTTCATTCATAAAATATCCACTATTCTCTCCCGTGACCGCCTCTGCCCCACCACTAAACAAACAGCACATCATTTCCAGTTACCCTTTTCACACACTTTATTACAAAATTAAAGCTCTCAACAACTCCTTCCATCTCCTCAATTAACTCCCCCTCTCCTATAACTCTTCCACTAAGCCACACCTCGCTACTCGCAGACTACTTTGTACAACAGCTCGATGGCTTTGCTTCCTCTGCTTCTGCTGATGCTCGCTGGCTTTGCAAGGTCGGACATAGCCAAAGATCGTGAGGAATGCGCCAACACGCTGGCGGGGCTGGCGACTTGCCTCACCTATGTGCAGGGAAGCTCGGCAGCGCCGACGCCGGACTGCTGCACTGGGCTTAAGGGCGTGCTGGCTCAGAGCCCCAAGTGCTTGTGCGTGCTCATAAGGGATCGAGACGATCCGAGCCTCGGCATCAAGATTAACCTCACGCGAGCGCTCACACTTCCTGATACTTGTAAAGCCAAAGCCAACATATCCCACTGCCCAGGTTTTTTTTTTTTTTTTTTTTTTGAGACTTCTTCTTTTATAGTTTTATTGAACAAAATTTATTAAAACAATCGATTTGTGGCAAGCTACAAATTTGAATCAAGTTGTTCATTTATGGCTGTTTTTGTTTCAGAGCTGCTGAACCTTCCTCCGAACTCGCCGGATGCACAGGTCTTCAAGAATTTAACGGCAGACAGCACTGGTAAATTTTTACTACTTTGTTTTTACTTAACGAATTACGATAAGGGCTTTCATTTTCAACCGTTTGATTATTAATCCAAGGGCTGCTGCTGCTGCTGCTGTGTTCGAAATAAAAGATATGTGCTTGCAGTAATAACTGCTAGAATAGGAAGATTAATTTTCTACACATCATTAGTCAGATTCTGATGTTATTTATATATGTGAAAAATAAAATAAAATTTTCTTCCTAAGATGGGCTTTTGAATCTACTTTGAAGGGAATTCAGTATGTAAATAATCTGTGCTGCGCTAATTTCAAAGCAGATTCAATGGTTTTAAAATGGATCAGGACATCCTAATAATTTTTTTTTGGATTTATCAAATTTGGTAATATCTAAATATGTTATTATTTCAAAATAAGAATAAATAATAAATAATAGTAATCAAACATCTTTATACTCATTAAAGAGAAATAAATTGTGAGAATATCATTATATAAATTTTAGTAAGTTGAAATTTAAAGAATTTGTATTTGCTTTAAGATAAATGTAATATATAAATAATTTATATTGTGTTCATATCAAATCACATCCAATGATTTTACAGTTCATCATTTTTTACTCAACACATCCTTATAAAATTTTTTCTTATATGAATACAATTTGTCAATATCTAAATATGCTATTATTTGATTATCATAATAATTAATAATTAATAATAATAATAATAATAATCATCATCATCATCATCATCATCATCATCATCATCAATAAGGATATTTTCTTGATTTATATGATGTGTTAGTGAGTTTGACTTTAATTGACTCAAAAGTTCTTAAAACAATCAAAATGATTTGAAAATCATTAGATTTGCTTTCATTTTAATGTTGCATATAGAAAAATTTATTTAATTAATATAGAATTTTTAATTTTATCTTGATAGAATTTATATCAAAATATTCTTATTATTATTATCTTTTTTAATGCCAGCTCCAGCTAAAGGCAGCTCAGCTAGTGATAAGGGAAGTGGAAGCTCCAATGCGCATGAAAGCAGCAGTGGCACACCAAAATACAACTATCTCTTTGTAGCTGGAAGAAGGTTTGTGGGGGTGCAGCATTCATTTGTTGCTCTCTTACTCCTTGCAATAGTTCTGACCGCCTAAAAATGGAGAAGTTATTATGTGCAGACACCGGACGGTTCAGAGGTCAATTAAAACGCGTCATGTCATTCAATACACAGCGGTACGTAACATCGGTACACAGCAAAAAAATGATGTGGTGCGTTCTGATTGGCCTCTGGACGGCGTCCGGTGTCCGCATAGAATATTTTTTCCTAAAAATGATCAAAAAAATAACATCAAGTTTATTAAATCAAGCAGCTTATTAAAGTTTTATATGCTAATATAATATTTTCATTATATATTATTCTATACTATATTCTACTCATATGCCAAAATAGAATAATATAAAATGGAAAATATTAATTTAGCACAGAAGTTTCTTTGAGCTATATGCTGATTTAATAATTCTTCCATCGTTATATTTCTTCCCTTTTTTGTGTATTGATTGTAGAGTTATGAAGCTGATGGCATTAATAGTTTGAAGCTGGAAAGGATACAGGTTGAGTTAGTGGGGGTGTAGGATTTCATTTCTGTGTCATTATCAGCTGCTTTATTTGAAGGATCATAAATGCTTGCTCTGCTTTATTTAATGTTTTCTTTTTGTTGCTTGTGGAGAACAAAATATGGCCGTTGCACATGGCCTAGTTGGCAACCTCTGTTGGCTAGTACTGAATGATGATTTACTTGAGCCAACCTACATTTTTAACACAGCTCATATTGGTCTGTTGGTTGAGAGCTTAGGCTTCCAACTAAGAGGTCTTCAGTTCGAGTCTTTGTATATGCGTTGCGTATGTGAATTTGCCTTAATTGACCTAAATGTCCAAAAAAAACCTACATTTTTAGACTTAAAATATTTTTTTGGGATACCTAGGTAAACTCACACATACGTAAGATTCGGACCTAAGGCCTCTTGATTAATAATCAAAACTCTGACCGAACAGACCAAGTTGAGTTAGCATTGTCTCGAATAGAGGTTTAACAACACATCTTTAAGCCGTCAATCAAATGATAGATTTAGAATTGAAATCAGTTGGAAGTTATCTTGAGTTTTACTGACTTTTTCTTTTATGAGCTATCGATTCGAATTCATGATTTTGAAGATATAATCATCTCTTTTAATTAATGAATTATCACTTGGTGATTGGTTCAAAAAGCTTAGCCATGAGGTTCTTTTGTTAGAACAAATTTGGTCGGGTCGAGTTAGCTTGTGGTGCCATGTTTAAAATACTATCTTATGACTCTTATCTCTATTTTGTTGGATTAAACCAACCTGAATGAAGCTTGGATTTGGATCTGAAACTTGGGCCAGATTATGATTAATTTGAATTGAATTTGGTCAAAATTATATACATATTACTTCACTCAGATTCAGCTTGAGTCAAACTTGAGTGACCTTGTCCAGTGGGCATCTTGGGCTGGACCATCTGAAATTGAAGGCTGGCTGAGATGGCCAATGGAGTTATGATAGCTTTAGTTGGAATGAAAGACTACAGACCAACTTTCTCACTACTGTAGTATCATTATTTCTGAGGTACCATTTTTGTTTTAGGTTCTATATTTTTCTTAAAAAGCTTTCATTAAATTGGGCAAGGAGCAATTATGGCACAACACATGAGTGGACCCCTAACAAACAGCATCATTTAAATGCAACATTAATGTGATTTTGTATTGATACAAATATATATTTAATACAGCGACTACAGTAAAAGAAATGGTTTCCTATGCTACATAGGCTAGTTGTCTCCAAAGCTCAGCAGCGTAATAGTAGTTGGGACAATATTTGTGTGGTCAATTTCTTTCTGAAAACGATATGAATTGAGTCCCTCAAATAGCTCATGTTGAGCTCAGGTTAAATAAGTTGGTTAAAAAAGATTGATCCCATGGGTCAATTAGATCAAATTAGATCAATTAATCTGTTGGTTGAGAGCTTTAACTATCAACTAAGAGGTCTTGAGTTTGAGTTTTGCATATGTGATGTGTATATGAGTTTATCTTAATTGACCTAAATATCCTCTCAAAAAAAAAAAAAACTCGACGTATCTCTACTGTTGCTTTGCTCAAGTTGAGCTTCAATGTTTGAATTGTGGCTAGCAAGTTAAACCTGAAATGACTGAAGCTAGCAGATGTACCAGTTAATTTAATTCGTAGAATATTTTAAAATTATTATTAATGATACGCCTTAAAAAAATTATTTTGATCAATATGAATCTTGATGCAATATTTAGAATCTTTTTAAGCTAAATTTAGAATCATCCGAAGACTGATTTGAACAAACTTAAAATCTAATTGAGCGTCTTGATGAAATAAATCTAACAATATAAAATGTGATCCAATATAATTCTAAATAAGCTCAAATCAAACACTTAAAAGGGTAGTTAGAAATTTTGGAATATTAATTAAAAGATCATATGCTCTTTGAATCTTACATGCTTATAAGCAGCTCAACGAGATGAATTCAATAAATCAAAAATGACAACTTGACTCTGAGATCATTAAAACACTTAAATATTGATGAAATAATTTATGATCAAAGCCTCAAAGGATTTGCTACGAGTATATGATGAAGAGTTAAAAAATTTTAACTAAATTTATCAAAATGTCCGCTCTAAAAGAATAACACCTAATTACCCTTCCATCATCTATTAGGATTTATGCAATTTCATTATTCTAATTGCTCGTAGTTAGATGAGTTTAATTACTGCATGTATTCACAAAACATAAAAAGATATGAGGCATGAAAGCCCAGCTCTATATAAATCCCAAACCCAAAATTGTCTTTGATATTGAGCAAATTTAATCATAATTTTAACAAATACTAACCAATTAGTACGTCAGGGTGTACTCTCCCAACTCTAAAGCAGTCGTGTAGACGTAACGAAGATTGAATAAGAAAAGTTGAAAAAAAAAAAAAAAAACAGAAGGCCAAACAGAATACCTGAAAAGTATTTATTAAAGGCTTCCAATTTTCATCAGTTTTCAGTCTCAGTCATCACACCAAAGTGAAATCACCGAAAGAGTCGAATTCATCTACCATTTGAAAAAATAGACAAGAATGAAAAATCCACTGTATTGCATTTTAATAAAATACATGGAGAAGTAAAAGAAAGATATTGATACCAAAGACCATCAACATGGTAAATTCTGCACTCTTAGATGCTTATATTTTTGGTCAGCATTAGCAGAATTGACACACTCTGTCAATCCTTTGGTTAAGAGCATCTTCAATATTTCGACCCCCTCTTCCAAGGCAGCATCAATCTGGATAAGGAAAATAACATTCAGGGAACAGAGAACACTTTTGAATGTTCATCAAAATAAAGAAAAATTACACAGGAGAGCATTTTTATCTCAGAAGATGAAAATTTCATCTTGTGCGCGCGTCATGGACAAAAAGAATAAAAGAAATGTTTCACTTCCCAAATAAATCTATTTTAAAAAGAATTTATTATTATTGTGTCTAATAGTGATATAGATACATGACTTATTCTTTTTGATTGAATTATATTATTAAGGATATGAGAATATTTGATTTAGCCACCGACATTACTACTACTACAACAACATCATCATCAAGCCTTTATCCCACTATATGGGGTCGGCTACATAAATCTTTTTTTCCTATTGTTTTTTGTTAAGAGTTAAATTTTTATTTAAATCTAATAAAAAAAGTCATTTCTAATATTTTCTAACCAAATCCTTTAGGTTTATCTCTATCTTTCTTAATATAGGTCAAATCAAATACTTCCACTCTCCTAACCGCGTCATTAGAAGGCTAACATTTTATGTGACCAAATCTTCTAAAAGGTAATTCTCTCTAATCTTATCTGCCACTGAAGTCTGAAGCTACTTCAACCTTTTCATGAATATACTCCTTTCGCATTCTGTCTATAAAAGTGAAGCCACTCATCAACCCAAGCATACTAATCTCTGCAATACTTAACTTAATTTTATGCTTCTCTTTTAATGGCCAACATTCTGTGCCATAAAATATTGCAGGTCTCACAACCATCTTATAGAAATTTTTCTTAAGTTTGAGGGGTACTCTATCACCCAACAGGTCCAATGCATTCCTCCACTTCAACCATCTAACATGAATTTTACTAATAATATCCCCATCCATTTTACCATCACTTTGAACAATAGATCTGAGATATCAAAAATATATACTCTTATTAATGACTTGATCGCCCAAAAGTCACAATTTCTTCACTAGATTTATTACTACTAAAATTATATTCCATATATTTAGTTTTAGATCTACTCAAATGAAAACTTTTAGACTTAAAGGTTGACCTCCATAATTCAAGTTTACCTTCAACTCCCTCTCTAATCTTATCAACAAGAAAAATATTATCAGCAAAAAGCATACACCAGGATACATCCTCTTACAAATGTCAGTAAGAATGTCCATGACTAAAGCAAAAAGATATGAGCTTAAAGTTAATCCTTGATGTAATCCAACTAAAATAGGGAAAAACTTGGTCAAATCACCTTGTGTTTGAATATAAGTAATAGCTCCTGCATGCATATCCTTAATAACTTGAATATAAGCATTATTAACCCCTTTCTTTTCTAAAACTCTCTAAACAACTTCTCTTAGAACTTTATCATATGCTTTATCTAAATCAATAAATATCATATGTAAATCATCCTTAATACGTTACCAAAAATTGCCTTGATCAAGCATGAATCTTGAGGCATATTCAAATGGGAAACTTCCAAAATTATATTTGGAACCATCTAAACTCTGATTTCATCAAACTTATAATCAAACTGAACATCTCGAAGAGACCAACCCAACGACACCAAAATCGGTCCAATTCGAACCCAAATAGGTCCAAATCAAGTACATTTGGAAGGTTCAAAGCACAAATTGGATGAGCAAATGATATCTAAATATGGCTTGTTAATAGTCGAATCGAGCGGCTCGACGAGACAAATCCAACGAGTCCAAAACCTCTTAATTCTAACATCATTTGACCACATTAATTCTTGACAAACTCACTATGATCAAGGGGATCAATATGGACCCGATGGAGCACTCCGAATTTGTCACATATCTTCTCCATATTTACGGGGCATGTCACTCTAAAAAATATATACATAGACCCCCACTTCCTACATAAAAAGGGGCTTGGACATTTGCAAGCTTGAGCTTTTGGCTAGAGATTGGAGAGAGCTCGGAGACTTCAAGGATCATAGAGTTCTATCCAAGCACCACCGCTGACCAGTAGAGCTTGATGTTGTTGCTCCCAAAAAGATTATTTTAGCTCACCAGTAGAGATATTTCTCTTTACCCATCTCAAATATGAAAATCTGTTCCAGGTAGGAACACCCACTTCCGGCTCCTGAGCTGGTAGCGTGGAGGGATGGACAGGTAATGATTGTTGAGCTCGAAGCTCTGCATTCTTCTTCCTTCTCTGCCTTCTAGTTAGCTTTCCTCCAGATGAGGAAGCCTCAGTATCATGTCTTCCAAGTGCAATAGGCTCCCTTGGTAAGTCAGTGGTGTTGACAGTCACCACGGAGATTCTTCCACCAGCTACAACCCATTTCGTAGTTGGGGCTCCCAGCTAAGATAGCCTATTGAAAACATAAATCCTCCCTTTATCGTTTTTCATTTATATTTTCAACTTGATCGTGCATTTATTGATTTAATGTTCGGTTCCCTGTGATTTTATTCAACTTATTTTCCCTGTTGTTTTGTTTAAGTTCCCTGTATTAGCTTAAATCCAAGTCCTCTTTTTGTTCTGAATTTTGGCAGCCTCTGATGTCTCCCCGATTTAAGGGAAATTTGGGGAGTTGGACATTTCCACAACGCTAAGAAAAGCGTGTATGATAGGTGTCAGGCGACACCACAACCAGAGTCTTCAATCCCACCACGCTAAGAAAAGCTTATATGGGTCTTCAAGGTACTTGTTTAAAAATGCATAGTTTTTCCCCACAAGCATAAAAGCACGTGCATGAGTACTTAAGAGTGTCCCCGCCAAGCTAAGAAAAGTATGTGCAGGGCCTACCCGCCTTGCCACAAGCTTCGCATCGGGTTTCCTCCCACCACGCTAAGAAAAGCATGTATAGGTGGTCCCCCAGCGCGCTGCAAGTGCCAAAAGCGAGATTTGGAGGCTTTTGAGTTTAGGAATCATTATACCTTGACGAGCGACGATAGCAGTGACGGTGAAAAATGCACAAAAAAACATTTTCCTTTCTCCTTTCTTCACCTTTTTTTTTTGAATTTTTCCTTCTTTTTTCCTTCTTTTTCTTTCTTCTTTTTTTAGATAATAGTAATAATAATAATACTATTAATATTAATAGTTAATAATAATAGCTAATTAATAATGATAGTGGAGGGAGGGGAAAATGGGTTGTTTGGAGTGTAGGAAGATAGTGGGCTGTTTGGGATTGTGAAGGAGGGGTTTGAGAAAGGGCTTAAGGCAATTTGGAGAGAAAGAAGGTATAGTACAGACATAAGGAGGCGTCTGGGTTGGAGCTGGATCAGGCGGCTTGAGGGGGATTCGAATCGGCCAAATGCGGCTAGGCTCGCGGAGTTGGGGTGGAAGATTGGCTATGCTGTGTTGTGTGGTTTTGAGATCAACAGAGTAGATCGGGCAAGGTAGAGGTGCGGTTTGGGAGGAATCGGCACAACTGGTGTGAGGCTCTGAGGGAACGAACAGGTGAAGGGCCGGATTTGACAGGAGGATTTACGTGAGGCTAGAATCGGGGGCTTTCGGTCCAAGTGGAAGTCGGCTAGGCTCAAGATCGTTGGAAGATCCGATTGAGAAGAGGCGGGATCTAGTTCAGTCTATAAAGGAGGCGTCGAGTTTGAGCTTGTACAATTGGATGATCTGGGAAGAAGTTTGGTATGGTGGGGCTTGGTTCGAACGATTTGCGGGAGATTTGTGATTGCGGAGTGAAGGGGAAACGGGATCATGGAATCAGAGGAGTGGGAGCTCGTGAACGTTTGGTTTCGGCTTGTAAAAAGATAGGTCAACTTCGGCTTGCAGATGAAAGTTGTAGTTGTCGAGCTTGGTTCGGGACCTGGTCAGAGGTAGAAGAGGGATTGGAGTTGTGGTCGTTTGATTCGGTTGGATTGGGAGGAATCGGAGCAAGCAGCCGGTTTTGCATGCTGGAATGGTGAGTCGGATGGAGGCAACATGAGGTGGAGTTCAGATAAAGCGGGTGAAGTCAGTACAGTGGTTGTGGAGGTTGATTCGGGATTTCAGTTGCAAGGAGAATGGCTGTAGCTTGAGCGTGAGATCGAAGCAAAGAAATTGGAAGTGTCATTCGTCTTCCTTTAAACGACGAGGCAAAGCTTCATTCTGAGTAATCGGTTGCAGGACTTGAGTGAAGATCTTGCGAGCTGAACGACGTCGGCGCTGAACTGCAGGTATGCGACGTACTTTTTTATTTTATTTATTTAATTAATTAATTTTAATATTGCTATTTTAAAATAGTTAGAATAAAACAAAGGTTAAAATTTTTACTTTTGCTTTGATTCATATGTTGTCGCCTCGATTTATGTACATTTTCTTGAAATACGCATATTTTTGCCTCGGGATATGCGCCGATTTCCTCGCATGATTTTCGTTGATCAAATTTATAGTCAATCTTGGGTATTGTTGATGTTCTGACACAACAGCGAAATCCATTTTACGATCGGATATCGTTTAGGCAACATCGCGCTTTAAAGTCGGGTGTTGATCACCGATTTTGGCCGCTTTCGTCCGAATTGATCGCAAGGGGTTCCCTCTTGATCAAATTCGACGCTCTGATCGCAATGGCACAATACGTTGACGATCGGAGGTTGTTTGACAACTTAAGTGATACGTCGCGCCTGCCGACTGTCACCTAAGTTGCCAATTTCACTTTGTTTTTGCGTGCTTTTAATGTGGAGGTCAACAAATGCCCCCTAACAAATGTGGCATGCGTCTAGAATGCATTATGTTTGTTGCGACAATTTTCTTTTTTACACATTTAGCCTCATTATATTTGTATTTGACGCATTTCTCTTTCTTCTACGCAGGGCAAATGTTTTGTTGGCAACGCTCTGACGACTTGCTCTTGGGCCTAGTGAGGCTTTCATTTGGGAGGCTATTGACCGACATGATCCTCAGAGGGATGCTGATGTCCGGGATAGGCTCGAGTAGCATGAAAATAGGTTGTAGGGGCGTGACATCTTTCACGGCTTCTTCGCCTGCTTTCCTCTACTTCCAGCGTGTTCTGCAGACTTAGTCGAGTTCGAGGACCCAATGAGTGGATCAGCAGCCTCAAATTCAAGTGCGTGGAGTATAACCCGCTATAGGGTACTGTTGCTCAGATTGCGGCATGTGCGACATTCTGGAGCTAGAAGTAGATACACTTGAGCTAATGGGGCAGTCGAGACTACTCAGCCACAGCCAGCTGCAGTCGTCGTCTCTGGAGTGGACACGAGATTCTTCAGTTGGACATGTCCAGAGTCCAGCTGGTGGATATGTTGGTTCTGCCGGATGTTTACCCAGCTCTCCTTAGACACTACCGCTAGACGCACAAATCGTTAGATTTATCGAGACGAGTCTGGATTTCCATGCCTGTGGACATTTGAGTTCGTAGTTTTCTTCAGGACAGCTACTAGTCTTTTGTCACGACGTCACTGCATGATCCTTTTAGTTGTGGCTTGCAGAGCGAAGCTCCATTATTAGAGGAGACCGCCGAGCCATCCTCTTCCACCGGCTACACTTTTCCCGCACTACCGAGCATCAACGAGGATTTGTTCTTTGCGAGATTTTTGGCTACTTGGCTTAGTACTTTCGTGCTTCCACTTAGAGCAAGGTCTGTGAGGTGCAATGCTCTTTTGGTAGCCAGTCAGCTCTCACAGGGACAACGTCTCTCTTTGGCTCTAGCTATACTTGCTAGGATGTACAGAGCTCTGCGCACAGCTTCTGAGGCGAGTTTTTTAGAGTTACGAGACCTGTTCCTGCCATGGCACTACCTGTACGACTGGGTTCACTTGTACATATAGGTCCTGCCCTACCTATTTCTTGGAGAGAGGATACCCTATGGTCATCCAGTTGTCACATGCCTCCTCTACCCTGGAGTCAGAGCGAGTACGGCTTTTCATCTTTGCCCTGCATTTGGTGGTAAACTACTTTTCTCTAGTCCACCAGCCAGATGTCATCGGTCTACCACCCCACCTGAGAGGGATGGTTGTTGTAGATGGGCTTGACCACGTGGACAGATGTACTTTACTACGTAGTAGGCATACTTTGAGGGTGGCTGAGTATTTCATCAGCATATGCCTAGGTTGGCTGTATCACTGTTTAGGTGGCTTTGTGACATTGGAGGGCTACTAGCCCAACATGATGGCTAAACAGTTTGGGTTCTCTCAGACCACATCCTATAATGGGCTGTCGTTCGTTCCCGGGGTGGCAGATGTTCAACGTATGGATACCGTCCCACAGGAGGTTAGGTTTTACTCAGCTGCTCTGAGGTATGTACTTGTGTTGTTTGTTGAAATAGCTATTGGCCATACTTTCCTGGTTGAAGCATTGTTACCTAATCGATCCACCACTACTTTTTATTAGCATCTCTATAGTAAGGCCTTTTGCTTTTTCAAAAATAACACCACCGTTAGTCCTTATATTACCTCGTCAAGATAAGATTAATAACAGTTCTACATACTCTCCCCCAATAAAAGTGTCCTCCATTTGATAATCTTAGTTGACAAAGTTACGTCATGATCAACTTCCTCTAATGCCAATCCCGCTCAACGGAGTAGAGTGTTGTATTGCCAACCCATTCAACGGAATTCACTGTCTAGAAGATCAAGGGAACTGATGGCGACCAAAAAACCTGACTTCGAAGTTCAGTTTAATGGTTTTCTTAGAAGTCTTGTCTATGTTTATGTCCTAAAAGAGTTGAAAGGAATTTATCATTTGGTTATGTTACATGAGTGATTAAATAATTTGGACTAGATATTTTTATTTTTGTCACGATTAGTTTAGACATTTGATGTCTACATTTGTTACAGAGGACAAATTCTACAAGGCTTTGTAAGATAAATTTGACTTTTTAAAGAAAGATGAATAAAAAATCTTTGCCGTGGATATGAAGTCCTTTACTTTCAAGCTATCATGCTGCAAAGAGCAAGTTGAATCATGCCTTCCCCGCCACTTCGACCTCCTATTGATATTTTCATCTTCTACTTTTTTCTATTGACCTTACCATTTAGTTATCACCCTATTCATATTATTTTCACAAACCATTATCTTAATCCAAAAAATTCATGGAAGAAGAATTATATGAATATATATATATATATATATATATATATATATATGAAGACTTGGTTAGAAAATATTAGAAATGATCTTTCTCTATTAGATTTAAACGAGAATTTGACTTTGAACCGGACACAATGGAGAAAAAGGATTCATGTTGCCGACCCCACGTAGTGGGACAAAGGCTTGTTATTGTTGTTGTTGTTGTTGTATATATGAAGTTCTTTACATTTTTGCATCATCATAGGACAATGTCAACCAAGTAAAATAGAATTCATAAAAGATGAAGCTCAAGTTGTGCTCACCCTCACACGAGCTGTTTTATTAAACTTCTGCAGCATGAATGCTTTGGGATCCATCTGTCCAGGTGGCCGTCCGATGCCTTAAACAAGTTCATCAAATGATCAGCACTTTCTAACTATATATATTTAAAAAAAAAAACAAAAAAGGGGTAGTCTAAAAAGATGATACCAACCAACTCTTAGCCGGCAGAACTCCCTGTTCCCACGAAAATGATAGATGACATTCTTTAACCTTATGACAAAAAAAGTTCAAGTACAATTGCTTTTAGGAAAAAATCCATGACAGAAATCAAGCTTTTAAGGAAATTGCTGGTAAAATATTGAAATTCCATTTCAATGCACCAGCTCAGCATCACTGAAATGATAGTTAGCTGAGATTATTATATTTGAGGTTTAAATTTCCAGCCGAGTAGCACACACCACAACGCATTCTCTTTAGAAAACATTTTTAAAAATTTAGATAACCATAGGATCCAAAGAATACTCAACTCCTAAGAAAGTTTCAAATGGAAGGACTTTACATGAGTCAGCAAATAAAAAGTTGTTTGGCCTCATGGTCGAACAACTTTGGATTCTATGATTTGTCGGTTTACAAGATAGCAAAATGAGGAAGAACAAAAAAATTCAAAAGCATTTAACACCAACAAAAGAGCTCAAGTTCACAATTCAAATGCCAAACCATCATTCTCGAATCTTATCAAATATTAAGTGATGATCAGAACAGTAATTAGTGCACGCATAGTCAAACTTATACAGGAGCAGCTGTAAATAAAGAATAGTTGGTGAATCTGCTGCAGAGATGAAACTGTACATGTAAAAAATGAAACAAAACAAAAATAAACAATGAGCTTTGAAGTGATAACTCAAAGGGTTACTAATCATTTAGGAACAATATACCACCCTTGACATAAAACATTTCTGAGTTCCCAATGTATATAGTTTCTTTACCTTGCAAGTTGAGTTCGAAAGTACAGCCAAGAACATACAACTGTTACCCCTCTTCATATCTCTCTCAATCAAACATAAAAATACTCTGCCAACTTAGTTATTTCATAAGAATGAGAACAGTTCTGCCACAAGTACAATGGCCGACCGGCAGTGTATTTCTTCTTATCTAACGTACTGATGAAAATCAAGCATCTTTGCATTTGACATTTCATAGGTTCTCATTTCTTTTCACATCTCATAACATTTTCTAAACAGTTCACATATGTACCAACTTACTCCTATTTAAGAGATTCTTCTGTATCTTGTCGGATATTAATGATAAGAAAATATTTGCTGGAAGATTAAGAATTGAAATTGTCCTTTACCCATTATGGTGCCCATGTCCTCCTCGTGGTTGTATGCGAAGAACTCCACAAGGTAAGTCCATGTCATCGTAAATCTAAGTTGTAAGTCAAATATGAAGCTCCTTTAAATGTCGTAAAATACGCTATAATATTCTTACAGAACTTCATAACTCCCAAGTTTAAGAAAGGTTGTTACCACAAGAACCCGATTCAAGGGAAGTTTGTAGTAAGCTGCAAGCGGCCCTGTCTACAAGGAAAATAACCAAAGACTCATGTTAATATCAGCCAAAAGGGTGATCATATTCAAGTTGTAATGATGATTGTGATGCAGCTATAAACTTAATATAAAATGATTATATTAGTTTTACAATGAGTGTAAGCATAAAATAAATAGTTCATCTCAATTATGATTTTTAGGTGGCTCTGAAAATCCCCACTCAGCCCTATTAATATACAAATAAGAGTATTTTTATCCAGATTGATTTTCTATTGTAGATTGAATGTTAAATAATATATTATCAACAGATTTCATCATCATAGCAGACTTAATAATTTGATTGGAGATTTCCCATAGACTTATGCCCCTACGGCTAATTCTCTCTCTTAATCACTAGAGAAAACTTTTGATTAAGGTTAATCTATATGCTCTACAATGCTTTGCTTTCAGTAGTAGAAAATTGGGTTAGGAAAAAAAAAGACATACCGCTATTGATTCGAAATCAATGATAGGCAATGACAACAAGCACAATCAAAATCAATGATTTCATTATCCTAGGCAATCATTGACCCTAATTTACAAAATCAAAAGAGATAATTAACGAAATCTAACCATAAAATCTTTGTCAACAACAATATTTTGTATTGTTTAAGCAAACCTAGTAGACTTGGCTACAAAACTTGATGAAAGGTCAATTTTAACACCGCCCTTGGCTAACAAAGGACTTCATCATATGGCTTATAGCTCATAAGCTTAGCCATTGAGGAATATCCTGACTTGGACTTTCGTCTAGGTTACATGGCTTGAGAGCATATCTTAGGCATGACCACGAGGCACAAAGGAGACTTGCCGAACCCTTACTACATGAAAGTTTTTAGCATGGTCATATGAATACAAATGATATGGCATTATCTCTTTTCATAGTTTAATCAAAGTCAAATTTATCATTCTTGGCAAATTGATGTAAGAATGAATGGATGGTTCTCGGAGTACACAACGGTTGACTAGCTTAAGCTTTTCATCTTATATATATATATATATACACGCACACACACGCTCATTTTTCATTATATATATACACACACACACAAATTTTTCATTATTTTAGGAGAGACTAAATATGGTTGTGAAGTTCCCTTGAAAATTTATTTTGAAGTTTGTGGGAGTATTTATATAATGAGAATCCCCTCTAATTATGATTGCCAATAATCAAGCCCATCTTAGGATAAACAATTGAACTGTTTTAATTGATTTATTGTGGGAAGCACTAATGATAGATTTTACTTGGAAATCCTCTGTCAATTTTATCACTCATCTGCAAAGGATTGGATTTTGGAGAGTTATTGGGCTCTGGCCCATGTCGAATCCACCTCTCATAGAGGATTATATCTTCAAAACTTGTTGGAGCTATGGGTATTGTCTACTCTACCTTACCGTACTATAGGCCATGTTAACTTTATCTCTCATGTGTACATAATTGAGCCACAAAAAATTGTCGAATGATGTGTGGTGTCGTCTATACTCTTTGGATGTTGAGGATAAATATAATGTGGATCCATAGCACCAATATTTATGTCCAATCATTTATAGTTTTTAAAATCATGGGTATATGCATAAATTTGTTTTGAAAAAAATAGAGAATTGCACACTTTGATATAGCCTTGAGAAGATATGAGGCACCATATATAATTTTTTATTTTTTTAATCTTTATGAATCTTCCCCTAAATATTTATAAATTTCTTCCGTTTTGTACATATTTTTTGGACAACCATTTTGCATTTTTTTCTTTTGCATTTACTTATCTAAGAAAGCTTTTTATTTTGTATTTCCTATTTTACATTTTTCCATTTTGTTTGCTTTAGAAAATATAAAGTGCAATCCATTTAAACATGCATGACATGGAGCTACTAGATTGTGGATGAATAAAAATTAATAGTTTTCGCACCACTAGAAAGGGAATCAAACTAGAAGGTAAACTTTTCTCTATCTACGAGGTAAGTTGACCAAGATCAAAATAGTCTCGAAAGATGTGTATATTATTTTGTAAGATCAATCTATTTTTGACTTTGATCTCTTTGTTGACAATGATGACTTCATTATATGCATGCAAATCTTTACATATACTTATTTATAATATATCTTGACTTAATGCATGCTTTTAAATGCACTTTTTAAATATATCATCCATAAGTTTATTTGTGTTCACATTTGCATTCATGTTTATCTAATTTTTTCCTCAACAGAATTTTTTGTATGAGTTTTTAAAAGAAAAAAATCTGGCAACCCTTTCACATCACCCTAGTGCAGGGATAACAAAAGTAGATCATTTTGTAACACCAATAAAGGTGGATTTGGTGCGGTGTATAGGTAATAAAACGTATGGAATTTATCCCAACATAACAACAAAGGTTATTAAGGGGTTATTGAGAGTGTTCTTGCATAAAAGTTTATAAAAAATATGGCAAAAATATTATTTCAATTAGCCAAAAAAGATGCAGATAGGAAGCACGTGATAGGGCCGAATTTTCTTACATGTTAAGGTACTCAGCGTTGACAAACTCATCTCATGTGGTCACAATAGCATGTAACATTGACAATATCAATATTAGTCAGGTGGTTATATAGAGTTAACAATTTGTCGATGAAGATGTCGATGAAGTCATCATTTGATCTTCATAATTACAATGTTATGTATAGCACCTGGGATGAAGCAAGTTGCCAAGGCCTTATAAAAAGTTTCCTACTTTATATCATTATATAACTCAACAAAATCACCTTTGCTCATGGTAAATCCTTTAATGATCCTTGCCATTACTGGTTGAAAGTCAGGGCATAAGAAAAGACAAAATTGGTTATCATCCTAAAAAGACTTGTTATTGCTATTAATCCAAAGGCAAATTATCCACCGATTGGCCCCATCAATTTGGTTGAGGGTGGAACTTGAGTATATTTTAAATAATATGAGAACTCGTTGTCCTCAGTCATATGCTAAAGCAATGAAATATCCAAAGTCAGTCTTTCTATGTTCGGCATTAGATACCAAACAAAAGGTCTTGTCAACAACTGCTAAAGGGAGGGATGCACAACCTTAATGATGTTTCCATCCAACCATTTGGCGGCAAACTTACCTATTTCTCATAATTTCTTTTTGAAGGAGAAGTTCAATCACATCCTCAAGCTTGCATGTGAGGAAGTTGCCAACAAGTTGCATTTCACATAGAGAAGCGGAGAATGGGGTTGATAGGTGTGCAGGATAGGACAACTCCTAGCATAATGATCTCTCAGGTCCAATTTTATGTCCTCTTAATCCATCTGATTCTCTAGCTAGATTGAATTTTGTATAGATTTTGTGATTAAAACTACATTACATAGGGTTGATATCAATGGATGTCATGAACATCAAAGTTGTAAAGAATTGATTTGAGAATCTATCATCAAAATAATTTCAATAAAAATGAGGGATTTATGTCCAAATCAGTGTGAAGAGGTCATTATTTCTGGATTCAGTTACCATGTTTTGCCCTTTGCTCAAAAAAGAGTAACTTATTGTATTACTAGACCCAAGTGACTAACAAGAAAATCATAGAGAACTGAGCTAGCTTTACAATAATACCAATATTGCCTGATTGCAACAACAAATGAAAATTTTTAAGCCCAAATTACTGAGAATAGGCCATCATCGTTTCTAAATTTTGAATATTTGACTTTTTACTTTAAGTAAAAACTATATTGCATCAAATCAGATTCGACTAAAGTTGGTTCACCCAATTAGAGCCAAATTTTGATGTCTGTTGGCCCAATAAACCGTTTTAACATTTCAAACATGTCAAAATAGTTAGATTGATCAAATGAGTAATCAATCTAATATTTTTATGCATTTATTTTTTATTATTTTCATGCATAATATTTTCTCGAAAAACCAACTTCAAATAATACACTTGCTATCCACCAATTTTATGGCATTTGACTTCTTCAATCCAGGGGTACATGCTCATTATCTCAAACTTCAATTTTCAATGATGTGATTTTTCAAGTAATGCATACATTTTGAATCAATTTTATGTGAAAATCACATCAATTTCCTACCATTTTCATCACATCCAACCTCTCATATGATTGACCATCCCCACAGTTTTATCTTGATCTCAATTCCGAAGTCACTAGCAATAATTTTTTTATTATGCAATATAATTGTTGAATCAATTTTACGTAAAAATCATGTATCATTTTTGTTGTTTCTTGATTGACATAAAATGACTTCAACGCTAGTGATGACAAGTCGGTCAATACTCAAAGACCTTCACAAAACTACGAATAGGTCATATCATCAGCCATCCCAATGTTGAAATATGAGTAGCATTAAGACATCAACAAATACTACTACCCGGGGTACATGCTCATTGTCTCAAACTTCAATTTTCAATGATGTGGTTTTTCAAGTAATGCATACATTTTGAATCAATTTTATGTAAAAATCACATCAATTTCCTACCATTTTCATCACATCCAACCTCTCATATGATTGACCATCCCCACAGTTTTATCTTTGATCTCAATTCTGAAGTCGCTAGCAATAATTTTTTTATTATGCAATATAATTGTTGAATCAATTTTACGTAAAAATCATGTATCATTTTTGTTGTTTTTTGATTGACATAAAATGACTTCAACGCTAGTGATGACAAGTCGGTAATACTCAAAGACCTTCACAAAACTACGAATAGGTCATATCATTTGCCATCCCAAATGCCCCCCCCCCCCCCCCCCCCCCCCCCCAAACAAATAAATATGATTGATGTACTTTGAAGCGGGCCATATTTCTTGTCTTATATTAACCCTACGAATCTCTAAGAAGTTATTTGGATGTCATCAAAGCTTTCTCCTTACAGATCTCTAGAAATGTTCTTGGATGTCAATGCTAAAAGCAAATGGAGCTTTGTCATGTAGACATGCATCATCATGGATCCTTTTTTTTTTTGTACATGTGTATTGGCTTCAAAGTTCTAGAAAAGAAAGGGGTTAATAATGCTTATATTCAAGTCATTAGGGATATGTATGCAAGAGCTATTACTTGTGTTCAAACACAAGGTGGTTTGACCAAGTACTTTCCTATTTCAGTTGCATTACATCAAGGAACAGCCTTAAGCCCTTATCTTTTTTGCTTTAGTCATGGATATTCTTACTAGACATTTGCAGGAGGATGTACCCTAGTGTATGCTTTTTGCTAATGATATTCTTCTAGTTGATAAGACTAGAAAGGTAGTTGAAGGTAAACTCGAATTATGGAGGTCAACCTTAGAGTCTAAAGGTTTTCGTTTGAGTAGATCTAAAACTGAATACATGGAGTGTAATTTTAGTAGTAATAGATCTAGTGGAGGGTTTGTGACTTTAAGCGATTAAGTCATTAATAAGTGTACTCGTTTTAGACATCTTGGGCCTATTGTTTAGAGTGATGATGAAATAGATGGGGATATTATTAGTAGAATTCAAGTTGGAAGGTTGAAGTGGAGGAATGCTTCGGGTTTGTTGTGTGATAGAAAAGTACCACTCAAACTAAAGAGAAAATTTTATATAGTGGTGAGGCCTGCAATGCTTTATGGCGCGGAATGTTGGCCATTAAAAGAGAAGCATAATATTACGTTAAGTGTTGTTGCGATGAGGATGCTTAGGTGGATGAGTGGATTTACTCTTAAAGACAGGATACGAAACAAGGATATCCGTGAAAAGGTTGGAGTAGCTCCAATGACAGATAATATTAGAGAAAGTTACCTTAGATGGTTTGGTCATGTAAAATGACGGCCTTCCAATGATCCTGTTAGGAGAGTAGATGCATTAGATTTTGCTTATGTTAAGAAAGGTAGAGGTAGACCTAAAAAGACTTTGTTAGAAAATATTAGAAATGATCTTTCTTTATTAGATTTAAATGAGAATTTGACTCTTAACAGGACACAATGGAGAAAAAGAATTCATGTAGCCGACCCCACGTAGTGGGATGAAGGCTTGATGTTGTTGTTGTTGTGTATTGGCTTCAAAAACTTGTAGAGACCAAAAGTTGCCTCTCTACAAAGGCAAGTGTGCTAAGCATCGATTTTGAAAATATGAGGCTCAAATGCGAATGCTTGTTGAGCCAATAAACATCATTGGTATGACGCTTTTCTCAAATTAGACCTGATGCAGATGAATCAATTCAACCATGGCTTTTGAGAACTAGATGCATGGTTTCTTCAATCCTATATACTTTGTACTTGGCAAACTTGTTGAAAGATGTGTGCTGGCAATCTTGACCAGAAGGCTTATGTCGGTTTGATAATTGTATACCACAACAAATAGTTTGTACCATTGAGTTTGATAATTGTATTAATAATTAATGAGGTTTTTGCCCGTACTGTTCACGATTTCAATTCTACGGTTGATTCATTTCCACTTCTTCCTCTATTGGGTTGACCCATTTATCTATGCTATTTATGGGTTCTATATATCCTTTGATTTCTGTGGTCATATCTAAACATTTCTATGATTTTTGCTCGTACCTATCTACACCACCGAACATGGGAGTTGATTTTACATTCTAGGGTAATTTCAGAGACAACAAACATTTGAGTTTTTGCTGTTTATAAATTAATAATTTTGAGGCATTCAAAAAAATTTGTTTGATGAAAATTTCAATGTCCATTTCAATCTTTAGTGTGTAAGGCTGAATGTTGATTCCATGAAGGTCGGTCCAACTACAACGACCAACTTTTAATGAAAGTCATCTTATATCAACGTGAGGCCTGAATCTTCAGTGCTTGATAATCTCTTTCCTTAGCCTCTTTTCTTCTACATAACTTATTATTGATTTTTATAAGAGTTCTTGATTTTAATCAAATTTCTTACAACCAAATTTTTAATTGTAATGCAGATTACAATCAAATTATGGTTTTTGGTAGTTTTCAATTTCTTGTTGATTTTCTTTGGTTTAAAGATCATTAAATTATTATTTGGTGTGATTCTAGCGTTTTAAGTTTACATCAGAAGAAAGTGACTTTTTTTAAATGATAGTCTTTGAAATCTTAATCTCAAATCTAATTTGTGTGATCTTTTAGTTGCATCAGAAATTTTAAAGATGTTATGCATCAAGATCTTTGTGATAGGAAACTCTTGTAGAACTCAAGTATTTCTAACCAATAATGGAATTTCAGCGAACTTCTCCAACCAAATCAAGCAAAACAGCGAGAAAACTCGTAATACTTGATGAAACGGAAGGAAAATATCAAGATACAATTGATCCTCAATTCGAGAGGAGGATTGTTCTCTCCAAAATCTCTAGATGCCACGAGAGCCCAAGACACCAAAGCCTCCAATAGAAAATTCAGAAAAACATAGATAACCCTAACCCTAATCCCTCTCTTCTACTTAAAGCATACATTAAAATCAATCAATCAAGCAAGCAAGCAAATGCTCAACATGAGTGTTTAGCAAAATGGAAAAAGAAAAAAAAAACATTAAAATCAAGCAAATTACTAAAGTACCTTGGGGCGGCCAGCTTCTCATTTCTCCTATTGGCAATCGTCCTCTGTCTGTAGTGTCGTAGCTTTAAGAACACCCTCCCCTACGTTGAATTGGATGTCCTTCCAATGTCCATCCGCCTGTTTCTTCATGATCTGTTGTGCCCTTAACAAGTGCCTTTTTAGTTCTTCCAACACCCTATCTTTTTCCTCCAAGTACTGCTCTATTGAGGAGACTGGGGTGCTACGCTGCCCAAAATGCACCAAATGAGATGGGTCTTGTCCGTACATTACTTTGAATGGGATCATCTGGGAGGCAAAATGATACGAAGTGTTGTACCAATACTCCGCCAATGCTAGCCACTTAGCCCACAGCCGAGGATCTCTGAAATAAAGCATCGTATGTAAGTCTCTGGGCTCCTGTTTACCACGTCTGTTTGCCCATCTGTCTGAGTGTGGTAAGCGGTACTCCTCTTCAGTACGGTTCCATGCAGCCTGAACAACTCTCTCCAGAAGTGGCTGAGGAACACCCTATCCCAGTCGGACATTATAAACTATGGTAACCCATGCAGTCTGACCACCTCTCTGATGAATATTGTTACCACTATCACCGCAGTGTAAAGGTGTCATAGGGGAATGAAGTGAGCATACTTGCTCAATCTATCCACTACCACCAGGAAACCCTTTAGATCGGGCTAATCCATCTATAAAGTCCATGGAGACCTCCTCCCACACCTGATCTGGTAGAGCTAGGGGCTACAATAATCCTCCAAGAGCTATGGCCATGTACTTGTTCCTCTGACAGACCTCACAATTGGCTATCAACTCCTCAACATCCTTATGCATCCCCTTCTAATACAACTCTACGGCGAGTCTCTTGTATGTATTTTGCACCCCCGAATGACCCCCAACAGTGCTCCCATGGAACTCCTGGAGCAAGTGTGGAATATGGACTGATGTCCTAGGCATCACAAATCTCCCCTGGTATAGTAGCATCTCCCCCTCTAGAGAATAGCCAGGGTGGCTCCTCCCATCTTTTAATAAATTTGCTCTAATCCTCCCTAGCTCCTCATCCCATGCACTCTCCTTCTTAATGGCTCCCCAATCCAACATCAAAAGTATCGATACGACCATCTCTTGAAGCTCCCCCATTCATCTGGACAAGACATCCACCGCCTTATTCTCTATCCCGGGCCTATACTAAATTTCGAAGTCATATCCCAATAACTTTGATAGTCATCTATGGTGCTCCTCTGTCACCATCCTCTATTCCAACAAGTACTTCAAACTCCGCTGGTCCGTCCTGACAATGAAGTGTCGACCCAACAAGTAAGGTCACCACTTCTGGATGGCTAGCACAATAGCCATCAACTCCCTCTCATACACTGTCTTAAGCCTAGCTCTAGCTGTCAACACCTGGTTGAAGTAAGCGATGGGTCGATGGCTCTGCATAAGTACTGCTCTCAATCCATACCCTGATGTGTCCGTCTCTGCTACAAAAACCCTTACTAAAATCTAATAGGGCCAAGACCAGTACGGTGGTCATGTCCTTCTTCAACCTCTCAAAAGCTGCTGTGGCTGCCTCCCCTCAGAAGAAGCTATCCTTCTTCAACTGTTCTATTAGAGGCCAGGCGATGGTGCTATAGCCCCTCACGAACCTTCTGTAGTATCCTAATAGCCCTAGAAATCCCCTCAACTCCCTCAGATTCTTTAGTAGTGGCCATCTCAACATTGCCTCAATCTTAGCCTGATCAGCGGCCAACCCCCTCCTAAGATACTATGTGTACCAAGTACTCCACACTGGCAGGTGCAAAGCAACATTTCTTTAAATTGACTCTCAACTGCGGCACTTGTAACACCTGTAGGACTATCCTCAAGTGCTCACAATATTCCTCATCTGGCCTACTGTACACCAGGACATCATCAAAGAAAACCAGCACAAATCTCCTGGATAGGGTCGGAACACCCTATTCATGAGAGACTAGAATGTAGTCGGGGCATTAGTGAGGCCAAAAGGCATCACTAGAAACTCATAATGTCCCTCGTGCGTTCTGAAAGCAGTCTTTGGCATGTCCTTTTTCATTCTAATCTGATGGTACCCGGACTTCAGATCTATCTTGGTGAAGATAACTGCCCCACTCAGCTCATCCCATAGCTCATCTATCACTGGAATGAAAAACTTGCCTCGTACAATTTCCTTATTTAAAACCCTGTAGTCCACACAGAACCTCAAACTCCCATCTTTTTTCTTAACAAGTAGCACTGGACTAGAAAAAGGGCTCACACTAGGCCTGATAACCCCTACTTCCAGCATTTCTCTGATCAATTTCTCAATTTTATCCTTCTGAAATTAAGGATAACGGTATGGCCTGACACTAATGGGTGACACCCCCTCCCTCAGGGTGATGGCCTGCTCCTACTCCCTTGGTGATGACAATCTTGAGATGGCTGAAAGACTTCACTGAATTGCTGTATCAACGGCCGTACTGAAAGAGGAATGGCTCCGCCCTCCAATATGATCCCCTCTAGTCTCTTTTGCTCCACCAGGAAACCTCCCCCCACCTCCTGTATGCTCCTCATCATGGTTTTGAGGGACACCATGGCTTTGGATAACCCTACATCTCCCCTGATCACTATTCTTCTCCCCTCCACCACCAGCTCCATGGTCAGTGCCCCCCAGTTAACCTTGGAATTTCCCAAGGTCTGTAGCCATTTCATCCCCAGGATGACATCAGTGCTGCCTAACTCCAATGGGAGAAAATCCTCATTCACCTGAATCCCCTGTATGGTCAGCACCACTCCCCTACAGATACCCTTGCCCGTCTCGACCTTTCCCGTATCCATCATCACTCCATAGCTTCCTGTATCCACCAAAGTCACCCCTAATTGGTCCACGACCTATTTGGAGATGAAATTGTGGGTATCCCCACTATCGATCAACACTTCCACCTCTCGGTCTGCTATTTCCCCCTTCACCTTCATGGTATGACTCGAGGTGAATCCTACCACTGAGTTCAGGGAAACCTCTGCCACATCCAAACGCAACTTGTCCTCCTCCTCTACCCCGGTATCACTCCCACCTCCCTCCTCAGCTTCCTTATCATCACAGACGGTGAGAACCTGAAGAGTTCGGTCACTGCACCTGTGCCCCGGGGTTTACGTTTCATTACATCGGAAGCATAATCCCTTTGCCCTCTTTTTTTGCACCTCCCTCTCAGTCAACTCTTTGAAATTTCCCCCACTTCCTCCTCCGATAGGCTTCTCCCTTGGGGTCTGATGAAGGTTGCTCGATGTAGGCCCCTTGGGTGCTAAGAAAGTGGTGATCATCCTATATGAGCCACCTAAACTGACGCCTCTGGCTCCCCTCTCCTGGTGCTTCTAATCCTCCACCAACTGAGCTAGCTCCATAGCCTCTCCCAAGTCTCACGGCCTCATGACTCATTGCTGCTCGAATTTATGATTTGATCCCCTTCATGAAATTTTCCTCCAAAATAGTCTCAGGCAGTCGATCTAATCCGCTTGCCAGATACTCGAATCTCTCGCGGTATTCTGCCACCAAGTCTTCCTGTACTAGGGCAAAGAACAGCTCATAGAAGTCTCCTCCCCTGTTAGTTCTGAAATGTTCCAATAAGCCTCTTTGAAATCCCTCCAACTCCATATGAGCAGCCTCATGTCTCTCCACTAGTACTAAGCCAACATCTTCCCTTCCAAACATAGGCCATCTGCTGTCAATTTCTCCTCCTCCGTCAACCCAATGACAGTGAAATATCTCTCTACCATGTAAATCCACCCGTGTGCATCCTCACCTTCAAAGATGGGCATCTTAAGTTTCCGAACCTTCGGATCTGCCCCATTTCCCCTGATTCCTCCATAATTTCTCATTCCCCAAGTGGGTGGTCCTCCCCAAGTGTCCTGATCCTCCCTTCCACATTCATACTCAAACCCTTCTTCAATTTCTCCCTTCCTTCCTTCAAAATCAGCACCTCTCAGGCTGTAATCCCCCTCCTTTCTTTCCCAATCAGCACCCATTCGCTCATACCCCACATATCCACGTCTTTCCCCATACCTTTCACCTCTCTCCTCCCTCTGGAAAGGTTCCAGATGGGGTCTTCTCCCTTCTCCCTCTACAATCTCCACATCATTTTCATCCCTACGAATTTCAGAATTTGTATTTCTCCCTAACGGCACTCTTGCCTCCGATGCTGTCGTTCCGTTTTGATGGTCCCATATCTTATTCACCATCTCTTGAAGATCCGAGAATTTGCCTTCCATGGAGGAGATTCTATCCTCCACCGTTGTTGTGATTTGGCACATCTCCCCCTCAAGACGTTCTTCCAAAGCTTTCACCTTCTTGGCCGCCATCGATACTCGGATCTTTTTTAGACTTAAAAATCTAGATTTCGACCCAAAAAAAGCAAAAATAATTGTTCGGACAAGAAAAACTGCTGCAAGAAAACCACCAAAAATAGCTCGGAAAGCGGCTCTAATACCAATTTGATAGGAGAATCTTGTAGAACTCAAGTGTTTCTTACCAATAATGGAATTTCAGCAAACTTCCACCAAGATACTCCAACAAAATCAAGCAAAACAGCGAGAAAACTTGTAATAATTGATGAAACGGAAGGAAAATACCAAGATATAATTGATCCTCAATTTGAAAGAAGGATCGTTCTCTCCCAAATCTCTAGATGCTACTAGCGCCCAACACACCAAAGCCTCCAACAGAAAATTCAGAAAAGCATAGATAACCCTAATCCATCTCTTCTACTTAAAGCATACAATTACAATCAAGCAAATTACTAAACAGCCCATGCCTCCTTAATTCCAGCCCTATACGCCCCCTCCTTCCTATTTGAAATCCTAATTAGGCCCCCCAAGGGGGCGGGTGAAACAGCAAGGGGCGGACCAGGCTTGGTCCGCCTGGAATAGGCTTGGACTGGCCCCTTGCCCAAGGCTAGCCAGACTGGTCCAACCTGAACCAGTCTGACACTTTGTTGCATATTATGTAGAAGTGCACAATCCTAGGAAGAAAGACAAGTTTCGGTGGTGAACATATATATATATATATATATATATATATATATATATAGGGAGATAAGTGCCTTATATGTTCAAGGATGCAATACACATTCATTCAATTCTCCAAAAATTCAAATGCTATCAAGCTCTTCGTTTAGATACTTTAATCTTCAAATACTAATTTTTTCCAGCCCATGGCATTCTTGCTAATCAAAATTCATGCTTCCAAGACAAAATAAAAGATTGCCATGCACCTATCAAAAATTTACAAGCGATATAAAAATGAAGTTCATAATCAATTACATGAAGATAGCATAGAACGCAACTTGGGAGTCAATTTCATCTTAAATGAGTTAACGAACATATTTTCTGAAAGTAGCACGTTCTGTAGATGCAACTGAACAAACAAGAAGAGCAGACGTTTAAAAACTCACAGATTCGCCACTTAGATTCATGTAAGTCTGTGGCATTGCAAGGAGGACTGGGGCGCCCTCAAATTCTCCTGAATCAAGCATACTAAAATTAGCTTAAAAAGTGAGAAACTTTGTAGCAGCCACAACAGAAACAAGTCACACGACTGACCTTCGCCAAAGTGGGATTTAAAATGGACAGAATTCAAAGAAATTCCAAGTGACTGTGCAAACGTGCTGATCATGTCAAAGCCCACCTGAAGAAAAACCAGCAATAAAAATGAAGAAAGATATTAAAAAAAGTCTCTTCGAACAAGCAATCATTTCAAGTGAGAATAGATACATTGTGCCTCGTGGATTGGTACTTTTCACCAGGGTTACCGAGCCCGATGAAGAGCCAAGGCTGTGGACCAGACGAAGGTGCTGAAGGTAGAGCACGAAATAGACGTCTGAAAAGCTTACTGCAGTGAAGCATTGACTATCAAATAGCTCTCGGTTATATGGTTTCGTCCTAAGTTAACAAAACTTGGACTATTTAGTTATTGGCTTCCTACAAAACATAATCGATTTAGACAAAGGCACACTGAATTTAGTAATTTATAAAAAATTTTCATGAAATTTGAGCTGCACGCTTGAAAACTTTCGTCACTTCAGTAATACAACCATAATGAAATAAAATGATGAAATATTTCCATAAGTTGATTCAAGTATCATTACCCTTTAACCACATTAACAATTGGAGAAGGGGGTGACTAGAACTATGTCGACGCAAAATTACTGTTATTTATTGAAATGGCATAATTATGCTAGATATATTAATACAAGGACCAGAGAAATCAATCATCATCATTAAGAGATTCCTGTTACTGAGCGAAGAGAAGAAAAAACAAGTGGATGACAAAGCTTTATGTGATAGCTACATTTACAAATGAGGTTTTAGCCAAATTTTTAAAGCAAAACAACTTAGACTTAAACTGAAATTTGAAGTTTATTCACATGATCAAAAGACTCTCCAACAAATTAATTTTAATTAATGATAATGATATGCATACAAAATTAAATATTCAATAACTCATGGCAAAGTCAATTCCATAATTAGAGATTTAATAGTAATGATTTTAATTGTTTAATAGTTAAAAGTTCTTTACCAGTTTTTTTTTGGTAAAATAAGATTACAAATTGTGGAGAATGGATAAATGCTGAATTAGATTTAAAAGGGTTTTGATGAATTCGTTATGATAATATATATGCTGCTTTTTTTTTATTTAAATATATATGCTGCTTATGTATAGAAAATCTCAAATATTTTGATTCTTTATTTCACAATAGGATATGAATTGAAGCATAATTAAGATATTTGTAAATTTTTATTTATATGCATAATATTTCTTAATGTTGCCATCATTATAAATATGAATCTTATGGTATAAAAATAGAAAAAATGTTAAAAATATCTACACTGAATTAAATACAATCATTAAAGCATAACCCGTGGATTTGATGAAAGTGAACTTGGATGATATAAAAATTTAATGGTAACATCTTATGGGATGTTTGAATTCTCACTCGACTATTTTACACGTGATTTTGAGTAAAAAAATTTTTAGAAGGCATAATAGATATCACATAAGATACTAATCAGATATTTTACCCTCATTCTACTACGAATTTATAATATAGTTCTAAATTTCTCATAGCCATAAGTAGAATGAGGACTTACGCTTATAATAAGCAATAGACATACCCATCGTAGGGGTTATTTGAATCATTGCACTTTTTTGCTTGGAACCTCATCCACTTTTCTATTTTCTCACAAATGATGGGGTTTATAGGTATTCTTATGCATATCTTTTGAATTTATTTAAACGTTCATTGTGTTACAAACCTTATCAACTCTACCCCGCATATAGAGGATGGGGTTTGAGAGTTGAACTCACGGCTGTGCCTCGAGAGTTTTCATTTTGAATCAATTTTCTTTATTAAAGTCTTTTAAGGCCCATATGCAAACATAAAATGAAAATAACACCGAAGGGGCATCCTGCAGGACAATTTTCTAATCCATCTTCAAGATATTTATTCAAATCAGATTTCACAGGTTTCTTATTTGTTTTCTCTGAAACATAAGCTGTAAAATCTAGCCAACCACTAAACTTATTCGCTCCACATTCTTGAGCACTTCTTGTATTATTACTTGTACCAACAACTCTTGATGTTCCCACTTTGACTATGCCACCTGCACATTCTATTTCCTCTTCAAAACACGCTACGTATTCTTCATACAACTCAAATAGTAAGCTGCGAACGTACGAGCTTTGTATGTTTTCATCCCCTTCATAGATCATTGAAAATGCGAATTCTATGACAATAAATTTCATTCTCAGGTCCATGATAGCACCAAAGGCTATTAGAAGATTACACACACCCCAATATTTATCAAAAATTGCCTTCATTTTTGTTGACATTTTCATGATAAAACTATCTAAAGAATATGCCCCATCATCCAATACTTTTTTAATTGTGCAAATATGTGAATGGAACAAATTTTATGTTGGGTATTCTGATCCTAATATGATATTTGTTAGGGGTGTCAACAATGGGTTACGGGTCATGTTCAGGTTGAACACGATATTAACCCATTACTGTTTGACCTGACCCATTTTTTGCAAACGAGTTAGAAATTCCAACCCGACCCGACCCGCCGGGTTACTAGGTTGACCCGACCTGATTTCGATTTATCGAATTACCTTGAACTATTCAGAGGGGCAAACGCGTCGCGTGCAAGCGGGACACGATCTAGTGCTGGTGAAGCGGAAGCGGAAGCAGGGCCTGCGAGTGAAGCAGAAGGCGAAAGCGTCGCGCACAAGCAGGCGCGCAGGTGCACGGGGTCGCGCGCAAGTGGGATGTGGTCCAGTGCAGGGTCGCGGGCAGGCGGGATGTGCTACTAGCGGGTCATTTTTGGGTTACCGGGTTGACTTGGACCCAACACAATTTTTCAAACGGGTCGGAAAATAGAACTGGAACCCGAACCCGTTTGATAAATGGGTTGACACGAAACCGAATTTTTCAGGTCGGATTTTCGGGTCGTGTCCAATAATGATACCCCTAATATTTGTTGCCTCATTAAAAAAACCCCAAAACATCACACACACCTTTTCTATGTTATCCCACTCTTTCTCTGTAGGACAACTACGATAAGCAAGCTCTCTTTCCATGCAAGAAAAGAAAGCTTCCCTCAATTTTAGTGCCACGATAAGCATGTTATATGTCGAGTTCTAACGTGTTGGACAATCCAAATTAAGCTTTCTTGTTGGTAGCTACAACTGTTGAACTACTTAAGAAAATTTTGTCAACCTTGCCTCAGAAGCATTTATGAAACTGACAGACTCACGAACTTTACCAACAACTTGATCAACAATTTTGATACCATCCTTCACTATAAGATTTAGAATGTGTGCACAGCATCGCACATGAAAGAGTCTACCTTTAAAAAATAACTTCTCACATGAAAGTTGTCCTTCAACAACTTAATTGTCATATTTGTAAATACTTTATCCTCTAAACCCCACTCACTGATTGACTTATAAAATGTGTCAAAAATCTCTGATGTTGTTTGTGGTGGAGGCAAGTGTGAGAAGCTTAGCACACGCTTTTGTAATTTTCAATTGGAATCCATATAATGTGCTGTCACGAGCATGTAAGAAATTCGTTGATTTGTGGAAATCCATAGATCAGTTGTAAAGCTAAGTCTGCTTATGCCTTTTAATGATGCATGTGGCTTTTTCTTCTCCTTCTCATACACCACCATTCTGAGTTGTTGTTCTACTGAACTTCATAAAATAAGGTGACATGATCTTTAATACTAAATTAAAGCCAAACTCTTCCATAACCAAGAATTGTTTTTCATTTGTCAAAATATTATGGGCGAACATCTCCCTAATTTTAGATTGTTCATACTTGAATGTTGTTAAACTTCCACTCTCTTGAGAATTTTCACCTGTACATGTAATGTCTTTAGGTTCAAACTACAAAATCTTTTGATTCCCTAAAGCGCGCATTCTTGCAGAACAACAATCTAAATGCCTCATAAACTGTGTTGTAGAACCTGCTAACTAAGCATAACTTTTTCTTTCAATGAGAACATTCATCTTTCTTCTAACCATCAGGGAGAGTTATCTTCTTAAATTCATCTCACACTGTAGATGTTTTTTTTTTTTTCTTTTTTTTTTTCTATTGAATTTTCACTTGTATTTTCATTGGTATGTTTATCATCCAGACAATCATTTATCTGATTTTCTCCCAAAACATTACATTTATCATTTACACTCTCATTGTGTGATTGCACTTCTCCAATTTCCAAATTCAAATGCTCATTAACATTATCTTCAATAACTGGATCTACAAACATTCTATATGAAAAAGCACAAAAAGTTAGTTTACCGAAAAATATGAAATATCATAAATTTAAAAAGCTAAAATTGATGCAAAATTTTGCTAAGAAGAAAGAACAGTGAATTAGATGCTTAGGTGAATTATATATCAGTATCAAGCCAAAAAATAAAAGGAATAAAATTTGTTTTTCTCCGGACTAAAACTCGCTAAACTTAACCCACACTGAAAAAAGAAGTGCTCAATTAAATCAGTCACCCTCCAAACAACATTCATGACTGTTCCAATATAAATCATTTTAAGGGGGAAAAAAAAAGCAATCCAAACAACGACAAAAAAAAAAGAAAATCAATGCCTGCACCAAAAGCATGTTAGGAAATAGAAACAACTACAGAAGGCAAAATACTTGATATCAAAGCCTCACCTCCCTGTTTTTCTCCAGAACCAGATAAATCTCAATAAGACGAATCCGTCCCACCTCCCTAAAACAAGTAAATAGCTAATGAATACTTATTTATTAACTTCTTATAAGATACAAATAATAAAAAAACTTAGAATAGTAGATTAAAGGCCGAAACTGCAGGATGTTTCATGAAGAACGAAAGAAAAATGGAAAGAAGTCAATGAAATAGCATCATTAATAAAAATAAAAAATCACTCAAAACCCTTCAGCAATCAAATTTCTGAGAACGTGCAAATCTTCTCTCCTAAGTTCAGCCTGTGCTTCTTCGGGAGACTGGGCCACTGGCTGCTGGAACGGGAAGCCTGGATTTAGGGGCTGTTTGGATGCAGGATTTAGGCTGGATTTGAAGCGGATTTGAGCTAAATCCAGCCAAACGGCCAAAAATGCAAAATCAAATCTCACGGTAAATCAAAGCCGCGGTTGACGGAAAATTCCCTCTTTTCGTGGTAAATCCCGGATTTACGAAATCCTTTGGTGGGGCGGATTTACGGGATTTGGCCAAAGAAGCGCGCGAAAGGGAGAAAGTTACCTTCACAGCAAGCGAGCTCCCGTTGTTGCTTCCGATCAAAAAATGTCGTAACTTCCGATCCAACAGGAAGGGAACGTCGTCGAAGGAGCGAAGTCGAACAGCCACGAAGAAGAACTCGTGCAAAACTCTACACTCATGCGAAGGAACGAAGCCGAAAGAAATAGAGAAGGGAAAGGCAAAACCTGGACTTCTCTAAGTTATTGTTGGATAACTTAATTAATATAATTTAAAATATTAATAATTAAGTAAAACTAATTAAATAATATTTAAATCATTGATAAAATTATTAGTTAAATACTTAGTTGTTTCAAAATAATTAATAGGATTAAATATGATTTTAAATGAAAATAATTATTATAAAATATTATAAATAATAATTAATTAATTAATTAATATTAGAATGTTAATTAGTATTAACAAAGTTTTTTTATGTTTTATTTAAACTTCTCTCGTTATACTTTGATTATCTTAGAAATAAATATCAAATCTCTTAATCGCCTTAAATCTTGAATTGAATTGTCAAACAGTTACACAGGATTTATTCAGATTTACATTGAATGTTACCAAACAGTTTTGAAGATTTAACGCCCCTAGGATTTAGTAAATCCAGATTTAGAGAATTTATGAAATCCTACTTAAATTAAATCCTTTGGTGCATCCAAACAGCCCCTTAGGAATGAAACTTGAATGAAGCAGAAGGGAATGAGGTGAGAAGTTTCGTAGTTTTGCCTCTTCCCCTTTCGTCGCTCGCTACTTGCTTTCCTATTAGCCCCGCAATCCCATACAGCCACACTCCTGTATGTCACTCGAAATTATTAGGTGTAGGTCTAGAGAGGTCAATCAAGACACGCCACTTCATCAATATGCTATATATCAGCATTGTATACCGTTGTGTATCGGTTGACGTGGAATGTCCTGATTGGCCTCCGGACGGTCCGGTGACCATAAGTAATAATCTCTCGTCCATTTGATTCGATTTTTCATTTTATCTCCACAGACCAGCTATTCGAACCGTCGACGAGCTGTCAAGCCGAGCAGTATTTTGATCTAACTCTGGCTCGGTGGCTCCATTATTTTACCGAATTCATGCTTGATTATTTCCCGAGCTCAAAAAACTACTCAAAGTAGATATAGAAGTTCGATAAATTTGACTTGTGAGCTCATTATTTAGATGAGCTCAAATAATCTTATGAACCGATTTGACTCATTTGCACCCCCAGTAATAATTACAAGAGGCATTAATAATTAGTAGTTGTCAATAGAGGTCATGACTCTGATGAATTTTTTATAATATCTAAAAACTATTTTGAGTGTTTTTAAACATAAATTTAATTTAATTTTTTAAATAATAAATAATATAAATTAAAAATAATAAATCAAATAATTTTTTTTTTAAATAAAAATAAAAAGTGATGTCAAACAATCCTTACGTTATTAAAAGTTAACAAAGTATTGAAACTAAAAGCTAACAGTTTTATAATATTTTTAATATTTTAATGATTTTAAAATATAAAATTTCTTTGTGGAAGCAAAAATTTAATGTAAGATGAATACGATTTAAGGATTTATAATTAAGCTATCAAGCACTCATATTTACATTAAACTTTATAGAATTGAATGATGACTTTTTAAATAATTAACATTTAAATATTCCGCATTCCCAAAAATATTCAATAGATATTACTCCAATAAATAATAAAGTTATTTTGTATAAAAATATAAATTATTTATATATTGCACTCATTTAAAATAAATAAAAATTTTAATAGACAATTATCACTTCCATTGAATTTACTAATTTCAATAGACAATAAAAAAAAATTATCGATTATTTTTAAGCATTTTATTATCGTAGACACTAGCACAATTATAATTTCAGCTTAAAAACTCAACATTGATAATTTGTAAAATTTCAAATTATGGTGAGTTTTACACAACAATCATTCCTTTTGGGTTTCTACTTTTGTTGGGTTCAAAGCCCTTTGTGAAAATATTTCAAAAATTCGCAAGAGAAATGGATCAAATCAATAACCAATAAAGATGAGATAGATGGTATATCTCAATATTTCTCTTAAAAAATTGATCTACAATGAACTAGGCTGAGTTCCTGACTAAAAAGGGTAAGTCTAAGGCTTCGTTTGGGACTGCTTTTTTACTGTTTTTTAAAGCAGCGTTTTAGTATAAAAGTTAAATTTTATATACAAGAAAGCTGCTTTCAGAAGCAGAAAGAAAACCGTCCCAAATGAAATTTAAACAAACTACGAAGAAGCAATTCTCAGGGAAATATATTGATGAGAATATTAAAGTGATATTGTGATTTTGATGGGACATTTTATGTGCCCACCATAACTAGCAATTTCTTATTTGTAATAGTGATCGAGAATAGAGTTACTTAATTGACTACATAGTACAACTCTATAAAAAATATAAAGGTTGAACTCGATATAGCTAAATACATAACAAGTGAATCAAGCTTTGAGTATATGATAAGTTATGAACTTTGGCTAATTCTTATGGTGAGAACGCATAGTAGGTTAAAAATTCTTTGGGCAATTAGTCTTAATTTGTGTCTGACTTTGTGAGTCGATCTCTCGGGTGTGTTTAGTAGCTCAATATTGATAGTCTAGTTAAAATTATCTCTTGAGCTGGTTACAAATTATAATGCGTCACTCCCACTCAATGAGGGGAAGACAGTAAGGTACATGCATGAAAGTATTTATTTTGAAATCACATCAAATTATTAAAAAATATGTTAGTTTAAAAATGTCAACTAATTAAAACTAATTAAATCTCATTTATAGGCTTAAATTAAATGATCAAAGTTCAATAGCGGTGTCTCCCACAATAGATCTCAGTTGTTGAGTGAGTTCTAGTTGTATGAATCATGATATATATATATATATATATATATATATATATATATATATATATATATATATATATATAAATCAATTAGAAATCATTAATAAAATTTTCAAATATATGATGATTTCACATACTGAAAACTTTATTATGAGATTCTAAAATACATTTTTCTATCTACTACCATATGAGCCCTAAACCCTAAGCTTGAAGAGAGTGCTTGCAAAAGCATTGTTCTGATATCATTGAGACATTACACTATGATTTTGTTTTGTATTTAAGTTGCTTCAGCTTCTCAACACTGGGAGTTTCCTTTGATTCAAGAACAAAGTTACTCATCCAAAACTATTACAGAAAATAGTTCTCCTCAATATTACTAGAGATCAGAGTAATTTCTTCATACTATTGATCAGTTAGTCATTGATGAGAGCAGATCCAATGAACTTCAAAGTAGGATATCCATAATCATTCAACATTTTCAAACAAAGAAAACTTAAAAGTCAAGAAATTTGTGTTGCTTAGAGTAAAGAATATCCAGTAACAGTTCCAAATGAGATGACCAGAAGCTGCAATACCCAAAATTAAGTTAAGAAATCTCAATTTCTTTTTGAAGTAAGATGTATATCCCTCTTTTCAGTATTTACTGAGAAAAAAAAAACATGTTACAGATGTAATATCTTATTTCACCTCTTTAAGGAATGAAGAGAATCAAAACAAATAATCTAAGCTTGCCTATGAATTTCGATTCATGCTACAAGAATAAGCTACTATATCTCAATGTTTTGTTTGTACTATAGTCTCATTAAATTTAGATGTTTCTTGTGTCACTGGCCAGGGGCTTGATACAGCCCGTGGGGACGAAAACGGCCTTGAAAACCCAGTACCACTTGGAGAGAGACTGACTTGTTCGAGCGCACTGAATTGTAATTCTGAGGGGTAGTTCCTCATATAACCGATGCGAGCTCCAGCTCCTGTGGTCCACCTGAAAGGTAATTTTGTTCCCAATTGGCATGGTTTGATCACCTTATTTGAGCTCATCCTTTCAATGATGAGCTCTTCTGGTATTGGTTCTTCATCACCATTTTCTTTCTCCTCTATGAAAAGACTTGGTTTGTGGAATATTAACTGACATTTGGAGGGCGATGAGCTCTCCACAGACTCATCTCCAGATTGTTCGGGTGTATCATAATTCTGATTTGATATTGTGCTGCTATCCGACTCCTTCTCTTCTTCTCCTTCACTTGCTTGGTCATCTGTGAAAGTACTCTTCTCATCAAAACTGTAGAACTGCTCCAACTCAACTTGGTCTCTTTCACTGGTAGAAATTGTATCCTTAGGCACTGCAGCTTCACCATCGAATTCATGAAAGGAATTTGGCAAGTCGGATTCGAGTTGAGACTCGGTATAGATATTTGAATTTGTCAAGTCTGATTCGGAATTGCGGCTTCGGAGTAGGCTTCCCCATTCATCATCACCTTCTTCTGGGGCTTTCTGCATGGATTAGAAAAAGGATTTGAGCCATGAGTTAATGTTTGAAATCACTGTGAACAAGAAGAAAGATGTGTTTTAAGTAAGAATATTAACCTTAACATCCGAGAGAGAGACATTGTTTTCCTCGAGGAAGCTCATAAACTCCTCAAAGTTTTCCTCGGTTGGACGGTAATGACCACTATGAGGCCAAACAGCCTATCAAAAGGAATAAAATTAGTACTCCAACATATCGAGAATGCAATCCACATTTACAAAAAGTGTAAACTTTTTAGTCATTTACCTTCAAAATCCCATTTTTAACAACTAGCCTTCCAGCAGCAGACGCAGCAGCTCCTGCAAGAAAACTCGAGTGCTGAAACCGACCTTTCTTCTTCTGCAATCAGAAAGAAATTTATCAGATTAATTCATAAAATATTAAAAAAAAATCCAGTGCATATTTGACGACTTGATACCTACCAAGCTAACATACAAATTCTTTGATGTGCTCAGTACAAATATCCATTTTGAATCTTTTGGACCTCCAGTTGTGTCCAGTATCTCTCTGCTCTTCTTATAAATGAGTCTACCTTCTTCAACAATAACTTCATAGGCCTCCCTTTCTTTCTGCAGAATTAGATTGTTGATATAAATTTCTGTAAGACACAAATTTCCTCTTCACTTGATCGATGTGATTTACAGAATCAATACTCACCGGGCCAAGATACTTGATACACTGCTGTTGAAGCTTTAATCGGTGACAAGCTTCTAAATTGACCTCCTTCCCCTCTCCCACATCAAGCCTGCAAATTATTGATGTTTCCTCCTCAGCACAAAGATAAGATAAATGATGGAATAAATGCTCAAAAATCTTTTAGCAAGGAAGAAAAGCTTCTTCAGCCTACCAGTAGAAGAAGGGCTGCTTGCTCTCGCAACGAAGCCAGCAATCATAGTAGAAGTGGAGATTATGGCCGTATCGATGGCGCGGGTCAATCTGTTTGCAGAACAAATAAAGAAAAAAAAATGTAAACAACAAGTTGCAAATTAAAGAACAGGAAAAGGCGAAGGTCATTGTAGTTTTAGTACATACCGCCTCCAGCCAGTGCTGCAAAGCTAGCTTCTGGGCTTTTGCATTCTTAGATAAACCTTTACCAACCTACAAAGATAGATCCCGAATCAGAAACATGAATATAAATTTCAGCAAACATGCTATATAGATTCATACTGGCAAAAGAAAAAAAAAATCAAAACTTTATCACTTAACCAGATGGGTACTATGCATACCTTAGCAGCCCTGGTTCTAGCCCTTGACCACTTGGAGACCGCTGACTCAGGCTTATCAATATCAAAAAAGGACACAGAGCTTCTCTTAAGCAATGCAAAATCCAACAACTTCCACCTACAGTTGGCCAAGTCAAAGATGCAATATAAGATGCTTGAAGAAAGGGAACAACATATAGAACAAGAAAGATACTAGATAACAAGAAGGAATAAAACAAGAAATTGCTCGTGGTTATACCATTTCTGCTCAACCAAAACAGCACAATCAGCAAGTTGTCTTCTTGTTCTGAAGCTTTTGTAAACCTTCTGCAACTTAACAGCAGCATCATGTTTCGGGCTACCGGGCTCTGCCCGGGGTGTCTCCAACGCTTCTTCACTGAACCTTGGGCGCTTAGCTGAGTTTGATTTTGTGGAGATTTCGGATTCAGCATAGGAGTTCTTAAATGAGATATTTGTTTCCAGGTGGATTGGATCCGCTTCCTTTCTTTTCAAATTTAAGGATCCCCCAATGATAAATCTTCCAGAGCCAAAAGCCTTCAGCAGATTGGGTTCTGAATCACAGTGATTGTGATTTCCAGAACAAATATTGGATTTTGCATAGTCTCCGCTAAAACTAATGGAGCCCATGACGGCATCAAAGCTCTCATCCAATTGATTGGTTTCACAGCCAGGACATGAAAATGCCAATCCCATTTTGATTGAAATAAATGCTTGATGGAGGAGGGAAAAAATGAAACCCAAGATGATATCTTTCTCTTCTCGTTAATCCTGTAAGACAAAGATCAGTACAAGTTCATTATAAATTAGAGAGAGAGAGAGAGAGAGAGAGAGAGAGAGAGAGAGAGAGAGAGAGAGAGGAAATTTTATTAACAATGGAAACAAACAAGAAAAGGATTGGCCTTTCAAAAGATCATTCATGTTCCTCTACCAGTAGTGATTTTAGATTTCTCTACATAAAAAATCACAGATTTTAAAAATCATAAATTCTAAAAAGGTTCTCCAAGTTTTCTTCAACCTCAATCCATTGAAACTAAAACAAACTCCATCATGTCAGTTCCTTCTGACATCTTATAACTCCAACTTAAACCAGTAACCCAAACAAAACAAAAGAACTAAAATGCCAACAAAGTTCATAAACTCATTTTACCAAAATACCAAACAGGAAACATCCCAAGATCCCCAAAACAATAGAACCCAAGAAAAAGTTGCCAGCTTCCTGATCAATCCAGAATCTTACGAAATGACCAAAAAAAAGAAAGAAAAACACCAACGGAAATCCACCCCATTGATAAGAAGAAACAAAGAACAAACCTTTGCCTCTCTTGGTTCAAGAAGAAGAAGAAGAAAGAAGTGAAGCACGAAAGTGGAAGATTGAATACAAGCTGAGGTTTTTAGATTGTTGAGCGGAAGAATATATAGATATCTTTTCCTTCCCCTTCCTTTATAAGAAGAAAACAGATGAGATGACGGTTTTGTGCTCCAAACTAACTACTGCCTTCTTAAATAGGGAAGAAGTGGTTTTGAGGAGGGAATGAAGAAGAAGGAGCTCCTCTTGTGGACGGTGGACCCCTAGTTCAGCACCCAACGTGTTTCTTCGAGGGGCCCTCACCTCCCATTCCAATAGGGTGCAGTCTTCCTCACACGGATTCTCACAGACAATTCAACCGTGGTAGATAAAGTGGCCATATTTTGTTAGGCTCTTCTTCATCAGATCAGTTCATTATGAGACAGTTTTTTTTTACTGGCATTGTTTTACATTTGGGTGTAACTTAGCTTAATTAAGGGGAAAATTTCTCTTTATATTTATTGAATTATTTTTTTAATATTATTTCTATAACATGGGAAATAATATGTGAGCCATATTAAAATAAATGCATGAAAAAATATATTTTATTTTAAATAAGTTATCATTAGTGACACTTTGTAATATGATTTAAAGATTATAGTTAAATATGTAAATGAGGGAGTACCTATCTAATCATGTTATTTGATTATTACTTAGCTTGAACTAGAACTCGGGTTCATTTATTGAGCTCAAATTCGACTCGTTAAGAAAATCTTAGGCTTGTGATTGCTCGAGCTTGCTCGGAAAACTCGAGTATTGAACTCAATTTCTTTGTTTTAAATTAAAATTTTTCAATTTTTTTAAAGAAATTTTAGTTTTAATAATGAGCTCGAGTATAGACTAGAGCTCAAAATTATAGCTCAATAAGCTTGACTCGTGAGCGCATTAACGAGTAAAGTTCTAGCTAGCTCGACTACTTGCACTCCTAATTATAATTGTGAAGATATACAGTAAATATAAAAAATTAGATCTTAAATATGTAAATAAATAAAAATTAAGTAATATGTATATAAATCCCCCAATTATTTATCTATTTTGTCAATTCCAATTGAAAATAATCATTTAGTACCTTTATGAACTTAAAAGTCATTTGAACTTTTTTTTGTCATATCTAATTAGACTATTCAAACCTTTCTTGTGCCACCAAAAGTTAAAGCTGTATTATTGGTGGAGGTCAATACTGAAGATTTATAAAAGTAATAATTTGTATAAGTAGTATCTAATTTCAAAATAAGGGTCTATTTGGGACGGTGCAGTTTTTTATAAAGATAATTGTAAAGTTGTTATGAAGAAAATAGTTTTTCAACATAAAAATTTATTAAAAACAGTGAAAAAATAATAATTGAACAAAAATCATCATAATGTTCTAAAAAGCAAAGTAGTAAGAAAGTTATCCCAACTAAGCCTAAGGCTTCAATTCAAGAAGCTTTTTTACTGCCTTTGGACAGCTTTTTTACTGCTTTCTAAACAGATTTCTAATATAAAAATTTCTAATTCAAGAAAATTTTTTGCAAAAAAGTTACATTAGAAAGTAGTAAGAAAGTTATCCCAAATAAAATCTAAGATTTCAGTTGGACAACTTTCTTATTGCTTTGCTTTTATATTACAATTATAATTTTTATTTGGTCATTACTTTTTCACTACTTACATGAAATTTTGGTGCTATGAAACTATTTTTTACATCATTTTTTTAATTACTTTTTTCACAATAGTTTTATAATTAACTTTACAAAATGCTGCAACCGCCCCAAATGAACCTCAAATAAATTAAAAAATAATTAATAACTTGTTAAGATTAACATGGATTATTTCTTTGTATTTATGATGCTTTAGAAAATTATTTTATCACTGCAATCTAACCTTGATAAAAGGAAGGTGACATTCATTTTTTTGACTAGTATTATTGACTATTCTGAAAGCTTTCCATTCATAGGCTTGACTTTGTGCCTCTTAAATTGAGCAAACCACTAAATTTGATTGCATAAGTTGATCAAAGGAAAATTTATTTATTAACTCCCAAGCAATAGTGAGTTGAATATTTTAAAAAGGCCGATTTTTCAAGTTCAAAAATTAATAAAGAACATTCCAAGCAAGGAATCAAGATAGTTACATATGCAATTATGCATGATGATAATAACTTTGTGGAAAGGAGGCGTCATCACTTTTAAATGCCACTATCTTTGTTCTTTCGCTACCGCCACCGACGATATCCTTCGCTAGCCTCCACTAACGCTGACTATCACCCGCCGCCACCTCCATCAGCCATCATCATTGCTAGTAGCGAGCGTCATTGTCGACTGCTGCCATTTGCTACCACTACCCCTATGGCCCCATCGCCGACCACCACCACCATTACTGACCACTGACCATCGTCATCTTCAAACTTTATATTACATTCATTTTACTTCAAGTCAAATAAGAAAAATAAGGGTGATTTACATGCATACCATCGTATATTACTCTATTTACATATTTTATATCAAAAATTTAAATATTTCATTCCTACCATCCATATACAACTTTAATATCAAATATGTCACTCTTATATTTCAATTATACCACCATACCATCCTATAAACTTTAATATTTCATTTCAAGCACCCATATTTGATCTGTAGGTGATATACATATAATATTTAAGTTTTAGATGATACATTTGTAAATAAAGTGATATAAGATGGTATGTATGTAAATCCCAAAAAAAATAATTACATGCATCCAAATAACTCTAAAGCATTCAAATATTATATATTTCTTTATATGCAGTCTTTCTTCAGCAAACCAAATAACCCATAAATGAAGGATTGTGATAATAAGATAATTGATAAGTTGAGAAAATTAAAAATGGCATCACAAGAAACTTTTTAAACCTTAAATTCTAGTATTAAATATAAGAATTTTATATTTGTGGATAACAAACCATTATAATAATAATAATAATAATAATAATAATAATAATAATAATAATAATAATATAGATAATAAACTTATTGATAAGTTGAAAAATTGTAGTGGTTTTATTTTATTTTTTTTGAAATGCTATATTGTCAAAATCAAATTGTTTTTCATGGCCATTTCTACACAATCCCTCATAAGGACAAAGAGGCATTATTGGACTTGCTCATTTATACAATGAAAAACTTCAAGAAATTTTGGATTTTAGGAATATGAATGAAATAAAATGTTGAAAATGTTAAAAGAGCTTCAGCCTTTCAAACCAACAGCTGTAGAACTTTAACAAATATATAAATTACATAAATTTTAATTCTTTCCTTCACTTCTCTTTCACAATGATAAATTCAAAATTCCTATGAAGGAAAATGTCTTTCTATATGAATATTTAGGTTTTGTTTGATACGGCTTTTTTATCGCTTTCTAAAACAGCTTCTTAATATAAAAATTTCTAATTCAAGAATTTTTTGGACTAGAAATTTTTGTACTGGAAAGCCGCTTTAAAAAGCAATAAGAAAGATGTCCCAAACCAAGCCTTAGGCTTCGTTTGGGACGACTTTTTTATTACTTCTTAAAGCAATTTTTTAATAAAAAATTAAAATTTTTATACTAAAAAGCTGCTTTAAAAAGCAATAAAAAAGCCCTCCCAAACGAACCTTAGAATTCATTTAGGATAACTTTCTTAATGTTTTCTAAAGCAGCTTTCAGATACAAAATTTCTACATGAAAGACAATCTCAATACACGCTGACAAATTACTATTTTTTACATTTAAAAAATCAATTGTTTTCAGTATTTTTTAAGTAAAATTATTTGTAAACACAATTAAAGGTGCAAATTCATAGGTCAAAAATTATAATGTGACAAAATTTGCATCAAAGGGGCTGTTAATTTCCATTTGATAAGGTGGAACATTGTTTCGGCTTATATATTTAGGCTTAAATAGCAGCTATTTGAATCTTTCTTCTAATGAGAATTAATTAGTTAAACTATTAAATATATGCTTATTTATATTTTTTAGCAGCAAAATTTATGAATCCATAACTTAAATAAAATAAAATAAATTTGATTTTTCACTAACTTGGAAAAAAGGCTTACCCAAGACAACATGGGATTGAGACGCTATTAGTTTTATATATATATATATATATATATATATATATATATATATATATATATATATATATATGATATTAATGTAGCCTACACATTGAAAAAAAAACTCATAAATGATAAGCTTAGATAAAATTTTAATAGCATGATTTGCGAATAAAAAAAATTATTGAATGTTAATTGACATTTTGAACAATTCATAGAAGGGCATACATAATACATCTCACTCACATCAATGTGGGACTATGATTCATATTAACCTTTGCATTATAAAATCTAGGGGGTGTCAAAATCGAGTTTCGGGTCTGTGAGAATCCTTGAAAATTCAGATTTTTTGTGAAGGTTAGTACTGTACGAACCTGGAACTGTCTGTACGAACTGAAAAAATTAAAATTTTTGTGCAGTTCGTACCGTACGAACCTGGAGCCGTCTGTACGAACTGAACAAAATTTTTACAGAGTCGATCGTACAGCAGTTTCGTCTGTACGAACTTACACGAACAGTCTGTACGAACAGAACAGAAATTTTACAGAGCCGATCATCCAGTAATTTCGTCCGTACGAAGAACTGATTTTCCGGGACGAACCACACGATCGTCTAGGACGAACTGAAAAGATCTCAGCTCATTAAATATCTCAGCAGTTGGATTGAAGAGAGAGAAACGGCTAGAGAGAGAAAGAGAAGGAAATTCGCATTTTGGGCGACTTCAGTCCGTTTTCGTCCGTCGTCGCAGTTGGGAAAGTTGATCGACTCGAGGGAAGACACATCATGCCTATCTCAATTTTCAGAAATGTGAATTTTGACGGATTTCTGATTAAAATTGTGTTTCCGTTAGCGAAAAACGGGTATAACTTTGCACTGGTAAAACTTTTATCGTGTAACTTTTGGTATGTTGTCGAGATTATTATTATGCACATTTTGACTATTTTCTGAAAAATTTTCATCGGGTATTTTGAAATCTGTGAGATTTTTATCGAATAGAAAATTTTCTAGATGTCGAAAAATAGTGCTTCAGTACAATGAAAGTCTTGAAACGATGTTGTGCATGATCTCTGGTAAATTGGAAATGTTATGAAACTGTGAATTTTGATTCGTTGGATTTTCTGTTGTCTGCCGTTATACCGTCTGACTGCATTTTGATACGTTTTTGATTTCTTTGAAAATGATATGATTTGAATGATATCAGAAGGGAGTTATAAGGGGCCAGAATCCTTTGAGATTCTGTCTGTGTCTGGGAAGGGAGGCATAAGGGGCCATAATCCTTTGAGATTCTATCTGGGTTCGGGAATATGAAAATGAATTCTGATCTGATAATTCAGTATATCTGATATAATCTGGTGCTGTAAGCACAAAAGGGAGGCATAAGGGGCCAGAATCCTTTGAGATTCTGTCTGTGTCTAGGAAGGGAGGCATGAGGGGCCAGAATCCTCTGAGATTCTGTCTGTGTCAGGGATACGTGATCTGATATGTGATCTGAAATGTGATCTGATATGTGATCTGAAATGCGATTCTGTGATGTGATTTGTATGATTATGTGAGATGAATTTGATTCAATTTATGATGATTGTTGTGATAAGATGATTTCTGTGGTCTGATGAATTCTGTTGATGTTTTGATAATATAATATCTGAACTCTATTTGATGCTTTGAATTATGTGCTTTGTTTTTAGATTTCAATTTTGTGTGTGGATCTGAAAATTTAGATCGGCTAGTGTGATCTTGCTGAGCTATTAGCTCACTGTGGTTATCTTCATGATTTTCAGGTTCTGGAAAAGGGAAGGAAGTGTCAGACTAGCCGTTCAGGATCTGAATTACAGTCATAGGTATTTTTGTACTTTTGATTTTTGTACAGTCATTGCTAGGTTGCTTTTCTGTTCTGTACTTTCTGTTTATAGCCATGCACTGTAGTGTACATTATTTTTGATGAAAGAAAGAAGGAAGAATGGATGAGTTTTCCGTACACTTGGATGTTTGTAGCAGCTCTGTGGTTCTATAATTCATTTAAAAGAAAAAGAAAAACAATTCCAAAGCTAGATCTTGGGGTTTTCTGTCGCAACCTAACACGATAGGATCAGTTCTTGTCGCATTGGGTTGTGACAGGGTCGGGTTTGGGTCGAACTCGGAACTGACCCAGTTCGAATGGGTCAACTCTAATCCGACCTAATTATGTAAGCGGGTCCAAGTTTAGACCCGGACCCGACTTGTCGGATTACTGGGTTGACCTGACCCGACACGGCTGGACTGCGATGGCGGGACGGCAGACGGCATGGCTCACGTTGATGGCGAGACGACCGGGCAGTCGACGCAATGCCCGGGCTGGTGCGGGCAGCTCAGACGGCAGGCATCCTCGAATGTGATAGGCGGATGGGCGCGGGAAGCTTGGGCGCGACGCGCGGGCAACCTCGGACGTGACGGGCGGACAGACGCCTAGTTAACCCAGGCAGCGCAATCAGCTTGTTTCAAACGGATTTCCGGGTCAACCCGAACCCAACCCATTTTTTCAAACGTTTCGAACCCGGGAATCCGAACCCGACCCGTTTGGAAAACGGGTTGACCCTAACCCAAAATTTTCTGGTCGGATTCGAGTCAAGATTTTCGAGTCGTGTCAAATATTGACACCCCTAATAAAATCCAACAAAAGCAGGCATCTTCTCATTGCTTCTAGCCTTGACCTCTAAATGTTCTCCAAAGGATAAAAGACTAAATTTCTTCATTCGAGTTCAACATTTGGGTAACAAGAATTAGGTTAAGGTTATTCCTCCGGCGATTTTTCGCTAAAGTGGGTCTGAAAAACTTCTGGATTGATGAGTTTTGAGTTACGATTAACTTAAGCCGATTTAACAATCCTCGAATTTTTTTAATTTAGATCATATTCAAATTAAAACTTGATTAATCCAGCTTAGATGAATTAAACGTACACTAATCAAGAAAAATAATATGCTAGACTTTACGTTAATAATAAAATAAGTGAATAAAACCAACCATAGAATACTATTTATCAAAAAAAAAAAAAATTGAATCAAGAAATTTTAATATAAATTCGTTGTAAAATGAGTTCATTAATCGACATGTGTAATGCATTGATGTGACTTCAATAAATATAATTCTCTCCCCTATTTTCTTAAGTTTAGGGTATAAAATATTATTGTAGGTTTCTTTTAGCTTCTTCGATTGAGAAGAGAGAGAAAGTTTTGATTATTCTCATTTTGGGAAGGTAGAAATGCCAAGAGAAGATACTAATCATCATGCAATAAATTATTAATCATAAGATGCTGCCATTTGGTGATATATATTGGAAAATAAAACTAAGGCTTCGTTTGGGATAGCTTTCTTATTGTTTTTTAAAGCAGTTATGAAGTACTAGAAAGCTACTTTAAGAAGCAGTAAGAAAGCCGTCTCAAACGAAGCCAAAGGCTCTGTTTGGTACAGCTTTGGCTACAATTTTGTTCTTGCTTTCAAGAAATTTTGTACTAAAAAGTTGGTGAAAAAAGCAGTAGGAAAATTGTCTCAAACAAGTGTAAGATAATGAGATATTGTTCGGATTTTAATTTTTTTTAATGTTTTAATATTTTTAAATATTTTATCTTGTTAGAATTTGTAAACAATTTACATGCAAAGTAAATTTCTATTTTTTTAAAAAAATTAAATTTATGTTTTAATATTTTATTATGTTTTTTAAATATTAAAGATTTCTAATTATGAGAGAAATTTTATTTAAACAAATGCCTTCTCATGACTCCTATTTTTATTTATTTATTTTCTTAATAAGTAGTTTAAATAAGCTTTATGATAATTTCTAAATTATTGTAGAAATTTAAGCCAGCCAGCTGCCCTTAAAAACACAAACCAAACTGGCTCCCATTAATGCTTTTCAATGTCAGGCGAAACACTTCAAAGCTTCTATATTGCTACAGCTTTAAAAAAACAAAGAGAGGAGCTAAGAATAAATAAATAAAATATAATTGCTGAGGTAATCATCATTATTAATAATTAAATAAAAATTATTTCAAAATGACCAATATTTTATAAATTTATGTAGCTCACTGGACGACACGTAAATGGTGACCTCATAATATAAGGGAGAGATTTTGAGAATTTAGCTTTCAATCTCACCACCAGAAGGAGAATGTTTACAAGCAGCCTTAGCTGTCAAATTAATATGGTAATATAATTAGAGAAATTAAGACTTCGTTTGGAAGTTGGGACGGTTTTTTTATTACTTTTTAATACAAAAATTTGTTAAACTAAAAAATTTTATACTAAAAAACTGCTTTAGAAAACAGTAAGAAAGATGTCATAAACGAAGTTTGACAAGTTTCTTATTGCTTTCTAAAACAGCTTTTTAGTATAAGAGTTAGGCTTCGCTTGGGGCGGCTTGCTTCCTGCTTCTTGAAGCAGCTTTCTAGTAATATTCAACCATCATCCTTCTCTCCTCCCCATTTCTTTCCTCTATTTGCATACAAATCCATCTCTTGAAAAGAGGGGGGATATATGTCATGAAGTTGGCTATATTAGTGGGAAGGATAATTGTTCTCTTTGGGAGACTATATATATATATATATATATAATAAAACGCCACGGAAGAGGCCTACGCGTTAATTATAAAGCAATATTACAAGTTCTTAATGGCTCCAAAGCTCGCAAAAATACAGCATTTGAATCAAAACCTAAGAGTCTCAGAATCAACCTAATTACAAAACCAACCAAAATTAAATTAAAAACCAGCCACAAAACCTAAATAAACCAGCAAACATCAAAGGTCCTAGAAGAAACCAAAGTCCAACAGAAGGCCAGGCATGAGCAACCTGCAAAGAAACCATGAGCAGAATAGGCCGAGAAAAGAACCACGGCCTGACCTAGGCTAAGCATCAACCCGATTAGCAGCATCATGACCAGCCTGCAAAACACCTGTAGGAGGAAAGGGACTAACCCACGACAGAGAAGGAAAAAAAAAGTAGAATTCCAAAACTAAAAACCCAAAGCCACTACAGGAAACTCAATAGCAGCTCAGGAAAGGGCCCAACGCTACAACAAACCATCCACAACAAGAAACCAATGAGGAGCAACCCAACAGAGCAAAAAGGAAAACCCCAGAGCCGGACAACCAAATGGAGACAAAGACCAGCCACACGAGAACATGAACCAGTAGCAGGACCCAACAAAGGACACAAGCCAACTAAAGAATTACTTCTTTTTAGCTTTCTTTTTGTTTTTCTCCTATTATGTTTCCCACTATCAAGTCTGAAAGCATCATCATCGATACAAATCACCTTCAAACTATACAAAGCATCCGTTGGCTCAACCATATCCTCCCCATCACCACAACTAGCCAAAGAAGAACAATCATCCAACCATTCCGAATGATCCACACCAGATTCCTTCAATTTTAAAGCTAAATGAGCATTCAGATCATCCTTCAAGATAATAGAGATAGGCATATCAATAACATCCTCTAGATTGACCACATTGGTGTTAGGCGTCACCCCTAGGGCACCCATGGAAGAGTCACCATAAAGCATTGCCAAATCACAAGAGAAACCATTTAAATCAACCCTGTTAATGTCATACAAAGCCACATTGACAACGTCTTAATTATCCACACAAGGAACATTATCCTTAAAATCAACCATAACTTCATTAGTGATCACAATCAAGAGGTAAAATTGGGCTACAACCCAAACCAGAATATACCCCTTTCCCAAAAGGGGAATCACAATGAGAGTGAGTCAAGTTAATCACAGGAACTAGCACATCATTTCCAACCATCTCATCACTGATATGATCAGTATTCACAGCATTAGAAACGCCAACATCCTTACCAGGAGAAGAGTTAGGGATGGCCAAAACAATATGCCCAACAGAATGCAAAGGCTCAGAATCCAAATTATCCACAGTTTAACCAACATCAGTAATAGGAGGGAGCAAAGCGGTATTATCAGTAGTGCCAGTAATAACAGGTTGAACAGTAGTGTCATTCCTTCCTAAATTAGCTTTCTGAGAAACCATATCTAAATGTGGGTGAAGAACATGACAATTAGATTTATTATGCCCCAAAGACTTGTAGTGATCACAAAAGAGAGGCAAATTCTCCATAACAGCTGGTTGAACATAACCTAAAGTATCCGGCCCTATCTAAATAGCCTCAGGATAATTTTTGGAGATATCCAGTTCGACAAGCACCCTAGCAATAGATGGCTGTGAACCAACGACAGTGGCATTATTGATTTTCAAAGGGCGACAAAAAATTGAACCCAAACCATGAAGAATGTGTGGGGAGAACATATGTGGCCTAAGATTAGGAAACGAAACCCAAATAAGAATTATCGAAGATTTGACAGTTAAATTCAAAAACGGAGACCACTTAACTAATTTCATGTAACAGTTTGAAACGAAATAGGAACGATGAGAAAAAACACGACTATAATCCAAATCATTCACTAGCTTTATAAGAACATGCCTCGTATCCAAGATAGTAACAGAGCATTCACCGATCAATTTGAGGTTAAAGAAGAACTTACAAATCGACTCAAGGTTGGGTCTGCGAGAGGGAAATTTGCCTACCAATGCTAACTCAAAAGGCTTCGCAAGAGCAAAGATTTCAGCCTTGGAGATCCATAATGACGAAAGTCCCCAATGCGAAGAAGTTCGGAGGTCCAAAAACTCACTCGGAAGGGAAGCATCCAGAAAAGAACGACAATTCTTTTGCCCATTGAGAAAATCAGAATCACTCAATCGATTTGCTCCATTCTAGTCGATAGACGACCGGAGGTGGCACAATCAAAAGAATAGAACCAGTAGGAAAAGAGAGAGAAGAAGAAAAGTATATCGAAAGATGAAATCCAGAGGAGCCATGGGGAGCTCAAACGGTGCTAGGGCAGAAACCCTAGCAGAGCACGCGGGGAAACAGGCGCCATTCCTGATTTCAACCTTAGCCTTATATTGTTATAAGTGGGAGACTATATGGATCAATGATGGATGCTTGTAGGGTTTCCTCTCAATCCAGGCTTCTTTTGACTTGAAAAATCTTACATCACTCTAACAAATGCCTGTAGAAATTTTCCTAGTTTTACAATCCCTCAAACTTGAAAAAATGTATAACTCTTTGATAGCTACTTGTATGATTTTCCCCTAACTATAGGCTCCCCAAGGATCAAGAAATCCTGTCAACCTTTAATAATTGATGTAGGATTTAGCTCTATGCCATCCATGCTTAGGAAGTCCTAAATTTTTAATGGTTGTTCATAGGATTTTCCCCTACTTTTTAGCTCCCCCAAGCTAAAAAATGTTGATAATATGCCTTTATGTTTGTATGAAAATGCTCGCCTTCTCAAGAGCAGTCATTTGTAACAAATAACTCGTAAAACTGAGAAGTATGTGGAGATCATATAAGTTTCAAAAAGATTAAATATTATCTGATAAACTGTATGGAAATATTTGCATCATCTCGTTAGAACACCACCATATAGACCCCATGGGAAGTTTTTCAATCGGCCTACACCACCTTGGTTGATCAGTAAGGTGGCAACAACTGCCCCTTTTATGTCTTACTTTCAACACTTTTGAAGTAATAAAAAACTTCTAAATAAAATAGTTATTTTGACTATAACTTGATATCATTAAAAAATCATTTAAACTCCTAAATACTTTATAAAATCAAAATTAATTTCAAGCTTATTTTCCCTTTCATAAGCTCAGTGATGCTTGCCTTGCGCCAAAAATTTTGCATAATCAGACATAAATTTTTACCATCCCAACAGCTCCCACTTTCCTCTCTCTTCAAATTCTTGGAAACCAAACCAAGCCTTAAACTTCAATCAGTGGTTCTTCATAGAGTTAAACTTGTTTACCATATTCCTTCAACGCAGATAAAGCATTGTCAATTGTCAATAAAATCTATTAATCAGTACACCATTCAAAGATTAAGGTTTCGTTTGATACGGCTTTCTTTCTGCTTTTTAAAGCAGCTTTCTAGTATACAAATTAAAATTTTTGTTCTAATAAACTGCTTTAAGAAGCAGAAAGAAAGCCGTCCCAAACGAAGCCTAAGATTTGGTTTGAGACGACTTTCTTATTGCTTCTTAAAACAGCTTTTAATACGAAAGCTGCTTTAAGAAGCAGTAAGAAAGCCGTTCCAAACGAAACCTAAAGAGACACTTAACTTAAAATATAATTAATATCATTGATTATCTAACTAATCCTGGGATGCTCAGAAGATACTCATGGTTGAAATAAACCAGGACAAGGGGTACAAACAAAATGACATTTTTATGGGATATAGAGAGACAATTCGAATGGAGCATAGATAATTTTATCATAAATAACAACTTCAGATTCCCATCGCATTTAAGAATTATTAAAATTAATGATGAATGTATTGAAGACAAGATGGGATTGTGGATGGTCAGCTGATTTACCCTCTTTACATTTGTCAGCTGAATTGGTTAGCCAATGCCAAGTGGGGGATTGGGGGAGCTTGTTTCCATATAATTCTCATAAAAGTCCTTTATGGATTAGTATGATCAATTGACCATGTAAATTAAACAATCAAAAGAAGGGGTCCATTTTCGTTGCTTTGTTTTTTGAACAACATCCATAATTTTATTTTGCTATTATTTTTTTACTGTTTTCGTACTACTTTTCAGATTTTTTATGGAAAGCTACTTTTTGCAACAATAATAGCTAAATTACTTTCCCCAGAATAACTTGACAATCAACTTTGTAAAACACTGCAACCGTCCCAAACAGACACTTAGAAATATTAGGAGTGGATCAAAGGATGATCTATATTGAATCAAATATATAATGATTATATTTGTTTTTATTTAAAATTTTTAGTATAAGCATGAATGAGAGTCGATATTTTTATAATGACAAAACATTCATCTATTTAGAGTGGGACTAAATAACCTAAAGTCTCGCATGCATTTAATAATCTCTCTTTTAAATGAGAGTTGGTCATATTGATCATTGCTTCCCCTCAAAGAAAAGCTCTTCAAATATCATATGCTAGGAGCCCACTCAATCACATGGATCAACCTCTTCTTGACTTTGACTCGACTATGATAGAGGGAGGCAATGAGATATACAAGTTGTCTGAATTGTTCAATCTCAACCGAATATCATCTCTGATATCAATTGGAACGAAGCGAACAAAATGAAGATTAAAGTTGGGTTAGATAAACTATTCTTTATTTAAAAAAGGAGAATTTGAATTTATTTTTTAGATTTTAAGATTTGGGTTACTCTGAACTCCATCTAGATTAATATTAAATTATTCTTTATTATTTTTAATATTTAATGAATTATATTGCTCCTCTCCTAATCAAAAAGCACCAAGATGTTCCCACATCTAGATTTGGTGGTTGGCGGTGGCCAATGCCGGCGGTAACAATTGTTGATGAAATCTCCATTCAATGACTACAATATTACATCTTGAAGCTATCAATTTCACCAATTCAATGGAATTGAGATCAAAACTCTGATGGTCAAATTAGCCAAAACACTTTCAAGAAGCTTTATTGACCAAAATTAGGGCTTATGTATATAAATAATTCTAATGGTTCTACACATTATTATATTCAACAGTTTTAAGTGTTGCCATATTTATTTACTTAGCCGTAGCTAGATGGGTTGCTTTCAATCCTAGTAATCTAAGAGAGAGAGAGAGAGAGAGAATGTGCGAGTGATGGTGAGATGTTATGTAGTTACCTTGAATGTGGAGATAGAGGCCAAGGTCAAGGCTGACACATGACAAAGCGATGCATGCATTGGCTGATATTGCAGCCGGCCCGGGATGAGAGGAAGTAAACGACAGTGATAGATGTTGCATTATTATAATTTGAAATTACATATGAGAAGAGGCTGTCCACTATCGGTTATGAGGCTACAGGTTTCTAACTTTTTTTTGGGGTAGGAAAATAGACTATTTGAGGGGTTTGTACTGATGATATTCTTCGGGAATTCAATAGATATTTATGTTGATCATAATTAGGAGTGTTAATAAATAATTCGATTTGATTAATTTTTGGATCGAGTTTGGTCTGATTTGAAAACTCAGGGTTGACTTGATTATCATTTATGTTTTAGTTAAATGAGTTAGGTTTGGATTAAATGGGTTATTTTCATATTAAATGGGTTGTTTTTGAATTTAGCATGTCGTGTTTATTTAAGAAAAATTAAATATCTATATGATGAACGGTAAAACTAGTTGGATTCGAGTTAGTCGGGGTCAGGTCTAGTCAAATTTTGGTCATATGTTTGACTTGTATGATCAAAGGGGCAGAAATTTTTATTCGGTGCGGAATTTGGACGTAGCTCTACGTCCGAAATCCAGTATAATCGCACCACGTTGATCCCGACGACCCCACCATTTCTATTTAACACTTTTTTTCCCACTTACAGTGCGGCCCGATGACCCGACCCGGAGCAGAGAAAATTGAAAAAAAAAAAACGCGGCAATGTCTAGGATTTTTTTTATGATGGCGGACTATTTTCCTCACTTGAGACAGATTTTTTTCATCGGAAGAAAGCTGAGAAAGAGAAGAGAAGATGCTATGAAGATGGAAACTGGTTTGGAGGACGTCGAATATTGCGAGGATATAGAAGGTGTTATGCAAGAGACTCAAAATATCCTGGAAGAAGTACCGCAGCAAACTGCAGAAGATAAGTCGGGGATATTATTGATAAATATAATACTCCGAAGAGGTGTTACTCTTTTTCCTTGAAGAAGCTAGAGTTTTGTTTTGTTTTTTTAGAGTGTATCGTTTAAATCTCCTTAAACGTGTGAATGCTTACTTGGAAGGTTGAAATATTTTTTTGTTGTGTAATATCACTCATGTGTCCTGCCGCTTTGTACAGCTAGGTACTTTCCATTTTCAAATTAAAGTGTTTAATAAGTTTTTCTTGTTCACAGGATGTTTATAACTGTGAGAAGGAAGCATATGAGATGTATTGTCATTACGCTCATAATGTTGGATTTAGTGTTCGCAAAAAATGTCACAATTACTGGCATAATTCGAGAAGAATAAGATTCAAAGACTTTGTTTGTTCGAAAGCTGGATTTAAGAAGGGTATTGACTTAAACTCCAAATAAAAATATAGAAAATCCAATATCAAGACCGGGTGTCCCGCTATGATTAGATTTTTAGTGGACCTAGATGGAGTATGGACGATGCAAAAATGCATAGAGAGCCACAATCACGAATTAGCTAGGCCAGAAGATCAACATCTGCTTAGATCATATATGAATATTAGTGCTAAGAAAGCATATATTCTTAAATCAATGGCAGAAGCCGGGATAAGAATCGTTGATGCATTTAAATACCTAGCCGATGAAGTAAGAAGTATAAAAAAATGTAGGATTCTCTAAAAGAGATGCATATAACTACATTCAGAAAGAGAAAAGAACAAACATTGAGAATGGGGACACCAATTCCCTGATTAAACTTTTAAAGATCGACTAATTGATGATAACATGTTTGCATGGGACGTCCAAACTGATAAGGACGATAGATTGTTGAATTTTTTTAGGTTGATGAGTTGGAGAGAATAGATTATGACTGTTTTAAAGATGTGATAATTTTTTATACTAGCTATAGGCTTAACAAATATAATCTAGCATGTGCACCCTTTGTTAGAGTTAAAACCATTGGCAGAATATTCTTTTAGGGGTGGCATATCTATCGGATGAAATAATTAAATCATTTACATGATTATTTAGAATATTTTTGCGAATAATGGGTGATAAACATCCCATTACAATATTTACATCTTATGGTATCGTGGGGTACCCAGAGGTACCCAGATATCGATACCGAGTGATACCCATCGGTACCGAGTAGTAAAAAGATATTGGTACCAAGTGGCACCCATCGGTACCGCATGGTACCCAACAGTACCGAGAAGTACAAAGATATCGATACCGAGTGACACCCAACGGTACCGAGTTATACCCATCGGTACCGGGTAGTACAAAGATATCAGTACCAAGTGGTACCCAAAAGTACCAAGTGATACCCAAAAGTAATGAGCGTTACCCAACGGTACCGATGGGTATCCAAACTGCAAATAAAATAAACATCTTGCAACATAATTCAAACTTACTTATCCTTATACTTCTGAAGACAGCTGTCGGTGAACATTCGCGTATCTTCACTTATCATCGCCCTCCCAGGATATTCTATTTGAGCAACTGTTGGTGTGGGTTCGGGTGATTTTAAGGTATCAATGTCAATTATAGCAGAAACAGCAGCAGTTGCCATTCTTTCCATAGGAGTATGCCCTGCAACTGCTTTCTTCGTTAACCTCATCTTTCTCTTCTTATTTTGACTGGTTGTGAATAGGGGCTTTTCGATCATCCCTTCGTCGCACCCTTTGTGTTATGCTGGTGTTGTAGGTTGAAGCAAGGCCCTCATCCCCCTCATCATGCCCCTCACCCTTATGTACATAAGGTATTGTGTCCTCCTTTGGTATATCAGGTATATTGGCATCCTTTGGTGCATCATGTCTAACTGGGCTTTTGTCAACATTAACCTCGAGATTAGGCGTAGGAGTCTTCTTCTCATCTGTTACCGTCCTTGAAGAAGATTCTGCTTACTCTATGGTGTTTAAAGGTTTAAATGCTAGAAAGTTCTAGGACAAAAACTTCTCCATGGCATCATATCTCCCATACTTCTGTCATTGTTCGAATACATGGTGTTCTACTACAACGACTTGATACTCAATCGGAGTAGATGTTGACTCAACATGCACTAACCTTCTCTGAAGAATTTTATTTTGAGCCATGATCTTGCTGAGGGCTTCCTCAATACTCTGACGGCATGGTTCAGCAAGGGGAAAAAGGTTGTTGTTGTCCACGGGACCTGGGGGGGGGGGGGGGGGGGGGGGGGGGGGCTGGGGGAGCTTGGTGGGTTGGGAGGTTTAAATGGGCTAGGGGGTTTGGAGGGAGTGGGTGAGCTGCAAGGTGAAGAAATAATTTGGCGAGTTTTGTGCATTGTGAGTTGTAAGTTGGAAAATGTTTGAGGTGAAGTGAATGTTTGATCAGAGGATTCATGTGGTTGTTGAGGGGAAGAAGTATCTAATAATGTCCTTTGCTCACTAGTTATTCCTTCAAAAGAAAATAATATATGTACATCTTCAAGACCTTCAAATTAAATTAGAAGCCTCTGCTTCGCTCTACATTATATCACAACCACATCGAAGAAAACATGATCTTGATTTAGAATCCACTGGTGCATGTACTATTGTATGCTCAAGAAACCATATCTGTAAGAAAAAAAAGGTTTTCAGCCAAAAAAGTAATATTGTGAAATCGAGCTCACATCTAAAATATTGTATGTACTCATAATTAAAATATGTATAAAGTCATTCATGTATCCGAGTAGTTGGACTTTCACAAACTTCTTCGTAATTGCATCGAACTCACCCACAAGGAAATCTCTAATCGATTCTGGCTAATTTTAAGATAAAATTTGATCTTCATTACGAGCTACACTAAGGATAGTAGCTGGTGTTCGATAGTTATGCAGAGAAAAGAAAAGGATGGACAATAAGTAAATGTTGAATTTTTTCACAAGCTCGAGAAGTGGAGTTGAGTCGTACGGATGAGCACCTCTTCTTTATGTCATTTATGGATTTCCTGGTGATTCGAGCACTTCCCAAGTCGAAATGATTTCCTTTGTTCGACAGGCCTAAGATCAAGGAAACTTCATTGGCAGGGAATGCTAACCTCCACTCCTTGATGATTAAGCATTGCTTCTTGATATCCTAGAATGACAACAACTTGTAAACTAGCGAAATATTTTGAATGAAACGGGCATCAACAGAAACTGATGTAGCTAAACTTGCATCCATTAAATCTTGGCTGAATGTTTAGACCAAGTGATCGCATACTTCTCTAAATATTGAAGTTCTGCAACGGAAACTAATCTTTAGAACATATCCTTGCAAAGTTAGTTGTAGTTGATCAGTAAAAAGTACCCAACGGTACCCACCAAAAGTACATAGATGTGACACCCAGAGGACCCAGCAATACCCAATGGTACCCAACAGTATCCAGCAGTACCCAGACGGGGTACCCAGCGGTACACACCGGTGAACACCGGTATGCACAGGTATAAACCGGTACTTAAAGGTGCACACTGGTACCCACTACAGAATATACAAAAAATCCTAATCCTAAACCATAAAGGTGACATTTACAGAACGAATAAAACTTATCCTGGTAACAAAAAACTGATGTTAGCCGTGCCTTCTGTTTCCATAACGAACAGAGAGGTACCTAGACGAGGTACCCAGCAGTACACACCGGTGAACACCGATACGCACCGGTACCACTGGTACAGAATATACAAAAAAAACCTAACCTAAATTATAAATGTGACATTTACAGAACGAATATAAGTTATCCTAGTATGAAAAAACTGACCTTAGCCATGCCTTCTATTTCTGCAACGAAAAATGTGGAGTAAACGGAAGGGGCTTCAGACGAAGATAAAGATCGCCTGCAACTTTTTGAAATTGAAACGCACGGTCGATTTTGCAAAACTGAAATGCTTCGGGTGATTTTGAAAAATTGAAACGACTTGATAAAAAGTAAATTTTCACGTCTGGTCTCGGTTGAGTTGTCGGGCCGTGCTATAAGTCAGAAAATTGTGCTAAATAAAAATGGTGGGGTTGTCGGGATCCACGTGATGCGATTTTATTGGATTTTGGACGTAGAGCTACGTCTTGAGTCCGCACTGAATAAAAATTTGTCAGATTCAGATCAAACATATTCAAATTGGGTCAACTTCAGTCAAACTCAAATTCAGCTCGCCAACTCGATTTGACAAATCAAACATATTTAGGCCAGGTCAATTTCGATCAGATCCAAATTCGACAAACAAACCCGAATTGACACTCTTAATCAACTTAATAGTAATAACATCTATTGATTTACCGACAACATCTAGTTTTAGGTTTAATTTTGAAAAAAAAGCAACTAATCAACATAATAATAACAAAAATGAATAATTAAAATTATATATCAACCCCCAATCTTAATTAATTAATCGACTTCTATGAAATTTGTTTTATCTCCATCCCATCTTATTATCATCCTGATCATCATCACATACCAACATATTCTCCGCATGATATTGTGAGATTTGGCTTCACAGAAACTTGACTTCTATGTGCACCACTCAAATTATGGTGAGTATTGATGTTGGTCAACTCTAAGCATTGAGCAACTTGGGCTTGCCTTGGTATATCAATGAATCATAGAGAGAAGGGTTTATCTGATTACAATCATGACCTAGATGGTAGATGAACGTTCTTTCAAGACTTAAACATATGTTCTCCCATCTTGACTTACTTCTGATAGAACACAGCAAACAAGTGTGTGCTAGAATATTTTTCCTGTAATTAGAGAAGATGTCAATATAATATACATATATGAACTATGGATGACATCCATTATGATGGTATGCAGATTCTTATGGCGTTAGAGTAACTGTCAAGCAATAGTGGATGATCAACTTGATTATTCTTTTGATAAGAGGGTAGAACATGTGACGTGTAAGACAAACTATGAACATTAGTGGCTAACAAATGTAGGAAGTTATTCATTGACATACGTTAAATGATGTTCAATAAAGAATGTTCGGAGTCAAGCTATAACAGTCAATTAAGTCGACCAATCATTCCCCTAATTGAAGTGGAGATTGGGTAATCTAGGAGCGCAACAATAGCTGATAGATAGTTGGTAAATGTTAGATGATGGTTAATAGGGAATATCTAAAATCAAGTAATGATGGGTTTTTGGGTTGGTTATTCACTTGATACGAGGGAGAATAGAATACTACAAAGACTAATGTTGGAAGTTAGCAGTTAATCACAAATGTTACTTGTTGATCAATCATTAATATGTGGGTGATATTCAACGAGAAACATCAAATGGTAGGTGACGAACACATCATTTGTTCTCCTAATATGAAGAGATAAAAGACAAATGAGAAAGTAATTGTTAGACATTGGTCAAAAACTAGCATCGTGTGTTGGCCATGGTAGGTCAATGGTTTACATCAGACAATGGTCATGATAGGTGTCATTGTTGGTTGATGATCAACAACGGTTTGTGATGATAGTTGACCTTAGTCAATGATCTACATTAGGTAGAGCTCTAGAATTCTCAAGTTCAACAAACTACCCACCTTAAAAAATTCTCCACCAAAAAGTCTACTTTAGATGTGTGAAATTAAGATATTTTTTATAGAATTCTAGACATGTATTCTACTCATTTTTGTCAAAAAAAAAGGGTGCTCCATTGGATATCTCGATGCTTTAATGAACTCAGAATTAAACAATCTTTAAACTCTTTAGATTCATCTCATGGAGATGCTGATTTGACTATATAATCACTAAATTTTAAAGAATGTTCGACACCTTAAATGACCTTGATAACTTTTTTATATAATTCACAATGCTTGATTTAGGAATACTTAGAGTTCAATCCAAACATTATGTATCAATTAGGACATTCTAGTCATAGCACATTATATTAATTAAAAAAATTGTTGAAAATAAGATTTAGATGATCTCAAAATTAATTCCTAAAATTTTTACGCAAATATTTAAATAGTAAGGCAATGCTTGGGAGCTTTTTTTTTTAGTTTTAGTTTTTAAAAGAACATATTTATTAAATATATATTTTTAATATTTTTTATTTAAGAAAATTATTTTAAAAGTACTCAAAATAACTTTTTAGTTTTTTTTTTATATTTATAAAACAACTATCATCGCTACCAGCCATTTTTTACTATCACGTCCAACCATTGTCTGCTATATTACTCCGCTATCAACTCGTCACCATCATTTGGTCAATTTACTAAATATTAAAAAAATTTAAAAAAAAGCTCTTAAGATATTAAATAAGCTTTATTTCATATCAATATATAAACAAAACAAATAAAAAATAAAAAAATAAAATTGATCTAAATAACCCCTAATTTAAGACCTAAAAATTACATCAAGATAATTTACTAGCGACATATTAAGCTACTCATTCTTTATTTTTCATTTGCTTTAAAATTTTAGATTTAATATTTTAGATTTTTTTGATTTAAAATCCGGCATTTGACTTTACAAGTCTTATTCTATTATGAGCTTTGCCAAATACAAAATTTTCCTTGGTGGTTTTGACTTTCAAGCAATGAATAAAATAAATTAAATAAAAATAAAATAAAACTAAATAAATGAAGTAGTCAAAAGGTTGGCCTGCCGGCCATGATTAAAAAAATAAAAAAAAAGGTTGAATAGTTAATTGGGATGCAAAATGTTATTAAGAGCAAATCAGAAATAATGATTAGATTAGCTTAGAAAATTAATATAAAATATAAAGTTTTAAGTTAATAGTTATAAGTTATTTGAATAATGTTAAAATTTATAAATTTACTTTAAATTATCACTGAAAGTGATTATTTTTTTACATTTTAAACTTTATTATAAGTTTTCTCAGAAGATTTCTCTTGTTGACTATGAATTTTAGTCGCTTTCAATGGGAATGTAATTAGGTAATTAATCTATTATAAAATTCTAAAATAATTTTAATGAAATCAAATTAGTAGGTTAAATTGTTAATTTTAATCACATATTTTTCTAAAAAAATATTATTTAATATTGTGTGCAAGCATTCGAGCCGACAGAGAGAGAATTTTTTTTTTAGTAAACTATGAATGATTGTTAACATGCATAATTAATAAAGTAAATAAATTTGATAAGGGACATAACATTCTTGATGAAGCTAACCAACAGAAACAAGGACCAATCGAAACTCCGATAGTAGCTACAGGCCACATCAACCAAAAATAAGTTAAGGCCAGCACAGCAAAAACTCCGCCATAAGCTCCAGGCTACAATCACCTGCAGGGAAGGAAACAAAAAAGAAAACAGGCAGAAGGAAGATAAAGCTAACCAATAGAAACAAGGACCAATGTACTAGCCACAGAGAGAACACCCCAATGGACTCCAAACCCAAACCCCCATCCGAAAGCTAACCAGCCAACACCCCACAGCCTTGCCTACGACATTTTGCCACCAACAAGAACACCCCAACCGAGCAAACAACCATAAATTCAATACAGAAAAACAAAGCCCCACAACCAAGAAATCACACCAACCAAACGAAAGAAAAACCACCAAGAGGTGAACCAACAACACAAGACAAAAATTACTTCTTCTTAGCTTTTCTCCTACGATGTTTGCCGCCACCATGGGTAAATGCTTTTTCAATAATGCGACCCACATTCAAGCTATACATCTCCTAAAACTCATCCACATGTTCATCCAAATCTTCCTTAACAACCCCGCAAGCCAATGAGAAGGACTCATCCACACAATTGGATTGATCCACATAACTGTTTATTATTTTCAAAGCTAATTGAGCTTTCAAAGTATCATTATAAATAAGAGAAATAGGAACATCAATTAATGGCTCATTTCCATTCGTAAGCACAATATTAGGCGACAAAGCCTGTTCCGAATCAACCAAGGGTGAGTCATAAGAAGCAATAAATATATCGCTAGATGGATCATTCAACAACACTGTATTAACATCGCACACTCCTATGTTCATCACATCCAAATTATCATGACAAAAAGCAGGAACAAATTCCATAGGATCCTTCTCAACAGCAATAGCAATAGGTGAACCAACAAGTATAAACTCACCATCAACCGTTCAAGCCAAATTGTCATCAACCTCCTTATTAATATCCACACACACCTCTTGAACGAAACACGCCAAATCCATAATATTCTCCAATATATGAACAACAACAGGAAGAACCACATGGGCATCCGAAACCACTAATTCGGGCTCAACCGAATGCCCCACATCACCACCAATCAAAGGATGACTCAAAGGCTCATCAACCAAATGACCTGCAACATCATGATCAACATTTACATGCAATGGTAAATCAACAGAAATATTGCCAATCATAATTCCATGAACTTCATTAGAAAACCTATCACCCATATTAAGAACAGTAGAAGTATTATCAAGATGAGGATGTAAAATATTACAATCCAGTTCGAGTGCCCCAATGATTTACAATGAAAATAGTAAGAAGGAAATCTTCCATAACTATAGACTGAATGTAACCCCAGTTTTCGGGACCAACCCACACCTTATCCGAAAAGTGTTTAGTGACATCTAACTCAACCAGAACACACCCGATAGAGGGCCGAGAGCTAGTAAAAGTGGCATTATAAATTTTTTGAGGCTGACCAAGCAGAGAACCAAGACCATGAAGGATTCTGGGAGAAAAGAAGTGAGGCCTAAGGTTGGAAAATGAAACCCAAATCAGAATAATGGGGGACTCAACTTCAATATGAAAAGTTGGAGTCCATTTGAACAATTTCATAAAATAATTATTCACAAAGTAAGAATGATGAGCAAATACTCTACAATAATCTAGATCATTAACAAGCTTACCCAACACATGCTTCAGGTTGAGAATAGTAACCGATAAATCACCATTAAGCTTGAGGTTAAAGAAAAATTTCTTGATTACATCAAGAGAGGGTCTCTGACCTAGAAATTTGCCAACCAAAGCGAACTCAAATGGGGCAGCACGTGCAAGAATTTTCTCTTCCAAAATCCACAGTGACGGTAACCCACAATGAGAGGAGATTTTGAGGTCAGGAAAGTTCGAAGATGGAAAAACACCAAATAAAGCATCTCTAAAAAGAATAAGAAGAGGACTTCCCATTCAAAATACTAGGATCATTCAAACAATTAACTGCCATCAACCCATAAAGCCAATCGAAAGAGGAAAAATCGAGCGAGAAAAAAAAAACCAAAAACACCACAGAAAACCACCAAGGGAAGGAAAAGGGGACTTCCCTGAAGCTAAATCAATCGTCGGAGGTGATGAGGAGGGCAATGTAGAGGAGTGTGGTTAGGAAAAACCCTACTAGAGCAAAACATCGTAATGTTGAGAAGTTATTGAGACCTAAAGATGATAGACGAAGCAACAGAGGAGGCTTGGAAATGCCACTGTAGCAAGAAAATCATTATTATGAGATAGAGATGACTTCGCTTAAGGTGTCGAACAAGTTTTTTTTTTGGAAGCTCATGGGGCTACAAAAAGTGGCATATTTATTCATTTTTGGAGATCAGGATGATATGGCTTGAAAGTGAAGGTCGAGGGGGTCACTAAACATAACTAAATGGGTCATTCCTTGAATGTGGACATCACTTAACATGAATAAAGTAACAAGTTAGCATAAAAATATTATAGAGATAACTACAAATAATTATATTGGTCCTCCCCTATAAGTTGAGATGATATGATTAGAAGGGTGATGATGAGGAGATGTGCAATGTTGTATATGCCATTGAGTGGAACATAATCAATTCTCCCTTGGATGTAGAGATGATAAGACTTAAAGATGAAAAAGTGGTGACGTAGGAATTAAGTCAAGTGAAATTATAATTTTGAGTTTGAATTTTAGCTCTTTTTTTAAATTTGATTTTAAGCTTAAAATAATTTTTTAGTATAATTAAAATATTTTTTTATTTTTGAAATAATTATTCGAATAAAGTTATTCTTTTTAATGAAAAAATAATAATCCTCTCAACACATGCTTAAGTGATGTCTGATTTTAGAGATGTTAGATTCATTTAGACCATCTCAATGATATGTATACAACAATGTGATTCATTTTGTGAAATGAGATCTCAATCACAAAATTTTAGGTGAGTGAAACTTTCATACAAGAAAGGTTTGATCATGTAAATCATTTAGGAATTTCACAATTTTTGGGATCTTGCTCATTGCATGTATTGTTATTTGTGATAAAAAAACACAACACAAATCAAAAAATTTGATTTGAAGGTCAATGATGATGATTAATATTTTCTTGGGTAATAGAACCTATAGGTCCCATGATTAATTAGAGAGAAGTAGACTTGGGCTAGACTTGTAGTGCTTCGGGCTAATCATAATTATTCTAAGGTTCACTAGATTAAGACAAGTGATGTATTATCACTAACAACTCAGTGAGCTCTAATACTTTACCTTGGCATTCAGATCCCTTAACAGAGAAGATTTTGCATCCTTAGCTAGGCACAAATAATTCATCTGCTACTCAGAGCTTAAATGTACCAAATAGGAGCTCACAAACACTTTAATACATGGATACTGTGATAGAAAGGAAATGCATATAATCCAAAATCCAACTATCATCACGAGAATATATTACAAAAATATAAACATTATTGCCTACACCAAACTTTATATTCTCCATTTCATCAATATGTTCCACATATGAGATAATTTACGCAAATGGTAAGCATTCCAAGATCCTAACTTGTAAATTTATAGCATTTTCAAATAAGAGAGAATATAACTCTTGGTTTTAGAACATTTTCAAAGGTCAAAATCTTATACCTACATGTGATATCATGAGCACCTGCACATTGCTCCACTAAAGATCTCTAAGAACTCTTACTAAAATGAAGAATTCTTCTCATGCCTGATGAATATCTATAAATCTCAACAAGCCCTTCTCAAACTTTGGGATAATCCATCTTAATCTCACAAGATTCTCGTTCTAATATTTTATTATAAGAGGCAGATAAATGAAGGAGACAAACTACTCCTTAGCGATAACATTTAATATATAAACCACTACAATATCAATACTCTCCTACCAAAATAAAAATAAAAAAAGCTTACATGGACAAGGTGCTCATTACCAAGCATCAAAGTCCCATAACTATTACATGTTAAATAGGGTTGTAAAACAAAATTTATCATTGTGTCGAGAGAGATAAATGATAATGTTGGCACCTATAAAAGCACATTAAAAAATCATAAGGCTCTTTTGATTCCCCTTAGACCTAAAGCATAAAAGAAAAAATATCTATACCTACATCCTTGGAGTTCTTCTTAATGTTCTTCTACTCTTCTTAATAATAACACTAGCCATTATAACACTAAAGTCACATTAATAAAAACTTATGCCTACCACCTTATTATAGTAGAGATAGGTTAAGGCAGTTAAACCACTTTGAACTTAATGTTCTCCACTCTTTGTACTCTCACTTTCATTTATTTGCATATAGCATCTCTCTCTCTCTCTGTGTAATATCTGCTACAAGTAATTTTAGTAATTTCTATTAATGATCATTAATTTTAATTTGATTAGTAATTATAAATCTTAGTGTGTTTGAAAAAGCCTTGATTAAGTTAAGAAATAGATTGGAGAAGTGAAATTTCAAGTGAGCAAAATTAGTTTATGGGTGTTGCGATGCCGGGATTGGTGGCATTATGGCATTAAGCTCTCGGGAAAATGGAAAAAATAATGTGTGTTGCGACGCTGGGTGGTACCACTGAGTCTCCCACTAGTGAGATTTTGGGAGAATCTGGAAGATTTTTTGGAATGCAGTGACGCTGGAAAGTTGAGCATCGCGGTGCTACAAATGTTGACCGCCACGACGTTAGGTCAAGTTAGTGATTTTTATTTTATTAAAATATTTAGAACAATTTGGAAAGCCTATTACCCCAGGCAACTTGCCCGAGAAGAAAAGGGAGAAAAGAGGAAGGGAAGATAGGAAAGAGAAAGAAAGAGAGAAGGTTCAGAGGCCAAGAAGATGAAAGTGTCTATTTGGCCTATTTAGGATATTGTAGAGCACAAGGTACTCTCTTAAACTCATGTCTCTGATTTTAATTCTAGTAAATTTATAAAAAAATTTGAATTAAACTATGTTTTTCTTGGGTTTCATAAAGTTTGTACCGTGTTGTTTTTTATATGTTATATTATTCCTTGTTATGAGCATTTTTGCTATATAAAATTGAAGTTTTACTAGTTGATTTTTCCTGCGTGAATTTATAAGTATATTTTTAAATTGAGGCTTTTTTGGCAAATGCAATAATTGTATAAAAGTATTAACATGTGAATGTGAATGTTTCCCTCAAGTTAGAAATTGAAAGGTCAAAGTTCAAGGAGCACTATTTTTTATAAGTAATATGATTTTTTATTAGCAATTCATGCATTATCGAAGTAATGCATTAGATTTCTAATTTAATTATTATTATATTACATTTGCATTATGCATAACATGATATTGAAGATGTTTTGATATCTGAAAATGTGCACTATCTGATATGTTACAAAGGGCCTTATATATTCTATTTTAACACAATCTTCCTAGTAGAGATGTGAAAAGAATTCTGGTCCCACTTAGTGAAAGCGGGTGTGCGAGGTTATGTGGCACCATTCTATTCTGATATGGGCCCTACTTGCTATATATAGGTGTGGGAGGTTAAAGGGAGGTATAAGTGAAAGTAAAGTTATAAGGGGATATCAGGATATTTGCATTATAATCATTGCATTGCATAAGCTAATATTCTAATGAATTAAATTTAAATAATGCTCTAAATTAAGTATTCGTAAACTCTAAATCTCTGTATGAATTCTGATGAGAAGTGAAAGTGAAGTTCAAGTGAACATATGAGAATAAGTGTTCTTTACTATATTTGGGAAACTTCTGTAAAAGTGTTTGTATAGGTGTAAGCGAAGACCCTAAAATTAAATAAATACTGACCCTGGTAATTTATGTTTTGTTTACACTTTAATTACTTTTTGTAAGTCTTTATATATCACTTAATCAATTGTTATTTAATATTTTGCATTGGATATTGATATATGTGATACGTAAGGGAGGGAGTCTACTGAGCTAGTTGTGCTCATTCCACTCTTTCTGATATTTCAGACAAAAGAAAGGGTCTGACATAGTAGAAAAGTATAGGAACAAGATCTTCTGAGTTTGAGTATATGAGGTATAATTTTTATAATCTATTTTTAATTGTTTCTAATGTACATGTAATTGAAAGTTGGCTGGATTAATAATTGATGTCTTAATGAAATGAATCATGTCAATTTTCTTTTGCATTTTGGATTTTAGTCACTTTGGTTGCCTTGGGTTGATGGATGAGTAAATTAATGATAGGTTTAAGTTGTCTAATCATTCTATTAGATCCCTAGGGCGTCATTCTCCCTCTCTCTCTCTATGGGTCATAATTGAGTAACTTCGATCATAGTGAGTTTTTCTCACCTCTAATTTGAACCTTGATAAGACTAATATTTTTATATAGGGTGAGCTCACTTTTCATCATTAATAGTTGGAATGATATCTTCATTGAAGTATGAGTGGACTAAATAACTCAGAATTGACAAACAATATGTGGTTTAGGCAATCCCTCATATATATAGTGGAAAGAGGAATTGAACAAGTTAAAGTAGGCAAAAAAAGGAGGTGATCAAGGGAGAGATGAACTAAACAATCAAAAGCCAATAATACAGTGAAACTCTGAAACATCAAAATGATTGACAAGAAGCAACCAAGACAGTGCTCTCCTAAGTGGAAGGTGGAGGATTGAATGAACAAAAGTCAATAGTGTAACAAGAATGCAAAAACACTATAATCCTTGACTACAACTTCAATCGGCAATCATAGCATTGCAATCCTTTTTTATTTTGAAGTTTAGAGCATATGCAATAAGAATTGTTGTTTGTTTATAAATTTTAAGCGGGTATTTTTATCCTTATCTAATAGTATCTTAAACTATTCCTATTCTTATTAATTACAATAGATGTACTAGATTATAAAATGCTTTGATCCTAAAGTAGTTTGATGATCATGCCCCTAGGCTTCTCACTCGACACTTGGATCACGGTTAATTAAAATGGCATGTCAATAGTTATGATGATAACAAAGTCTGCGATCAACATATGTAACTTCATTTCAAAACTCTTGAAACCCTTAGGCTAACATGATTGGTGTATTGAAAATCTAACAATCAAAATTAGGAAAATAATTATGAAAAAAATCTAAGAATAATATTTCAAAATGACCAACTCTTTGAGAGCAATCATATATATCACAAGCGAATACTAAAACGGAGGCATATAAAAGCCACAAAAACTTCAAACAAATTTAGAACAAGTATGATTAATTACATGAAAATATTATTGCCTTTGAACCATCACACACCGCCAAATGCAAGGTTGTTTGCGATGAGAGCTTTTCTACGGAACTAATCCAATTGGCCCCTTCTGCTTTGTCAGCGAAGTAATGCCGAGAATAGCCACTACCACCTTTATAAACATGTGATCCTCTTTGCTCAATGGGCAAACATATGACAAAGAGGAAGAGGATCACGGTCGATCGGCTTGGCCTCCAATCATGTTTGAATTCAAACAACCTTGATTTTTCTTATAACTATCATTACAAGCGAATTATTTTGATAGTAGATATGTGCATCATTTAGTGCATGTATGGTCTCTAAAAATAATTAGCATTTTACTTAACCATTTAATAAAAAGAAAAAATCTCTCTATTACTTAAAAGTTTTATCATTGGTCGGTGCAATGCACTTCGGTATAACTGTATATATAAGCCTCCTAACTTCCAACATATTCATTTTTTATACTATTATCATACATGTCGGCACTTCCAACCGTTGAATGGTTTGGTTACATGCATGTGATATGCACACTTCTTTTATTGATAAAATCTTTGTGCAGCCCACTCGAATCCATATCCTTCACCTTAGCATTTGGGAGACCCAAATTAGAAAAATCCTTTCATGATTCAACGCTTCAAGGGAGAAATCAGGAGAATGGAGAAATTTGCTTGAATGTCAAACTACCATAAAGAAAATGGATGGATATATAGAACTAAAAAAATAATGAAGAATGAAAAGACTTTTTTATTCAAGAAATAAATTAGTGAGCTTAATTTATATTTGAGGGCTTTCTCTCTCCACAAAATTCTTATAAATTTATATATCTAAAATTTTAATCTTTATATTTATTTATGTAATATTTAAAATTTTAGATCATATAAAAATATCACTAATATTAATTTTAAAAATAAAATATTATTTTTCATACATATATTTTGATATGTTTAAGGTTTCGTTTGGGACAACTTTCTTACTGCTTCTTAAAGCAACTTTTTAATATAAATTTTTAATTTTTTTACTAGAAAACTGCTTTAAGAAGCAGTAAGAAAGTCGTCCCAAACAAAACCTAAGAGTCTGCTTGTGACTAACTGTAGGGTTTTATAAAGTCGGTTGTGAAGTTGCAATGAGGAAAGTAGCTTAGCTGATCGGGTCTGTGGCCGAGTGGTTGACGGAACACGTTCCTCCCATCTCACCCGGGCTTGAATCCCCTAACTGTCCCAAAAAATAATAATAATAATAATAATAATAATAATAATAATAATAATAAGAAAACAATAAAAATAATAGCCAAATAAAATTATGATTGCTGTCTAAAAAACAAAACAACTGTCAAACAAACCCTAAAATACTAAAATACTATATAATTAAATATAAATAATTTAAATATTGAATATAGAAATACATAAAAATTCTATGTATGATATGTGCATAAATATCTCTCTCTATCTAATGTTTAATGCAACACTCTCTAAGCAACAATGCTGAAAGGGGAATTATAAATCTATGCCTCCTCAATAATTTGGACAAAATGGCTAAGGACGGTGAGGAGGAGAGGAGAAATTGTTAATAAAAGAAATAAATGTTCAGCTTTAATGGAGCAGCCGACATAGAACAGGCAAATTGTTAATCCAAAAGCAAAATGGTCAGCTTAAATAAAGCAGCCGACATACAACATTACAAGACATGATCGCATGATTGCATTGACTCCTCTATTTATTCTTCATATATTTATATTTCCTTATTTCTTTATTTATTTTAGTTATTCAGTTGACTTGAAAATACTATGATAAAAAATTGTGCACACAGTTAGTCAAAATACAAATACTTTAGATGTTATCTGGTATATGATGTTTATATATGAATGTTCTAAGGAGCATAAGATATAACAAGAAGTTTGCTTAAAATGAGATCACAATGATTGTCAATAAATAATTATTTAATAATTAGTACAAAATAATATGTCCCTTTGTCGGCTTTTAAAATCTTCACCCGACGTTGTTATAATTATAAAAAATTGTTGTTGTTCGAGTTATTTTTTAGAAAGTAGGTGAGATATTAATGAATGTGTCAACTAGGCCGCCCTCTTGAGAGGATTTGTAAGCAGATTCCAGATTTCTTGTAGGTGCATGTTTCTATAAGTATTTAGCCATTTTAATTATGACAGAGCCATTTCAATTAAGATTAGTGAATATGTTCTATTAGGGGCGGAACCAGCCTTTCATTTTAGGGGGGAGGGCAAAATTTTCATATAAATAGACTTGTTGCGGGCTATAATATATGCGGCGATAGAGTTGTAGTCGTACGTCTTAGCGTTGCACGAATATCCAGCTCACACACAGAAAACACGATATTTTTTATGTGGAAACCCCTAAAAAGGGGGAAAACCACGGGGCCTGGCCCAGTTGTAAATGATTCCACTAAAACTTGAGTAGGTTCCAATGAGCTAACTCACCTTTGAGGGTGATCAGATTACAAATGTCAACCGTGTGGTTGTAGTCTAATGCCAAATGGGGATGAAAGTCCGGTGCTACTTGAAAATTCGGGCGTAAGGTTGTGGTTCGACAGAAGTTCGGGCCTCAAGGGGTGGCCTGGTAGAAGTTTGGGCATCAGGTGGTGGTCCGGCAGAAGTACTTTGGGTGTCAGGTGGTGGTCCGGTAGAAGTCTGGGCCTTAGGTGGTGGTCTGACGGAGCTCAGGGCGTCAAGCGGTGGTCCTGCGAAGCTCAGGACGTCAGGTGGTGGTCCGGCGGAGCTTAAGGCATCAAGTGGTGGTCCGACGGAGCTTAGAACGTCAGGTAGTGGTCCGGTGGAGCTTAGGGAGTCAAGCGGTGGTCCGACGGAGCTTAGGGAGTCAAGCGGTGGTCCGGCGGAGCTTAAGACGTCAGGTGGTGGTCCGAAGGAGCTCAGGGTGTCAAGCGGTGGTCCGGCAGAACTTAAGTTGTCAAGTGGTGGTCCGGCGGAGCTCAGGGCGTCTAGCGGTGATCCGACAGAACTTAGGACGGCGGTCGAGGAGGCAAGGAGGTAAGAGCGATCTCCGATCTCTCTCTTTTCTCCTTAGGCTTAGGGGTCCCTTTTCAAGAGGAAAAGGGGCTCTATTTATAAATTTCTTGGAGTGGCATGGCCTGTAAATAGGTGGAAGATTAAGGGCAAATGGGGAGTGATTTGGATGGACGACCGATGTTGAACCCCTTGATCATAGACCGTTTGATGGACATTTAAAGGTCTTAGTGATATTGGAATTCAGTGATTTTGGGCTCGTTAGATTCGTCTCGTCGAGCCTCTCAATTTGACTATAAGCATGTCATGTTTGGAAACCGTTTGGTAATCCAAATTATGGTTTGAAACTTCCAACAATGCTTTGGGTCCTTGATTTGGAACGATTTGGGCTCGAATTGAATCGAATTTGGTGTCGTTGGGTTTGTATTTCCGAGACATTCAGTTTGACTATAAGTTTACTGAAATTAGAGTTTGGATGATCCCAATTTTACTTTTAGAAGTTTCAAACTTGATTTTTCCTCGAGATTCATGCCCGATCAAGATAATTTTTTGATGATGTATCAAGACTAATATTAAAAAAATAAAATTAAAATATAATTCAAAGTAAAATCTTGTATTTCATTCTGATAGATAAATTGAAAATCATTACGATCTTCTTAATCTATTTTATATTTTTTTGATAATATTGGATTACATCTTCATTTGGAATCAAATCAAATACATCTTTTTCAATGTAAGACACAAGACTGTCATTAAGCCAATCATCACCCATCCTACTATGCAATCGATGTTTGATAATTTTCATAGCAGAAAATGCTCTCTCTACTATAGCAGTAGCAATTGGTAAAATTAATTCTAAAATAATAAGTCTATAAAACAGAAGATACACACCATCCTTCTTGACCTTAACAATTTAATTTATAAGATCAATAATGCTGCTTAGAGAGAACTCCTCACTGGTCTGCATGTCAATAATATAAGTTGATATATAATAGACTTTTAAGAGCCACAAGCTCAATTATTAAAAAATCACTTGGATATAACTCTACTTGGCGTATCAATTTCCTCTCATCATAAGCATGAAAATAATCACTTAGGTTTAAGCATGCCACACAAAGAAGTAACTCGGTATTAGATTCAGAAAAGTGAGTATTTAGCTCTTGAAGTTGCATGTTAACTACAATATAAAATGGCTCAACACGATAATGATATAGGTTCGTTATTTCTTCACCCCTTCGTACTGATCGACGATAAATTTTGTATGTAGCATTCATGTTTGGAACATCAACTTTTCAAAAATACTACAAAAATGTGACACTTCATCTAGTAAAGCACTTCATCCATTCTCACTTATTATATATAGTCGTTGTTTAGATATTTGCAATAATTTCATCGTATTTTCAATGTCTTGATCTTTTTTTGTAATAATTGTAATAACTCATTCATAATTTTCAAGATATCAACCATCAAATGCATTATGAAAATAAAATTAAAAGTCTCCATTATATCAATCAGAACACCTGCTTCAACCGATTGTTGATTTGTACCCCTTCTTCCTTAACAATTTCTAGCACCTTGATTACATAAGCATACATACGCATGAGGCTAATCAAAGAATGGAAATGTGAACTCCATCAAGTATCACTTGATTTTTATAAATTAGTCTCTTGATTTAAACCTTGACTGCTTATGAGATTGCCATCTTTAAGATGTAAAAGTATTTCATTACATTGTAATAGTTTTAATAGCATCTAATGTCTTACAGGAAGCTCAAATAGTATTTATAATTCTAGAAGTAAACTCAAATAGATGTTTTACTTGTCAATGATTCTTTATTGCTGCTACTAAGCATAATTGGAGTTGATGAGTAAAATAAAGAGCATAAAATGCTTGAGGATTATCATTTATTAGAATAAGTGCCTTTAAACCATGAAATTCCCCTCGCATATTGGATGCCCCATCATAACTTTGATTACGTATCCTATATATGCTCAACGAGTGTTTGGTAAGTATATCTATAATGGTTGTCTTCAATGTAAGTATATTAGTAGATGTGACATGTTTGATGCCCATAAATCTTTCAATGACTTATTCCAACTTATCAATATATCTCACTATAATAACTAGTTATTATTTTGTAGAAATATCACAGAATTCATCTATAATTGAGAAGTATGAGTCACCAATATCTTTTCATGATAGATATTAAGGTTTCAGCAGTTGCAGTACAATATATTTCTTTCTGGACCTTTAGTGAAGTTAATTTCATATTTGAGCTTGCATATGTTGACTTGGTCAAACCTATCATGACATGACTCATGGTAGGTTTAGATGTGTTTAAACCATACAAGGGAAGATTCTTGAGTGTTTGAAGAGCTTGATTAGATTGTATATGGTAATTTGACCCAAATATATTAAGTTTGACCAAATATGGGTCAGTTGATCAAGTCAACTGTTGACTGGGTCAAGATGACCAGTCAAGTCCATTTCATTATGAGAGGTGATCAAAAGGTTTTGATGAGGGTCAGGGTTGATTTGAAGCTTAGTTGAATATTAACATATGTTGATGGTCAATTGAGCTGACTTGAGTTAGCTCAATTGGGCCATAATTGGTCAATCACTGGTTGAGGGGCTAGTAATGATTGATTTGATGCATAGAGCTCTTAGTGAAGTGATTTGGATATAATTAAAGTCACATATGTTAGTGCTTAAGCTGAGCAGTGCACTAAGCCTAAGAGGCTATAGTTCATAATTGATCTAGTCAATCATGATTGACTTGGTCAACCAGGTCCGATCAGGGGTTGTGGTTAGATCTAACATGTTCAAATAAGTGATTTGAGATCAATGGAGGTGGTCTCATGTAATGGAATGACCATTTGAGTTAAAATGACTATTTAGACCCTTAAGGGGTAATTTGGTGAACATGAGTTGACTTGGTCAACCATGCATGACCAAAGATTGAATTTGAGTCCAATACACTCCTAATGATGTTTAGGATGTATTAGAGGAGTTTTCATGGCATGGTGTGGATTAGCTATGTTGAAGTTTGGAGAAAACTTTAATTTTGCCCTTAAAGGACATTTTGGTCGTTTGGGCCCTGGTCAACTATGGGTCAACCTGGGTCCACCAAAATCAAGTTTAATGTTCAACATGTCATAACAAGGGTTATGGACATGGCCAAAGGTTTTGGAAAGATTCCAAGGTCAAATCCATAAGGTGGAAGTTCTAGTGGCATAAGTTATAAATATTTGAAGGTATTACAGCTTTTGAATTTCAATCAAATTTTTGGAGTTAGAGGTCTCAGATTGGCCTTAAATTTGGAGGGTTGATCCTAGGGATATTCTTAATCAATATGTAATTGATATATCATGAATTGGGAGACATTTGACTGGGTTTTGAAAAATCACCCACAAAGGGTTATAAGACATGGGCCTTTAACTGTGGATTTTGGTCTAAAATTATAGATTTGAAATGGACTTTAGATTTGATTGATTGAGTTTGATTTATCCACATCAATGACAATCAATTAGGTGATTATTGATGATTGGATAAAGAAAATTAAGTGATGGTCACTAGGTGCCAATGTACTGAGCTGGGCAGTGTACTGAGTCACCTTGCTACAGTGTAGGGCTGTAGCTTCAAGTGATTTTAGATTGATATGGACTGAATGATTAAAATTGATTGATGTTTGATTGAAGACTAGATTGAAGTTTGATTGAAGATTGTATTGAAGTGTGATTGAGTTCAGGATGATTGATAACTAAATGATTGTCAACCATCAGATTAACATATACAAGTTTAGATAGATCTTGATGACCTCATACAGAAATGAGGTTAATTGCATCTTTACTTTGTACGAAGATCTAGCACACAAATAGATAAGAGAGTATGATTATAGCGTTCATAAGAGACGCCATAATTTTATATGGAAACCCCTAAAAATGAGAAAAATTATAGGGCATGGCCCAGTTTAAATTAATCCACTAGTGTTTGATATGGATTACAAATAAGGCCCTTCCTTAAGAGGAAGGCTTTGGTTCAATGTAGCAAATATATATCATATAAAGTGTATTATATAGTGGGAGTTGGAAGAATCAATGTTGATATATTCGTTTGGTCGGCAGGACCATAGTCAGCGAGCGATGTAGGTCGGAAGGACCGTAGTCGAGCGACGAAGGTCAAAAAGACCTTAGCCAAGCGACAGTGGTTGGAAGGACTGCAGTTGGACGATGGTGGTCAGAAGGACCATAGTCGACGAGCGATGATGGTCGGAAGGACTATAGTCAGCAGGTGATAGAGGTCGGGAGAACTATAGCTGGCAGATTATAGAGGTCAGAAAGATAATAGTCAGGCGACGGTGGTCAGAAGGATCGTAGTCAGGCAATAGTGATAAAAAGGATCATAGTTGGCATATGATAGAGGTCAAAAAAATCGTAGTCAAGTGACAATGGTCAGAAAGACCATAGTCGGGCGGCGATGGTTGAAAGTCAGAAGGACCATAGTTGATGATGGTGGTTGGAAAGACTGTAATCAGCGAGCGACGAAGGTTGAGAGGATCGTAGTTGGCGGACGATGGAGGTAAGAAATACCATAGTATGGAGACGGTGGTTGGAGGACTGTATTCAAGCGATGGTTGTCGAAAGGACTGTAATCGACTGGCAACAGTGGATGGAAGGACCTTAGTAGGCGGGTGACGGAGGTCAGAAGGACCGTAGTCTAGAGATGGTGGTCGAAGAGATCGTGGTTGGTCAGATGAAGGCTCGTTAGTGGTTTCCCTATGGTAATCAGATGGTGATGGTTGGCCAGATGTTCAACATCGACAACTTGGTGGTGCGAATTCGTCGGAGGTGCCAGGGTGGAGCTTTAGCTTTAGAGCTCTTCACGTTTTCTCCTTATTCTCTTCCTCCTTTTTTCTCCTACCTCCATGTGAAGAATGTGGGCTATTTATAATTTTTTGGGAGTGGCATGACTAATAAATATGGAGACGATCAAGGGCATGCTGGGAGTGTTCCATCAAATGGCTCATAGTGATCCACTTGATCATAAAGCATTTATCAAGCATTTAGATGCCCTAGATATGTCAAAATTGGGTGATCTTAGGCTCGTTGGATTTGTCTAGCCGAGCCTATCGATTTGACTATAAGCATGCCATATTTGGATATCATTTGGTAGTCCAATCAATGCTCTAAAGCTTCTAAATATACTTTAGATCTTTGATGTGGGCTCATTTGGGCTCGGATTGGATCAAATTTGATGTCGTTGGGTTCGTCTCCTTGATATGTTCAATTTGACTATAAGTTTACTAAAATTGGAGATTATATAATCTTGACTTTAAACTTTGGAGTCTAATTATATATTTACATTGAGATTCATGTCTGATCAAGATGTATTTTTTATGACATATCAGTTATAAAGAGAGGGGGAGAGAGGAAGTATTCAAAACCTAATTCTTTTTCTCGTGAACAATCCTTAATTACCACGAGGGGGAGAAGCAAAAGTAGGAATCCTCGCAACCGCCAAAAGTTGAATATAAATAACCCCTCTCACCAGTTTAACTCTCAGGTGAAAGAGCTTGGTAATCCCACCCCCTCCTCTGCTGGAACCTTTGCTTTACCTATAATTTCTACTTTACCACGGTGAAAAGATTCATGTATCCTTAACCTAAACTATCCTACTGAAGATACTTCCACTTCAGATTAAACAAGTCAAAACCTGGACCATCAATTACCTAAAATTCCCCTTTCCAACAAGTTTGCTTCTTTGCAAAATGAAGATTCTATTTCCCAAACATCTCAAGAATCTCATCAAGCTGATTCAAATCAAATTGAAGAGAGCTTGAATGTTGACAACTACATAGAAGTCCTTCCGAATGGGATTATAAATCTTGCAGCAAAACATTCTTCTCCGAATAAACTTTCTTTTGCTTCCCCTATTCACACAAGAGCTAACACTACCAAAAAAAGCAAAACAAGCTAATTCCAAACCCAAATGACTATTTCCCTCTTAGCGTGTTGGAATGTGAGAGGGTTCAATAGCCCTGACAAAGTAAAAACCTGTAAGGACTTAATCATTATTCATAAACTGAAAATGTTATGTATATTAGAAGCAAAAATTTTATCTTCTAATATTTCTGACTCTTGGTTTGTGAATTCTCACAAATTATTTGAAAATGAAGGTAGTTGTTATAATTGCAATTCCTCTTCAACTAGGAGGATTTGGGTAAAATGGAATGCTACTTCCATGTCCTTTTCTCCATCTCTTATCTCTCCTCAAATTATCCACGGGAACCTTTCCACAGGAAATTCTTCTTCTATTCTTATTTATGTTATTTATGCGGCTAATATTCCTTCTGAGAGATAATTGTTATGGACTTAGCTCAAAGACCTGGCTATTTCTATTGAGCAGCCTTGGATTATTATTGGTGATTTAAACTGTTGTAGGTTTGAGAATGAAAAAGCAGGAGGAAATAAGTTACACCAGAATATGCTGGATGATTTTAATACTATGATTTTTTATTGTTGTCTTCTTGATTTATCATCCGTTGGGCTTTTCTATACCTAGTTTAATCAGAGAGTTGATAATCCAATTCATATAAAATTAGATAGATCCTTGATTAATTCAGAATGGTTAAGTAGTTTTCCAGATGCTTACTATAAGGTGGAATTTCCTCTTTTCTCTAATTATTCCCCTTTGGTTATTTTCTTCAACCCAGTTATCATCAATTCAAGTAGATTTCTTTTTAAAAATTATTGGACTAGAATGGATGGGTTCTATGAAGCTGTGGTGGAAGCTTTCTCTGGACCATCTTTTGGCTCTCCTATTGGGTCCTTGTACTCGTGTTTGCAATCATTGAAATCTACTCTTAAGAAGAAAAATGGGCTAATGCTAATTTTCTTTCTGGGAAAATTGAAGATCTCAAACGAAAACAACTTGATTCACTACAGAAAATAGCATATTACCGATGGATTTTCCGGCGGAAAATTATGAATTTTCCGGCGAATTTTGAAATTTTCTGGTGGATTTCCGACGAAAAATTTTTCAACGGTAAATCGAGCGTTGGAAATTTTTTTTCTGTGAAAAAAAAAAAAGTCGAAAATTTTTTCCGGCCGATTTTTTTCGCCAGAAAATTTTTTCGACGGTGGTCCGGCGAAAAAAATTCGCCAAAATAACTAAAAAATAATTTTAAAAAAATCAAACCCAATCCCCCTGCCAATCAGCCCGCGTGTTGCCATCCATAGCCCCTGCACTGGCCCGCCGACCCACTCTCGCGCTGGCCCCGCCAGTCCGCCCGCGTAGCCATCCCGCGCGCGTAGCCCGTGACGCCTGGGGGATTCGAAGAGGGTACCTAAGTTTTTTGAAAGACTCAACCACTTTGCTGTGGATGAAAATCTATTAAATAACTTACTCTTTTATATTTAAATAACATAATTCAAAAATAAAATTTAAAATAAATCAAATTAAAATATTAAATTTAATAAATAATTAAAATAAGTTATTAAATTATTATTTAAAATAATTTTTAAATTTATAATAAATAAATTATTTATTTCATAACTTTTTTATACTATTTAAAAATACATTAAAATAAAATATTAAAGTCAGTAATTAATTAAAATTTATTATTTTAATTAATACTTAAAATAAGTTATTACATTAACAATTAATTATAATAATTTATTAAATTAATAATTAATTAAAATACAATTTTTAAATTTATAATTAATTAAAATAAGCTATAAAATTATTAATTTCGAATATATGATTTTTTTCAGAAATTTTCAAATCCGTCGGGCGTCGGAAAGTCCGCGAGAAATTCCACCAGAAAAATATCCGTCAGAACTCCGCCAGAAATTCGCCAAAAAATCTGCATGAAAATTAGTCAGAAATATTTCATCGTAATTCGTCGGAAATCCATTGGAAAGCCACCGGAAATTCTGTCAGTAATGGACAATTTTCCTGTAGTGATTGCTTGGTGGAGTTACAATCAAATCCTCTTGATTCTGTTCAGAACAATAATATAAAAGAAACTAATGACTTATTACATTCTTTCCAAGCTATTTGGTCTAACTAGATATACCAACGGGCTAAAGCAAAATGTCTTACTAATGGAGAAGATGATCTTGGGTTTTTATATGCAAAAATCAGATCTAGAAGAAATTAAAACATGCTTAAAGAAATCTCTACTCCTCTTGGGCACTTTACCAATCCTAAGGATATTAAGGATGATGTTGTTAAGCATTTTACTGAGTTGTTTAACTTCCCAAGGCCCCCTAATACTAATTGTTCTGATTTCCCTCCTGGTAAGAAGGTGCCTTCTCTTGCAGATTATTTGATTTTGCCTTTCTCCAATGATGAAATTAAAGCTGTGATCTTTACTTTGCCTAAATCTTCTACTCCGGGTCCTGATGGGTTCACTACCGAATTCTATCAATCTGCTTGGGAGATTATTGACTTAAAAGTGTGCAATGCTATGAAAAACTTTTTCAAAATAGGAAATTTTCCTAAAGCTATCAAAGCTACCTCTATCACTCTTATTCCAAATGTTCTCATTCTTCTAATATTTTTTACTTAAGGCCTATTTCTGTTTGCAATATGTTTTATAAAATTATTGCTAAACTCCTTGCTAATAGGCTCAAAACAAGTGCTTCCTTTTAGTATCCATGATAGCCAAGCAGGATTTATCCACAAAATGTGTTCATCAGATAATATCATCTTGGCCTCAGAGGTGCTTAGGGATTTTAAGAATAAAATAAAACACTTTTATGCAAAACTTGATATCCTTAAAGCTTTCGACTCAGTTTCTAGAGATTTCCTTATTAAAAGAATGAGGCAAAAAAGGTTTCCAAAAATGTTTTTAAACTGGATTAAAAGGTGTATTGAAGATGTCTATTTCTCCTTTGTATAAATGGGTCTTTGGAGGGCTACTTTCACTCATCTTCGAGTCTCAGGCAAGGATGCCCGCTTTCACCACTTCTTTTCAGTATATTTATGAATGCTCTTTCTTGTACCCTTGAATCAAATAAAGACGATACTTTCTATGGTATTACTAAATCAGGTAATAACCTTAATCACCTATTATACGCAGATGACTTATTGGTTTTTGGGAATAGTGAAAGTCAAAATGTCACTAACCTTAAGCATATTCTTTAAAAGTTTGTTGGTGTCAGCTCTTAAGGTTAATGTTAACAAAAGTTTGTTGATGTGTCAGATTCCTATCTCCAAGGACAAGCTGAAAAAAGTGCACTTTCAACCACTTTTAAATAAAATTTAGTCTTTATTTGAAGGCTGGAAAGTCAAATTCCTTTCATTTGCTGGCAGATTATAATTTCTAAAATTTAGCATTTCTAATACTTTAGCATATTGGATTAGAGGTGCCATTATGCCAAGAAAATGATGTAAGCTTATTGATAAGCTTTGTTCAAAGTTTTTATTACATGATAATACCATTGATAGAAAGATGCATATCATTTCTTGGAAAAATATCTGTAAACTGAAGATAAATGGTGGTTTAGGGATTCCTGCTCTTGATGCTCTTTATCATAGCTTCACTTGTTCTTTTATTTAGAGATTTCTCTCAATAGACTCGGCTATTGCTGAGTGGTATAGAATGAAATACATCTCCCCTTGGAAATCACCACCTGTTGAAGCATCTAAAATGAGGAAGCACATCTGTCATGCTGCTCTCTTAGATTCTCTACGTTTACTTGGATGGCAAGTATTGAGAGGCTAAAAATAGCAGATCTGCTTAATAGGAAGACTATTGATATTCTTGCTGCCTATTTTTTATGCAATAATGCGATGGAGGCTCACAAAAATATTTTCTTTGAATGAGAATGTTCTTTTTCTGTGATAAAAGGTCTATTCTTTTCATAGATTCATTTTTATTGAGACCTACTATATTCCAATTATTTGACTGCATTGACAACAATCATCAATCAAATAAATTAATGAGCCAAAAAGATTTACTATTTATCAATCTGTTGCATTATTTATCATTTATGGAAAGAAAGAAATAATAAACAGATTTTCGAGAAATATTTGGATCTGTCATTTCTGATTTCTGAAGTGAAGAAGGCTATTTGGTTTAAGATTTCGAAGTGGGAGAATAATGAGAAGGTCAAAGACTGAAGGCAAATGGTTATTTAATGAATTTCGGTTCAGCCACTCAAGTTCTTCTGATCGATACTCTCGGGACTATGAGATCAAAGACAACTTTTCGTACTCAAAATACATGGAGGGCCTTCATGGCAACCATGAGATTTTTATAAACATGCTGCTAAGATGGTGCCCGTGCCAACCGCTTGACCTAAATGGCCTCGTGACTAACTGACCCTATATCAACGGAAGCTTCTTCAAGTAGCAAGGGAATTTGAAAGTTGGCTTTGGATAACTGAGTCCACTTATATTCTCTGATTTGTTTTGTATTATGTAGTATGATGGTTTTATAATAGTTTTCCTCGTGTTCTGTTTCTTTTTCTGATTCTATTTGATTTTTGTTATTTTTTCTGATGTAACCTTTTTTTCATCTTATATAAATCGGGCTCAGCCAAATTTTTCCACAAAAAAAAAAAGTATTAACGTTCAAATCTATTGGATATAGAGCCGTCTCGTCATCTCGTTATGTTTCCCAGCTTGAATCCGCAAGTTATAATTTAAAACGGTACGTGCCATTTTAGTTCTTTTTGCCACGTGGCGTCCATAAGCCCCAACGCCAAATTCAACCAGCTTCGCACGTGGTATCACCGGCAAGTGCATAGTAGATCTCGGTGGGGCCACTCCAGCTGGATTCAAGGCCACGGATTGGCTGCTGCTGCTGCTGCGTGATAGAGATAGGAAAAGAGAAGGAAAGAGACGGAGAGTGTGGAAGCTCGGAATTATCGACAACTGTCATCCTCCTTCGACAATCCAGTGGCCGGTCGAGCCGTACTTTCCTCAAATTTTTTTCTCTTATTCTTACAGTGTGCACGCGCTCCCACCGCCACCTTGCACGTGCCGTGAGCTCAGCTTGGCAGCTCGGTAACGGCCCATTCTCGCCCATTGGCCCTATGCCGGCCCGAAAATAGAAGTGCTATTCTCAGGTCCACGGTTGTCAATAAAAAACCTGACCAATCAACCGCATTCGAATCAGAACCGAAAAAATAGAGTTCAGATTTATCCTCTCAATATTTGACCCATTCATGTTCTTATTTTTCATCAAATATCATACACTTTATAATTAATAAGTTATAAACTATTCTAAACCAGAAGGGCCAAATTGGATTTGAGTCAATTAGGTTGCTAGCAGGTCAGATTTAGATTTGTCTTTTTGACCCGTTCATTAAATTAATATGATTCGGGTCAATTTCAGTACCCATCAGCAACCTGTTTTGACACTCCTATAAATGCCAAGCTACATAAGAAAACACAAAGCATAATTACTCCAATTCAAATAACTGCCCCCTATTATTGTAATTGATAAACCATACATTGTGAGAAAAATTATTGAATTTGCTCAAGAAGAAAATTGTGTTGAGCTATCCTTATATATATAAATTGCATCAGATATCTAAAAATTATTTGATTTACTTTAAGAATAGTGCCATATAAATTTTCATACATCGTTAATCTCAAAAAAAAATTCATTTAAAATTCACCGTAATAACGTTTTACCAGGATATCCTGATATAATTTTGTTCTTTCCGCTTCCTAGTATATATTCTATCTCCAGTATCCTAATTCTTCGCTCTTCATCATCTTCTCATGCTTTTGATTATCTCATTCAATCGTTTGTCTAAAGAAAAAATAATAATTTTTCAAAGAATTTTTTTGCCGATTTATTTGTTTTTCACTATTTATTTGATAACATGCCATAAATAAACTTCTTCAAAAAAATTTAATTTCCGATTAAAAAATTGATTTAAATAAAATAATCATCAATCGGATGGTCCGAGTTACTCCAAAAAATAGAGGGTTCAGATTAGTTTGGATAATTTCTACAATATTAGATTGCCAACCTACTTGTATTCATGACAATTCAGTTTAAACGACCAGGCTTGAATTACTATTTCCTTAATCCATCTTACCTAATTATGATCAACCTGGTCCAAGTCAATTCACCTTCCATACGTGCAGCTAATTTATTAATAAATATCCTTAATTACTTTTAATACATCATTAACTAATTTATTTTGCATAATGAGACTAATTCTTTTTACAATAAACATAATTTAGTTATCATTAAATATCATTATATTTCTAGTTATTATATTAAAAAATCTTTAATAACGGGATTACTTACCATCATATATACTATATAGGCAACACTTAAAGACAAATTTGAATGACTATAATATTAAAAAATGTTTTTTTAATAATTTAAAGAGATAAATCCTTTTTTCTTTTTCTTTTTTTTCTTAAACAATGGCAAATGAAAAAAATTTAAGCCACAAGTTTAACAGCTCAATTGCATACTGATTCGCATTATTAATTTATTAAAAAAAAATAATAATAATAATAATAATAATCTCCTTCCACGCTATTGGGAAGACTGTTATGGATAGAAAATTTTGGATATAATTGCATTATCCTAAATGAAATATTATTTCGATGAAAATGTCATCAAAATTAGAAAGAAAGAGAGAAAGGTTTACGTTAACTTTCTTCTGCTGACAGCTAGAAATGAATAAAGACAAATGGATAGGATTAGGAGAGAGAGAGAGAAAGTAATTTGGAGTTTGTTCAGAAGGTTTGGTGTAAGACTGATTTTTAAGATGAATTGAATAAGACCTATTCACGATTGAATTGGTTGTAGGAGTGTTGATAAATGACATGATTCAAAAAATTTAAGTTTGGTTCGGGTCGTACATTTTAACCTGCTTATTAAACAGGTAGAGTTCATGTTGACCCACAAACTCGATTTTGACTCATTTAATATTTTTTTGCCTTAAATTCTTTTTTTTGTTAGTATAATCTTCTTATTTTTTTAACAATTAATTTAAAATTTATGATTGATAAGTTATTAAAATGGAATATCGGGTTGAGTTCAGGTTCACTTTTTGACCCGTTTATTAAACGGGTTGGGCACAATTTGATCAGATTCGGATCGAGTGGGGTCAGATCAGACTCAAACTCGACCTGTTGGCTCATTTTGACACTCCTAACAATTCCGCTACCCAATTTTCCTAGCCTTCAAAATTATTGCTTTCTCCCATGATGAAGGAGAATACTTAATAAATGCTTATATTTTTCACCATCATTATAATTAACAAATTTTTTTTTTAAGAACAGGGGTATCTACCCGCCACCACCTCAACTTGTGAGGCGCTTGACATCATAACTAATCCCTCAGCTGACCTAGAAGAGGCACTCACTCCTATACAACCTCCTGACCCACACTTATTAGGACTCCACTTAAGAGGCGCTACGGCTCGTGGGGAATCGAACACGGATTGGGGGGTTCCTAACCGTACTCACCCACCAACCAAGCTAAGCATCAGTGGTAAGAAAATAAAATAAAATATGAAGTATATTTTGCTTTTACTCTGGTACTGCCACCGTACACTATTTGACTGAAAGAAGAGAAAATTTAATTTAAATAAATATATTTAGGTTACTGGATCCAACTAACATGTTAATTTTGCACATAATTAAATGACTTTGATCTGTGTGGAGGTCAAAATGTAGCTATCCTAATGTCTAAAACAGCCTGGATTCAGATTAAAAAAAACGAGTGTGCTGTTGTGATTGGAAATCAAACCGACCCATACAGATATTTGGATTAATTTTAATTATCTTCATAATGACATTACGTGTAATTATCATTTTGATTATTAATATCAATTAGATGCTAATAATCAACTTTATATCATATATTATGCAAAAGAAATCAAATCAATCAAATTCATATTCGAAATGATTTGATTATGTAATTACATGCGCATTATTATGACGATCGAATGTTGGCTAAAGCTGATTTCATTTGAGATCGAATCGATCGAGTCTACTTAAGTCGAATTCGAGTCAAATAGGTGCATGACAGCTTCCATTAGAAGGATTGGAAGAATGTACAATAGTATTGCAGTGTGTCCAGAATCTAGGGACATCATGGTTATTTAAGTAATTAATGTTTGATTAGCATTGCATGAACATTTTTTTTTTAAAAAAATGTTGCAATGTATCAACATTATCAGACTATTTCTGTGGACACTGAGGCAAGGCTGGGCATTAATTGAACGTATAGATCAGGCAAATATAGATCTGCAACATTAAATGCAACCGATTAATTACGTAAACAATTAATAGTTAAGTATTAATACAGCTCTTTAAGTAAATTTATTCCTTAAAAATGTAATAATTTGGTTTCATTTGCTAGCTACTAATTACTATACAGCACAGTACTAGTAATTAATATTGAACTTTATATCATATTACGTAGATTCTATTAATTCATTAATGAGCCAATTTTCAGATATCATTACACTAATTAAACACTTCATTACGCTAATTAAGCAAGCATTATTAATATTATTCTCTTTCTAAGCAGATCCAGACCACAGTTTAGAGAAGAAAGCGCTCAGCAAACCACAATCGACCAAAGCAAAGCAAGCTTTAAATAAAAATTAAAAAATAAACTTCTTCTTGCCGACAAGGATTAGTTAATTTGGTATCTACAGCCAGCAATTTAGCTTAATTTCTCCTTAATTTAACTCTGATTAACAGTAACCCTCACTATTATACAACTCTCACGTGCATTATTTGATATGAGAGACCGAATCAACAGCTGTTCTCTTCTGTCATCTCTCTCTCTCTCTTTCTCTATGCCCGTATCTGTTAGATATAGCTATAAAATCCACCGGCTCTGTGCGCGTCTGCTAAGTAGATGAAAGAGGTGATTTCTTTGCATTGTCTGCTTGTTATTGCAGACGTGGAAGTCAACTTGCATGAGAGAAAAATAAGCTGATAGTTTCCTGGAAAAGAGAAGGGAAGTCAAAAAGCTATAAAGAGAGAGGTCGGTTATCGATCTATGGAAGATAGTAAGAGTCTTTCAGTCATTGAAATATTTAATATGGAGAATAGATAGATTTAATGAGTTGGTGGATACTCTTTCCATGCACTTTATGGATTGGAAATTACGGTGGAGGTCTTGCATGGTTCTGTTTCCATGACGGCTGTCTTCTTCTCACCTGCTGGACTGAGCTGGAAGCTGCATGGAACCTTCGCATGCAGTATATTACAGTCACATCATAGTTTTTCAAGAGACTTACAGTAAAAGGTTAAGAAATTGGTTTGCTCATTGGGACAGTTGAGCTAATTCCCCTGCAGCATTACCAGTACTAAATGATATCAGTTATCGCTTCGATCACAGTGCTCGAAGATCATCAAATCCATTTAATTTCGAGCACCTCCCCAATCAATTTTAGACAGTATTGATAGCCGCAATTTCAAAATATTAGCCATGGAAAAGGTTAAGAGAAGCTACCATTTCGTAGATGAATGCCTTTTCTTCTACAGTTTTGATTGCCAACAAGAAGGATGTCTTCAATTTAGAGGTGTCAAAATCGGGTTTCGGGTCGAATCCGGAATGACCCACGTTCAAACGGGTCGACTCTAACCCAACCCGGGTAGGAAACGGGTCAGAAAATCGGACCCGGACCCGAACCGTCGGGTTGGCAGGTTGACCCGACCCGACTCGGGCGAGCGCCGGCGGGAGAGCGTGGGCGTGGGCGAGCATTGACATGCGCGGGCAGGCCAGGGCAGGGCAGGCAGGGCACGGGCAGAGGGTTTTAAATGGGTATTCGGGTTGACCCGGCAACCCGACGGGTCAACCCGAACCCGACCCGTTTTTCAAACGGGTCAGATTCCTGAAACGGGTCGAATTCCTGAACCCGAATCTGACCCGTTTTGAACTCGGGTCGGGTCTAACTTGAAATTTCCGGGTCGGATTCGAGTCGGGTTTTCATGTCGTGTCAAATATTGACACCCCTAGTCTTCATGTTATATGAAGACTTTAAGGTTTCGTTCGGGACAATTTTCTTACTGTTTTTTGAAGCAGCTTTTTAAATTTTTGTATTAAAAAACTGCTTTAGAAAACAGCAAGAAAATTATCCCAAACGAAATCTAAATTGACGATTGTGTATTTTTCCATACCAACCATTAACGAGATGCTTTATGAACTATATAGTGCCACAATCTAAACTGGATATATACCGCCTAGTTCACACTTAACACAAGTACATAAATTGTGTTTTTCCGTGATATTTTGATTTGTAGCGCAACATTGCCGACGACATTATCCATCTTTCACAAGTTTATAGATGCCTCAGTGCAAATAGCTTCCACAGTCGAAATGCCATCTAGGTTGCACAAGAATTAAATACCTCAGACCCAATTTTTTCATGTAGGTGCCCATCCAAATCACGACTAAGGCTTCATTTAGGATGACTTTCTTATTACTTCATAAATCAGCTTTTTAGTATAAAAATTAATTGGCCGTATTAGTTTGGGATGTATGATTATAGAGACACTTCTAAAATATGATTTTAGAGACACTTCTCACATCAGCCCAAAACCAACGTGTTAACTTAGGATCAATCAACAACCTCGCCAGCCCAACAACTCCAACAGCCCACTAAGCAAGCAGCCCAAGCCAAAAACAGCATATAATCCATTAATCATTACATATTTGTATTTTACAAGACTTTAGCTTTGTTTTGAGCTCCATTGTCAAGTCCATTTAACTTTAGCCTTATCAGTTACAAAAATTTGGCCAAGCAAGCTGTTCATTGACAAAATCTATTAATGATCTTAAGAAAGAAGAAAAAATAATCAAATTTGATAATTTATTTTATTGTTATTTAAACTAATCATCATAGAAGATATTATAAAGTGTCTTTCTTGCCCTACAATACTAAAGCTTGTGATGTCTAATTCTGTGACATTTTGCAGTGAGAGAAACACAGCTTTTACACTGTATTTGTTGGGCTTATTGATTCAGTTGAAATTCACCAAATGGCTTCTTTTGTAGAAGCTAAGAAATCTGCAAAGCTGGAAGCAGCTTCAGTTCAGGATATTGCTATTTAAGCTGAGGTTATTTGGAGCCAACTATGGAGTTTGTTTGAAAAGAATGGTTCATTGGAATTATTTAGTTGTGTGGTAAAAAGAAGTTTGTAAAGAGATTATGAATAAAACAAGACTAATTGTAAGCTTAAGCTTAATTAAAATAAAATTTTGTAATGACATTCATACAAAATATCATCTATGCTCATTAAGCCAATATGAGGCAATGGATATTAGTTTAATAAATTCAAAATTTTAGCTGAAAATGTAATCGAGTTGATTGTGAGCTCGAAATTAGCTCGTGGTTAGAACTCTTTTAATTTTGAGCCAACTTAAATCAAATTTGTTCAATTCAAGCTGACTCAAAGTTGAATCGAAGCATCTTGTTATTTTTTTTTAATTATATACACATCAACTTTTATATTTTGATCAGCTGGTCTTGGGCTATCTAAATCCAATCTAATTAGCTCGAAGAGCTAATTGAGTGAAAATTTTGGTTCATGACTTGACTCCTTTAACTCTATTGAAGCTTAGGCTTCGTTTGAGATAGTTTTTTTTCTACTTCTTAAAGTAGCTTTCTAGTAAAAAAGAAAAATTTTTGTACTAAAAAGATGCTTTGAGAAGCAATAAAAAAGCCGTCCCAAACGAAACCTTAATCTAAATTTTGAAACAAATTTAGTCTTCTTAGCACTCTTCAACTTTCGAGCTGAAATCTAAGACCTATCCGTGGTTCAAAGTAGGTTGTGGTAGGCTTTATAATTATAAAATTTATTTTAAAATAAATATAGCATATATATATTTTTAACTATGAAACCCAACCTAATCTAAACTTTCCCCTAAAACTCATATAAACATGTGAGGTCCAGCTTGCCCAATGATAGAAATGAGGAAACTAATACAAAGAAAAAATGTGTATCAGGATAGATTATAATTATCATAATTAAAAAAGCAAGAGTAAGTACTGTTAGTGTTTTATTTATAATATTAATTATCTTATATTGAATTAATGACTAGAAAAATTACATATATTTTAGATGTAGAAATATGTACCCTACCAAAACATGTAATTAAAATATGTTCTTAAGAAGAAGAAGAAGGGAAAAAAAAAAACTATTTCCTTCAACCAATGGGCCATGGTTGGATAGCCCAATAGGAAAAATTGTAAGAGACATTTGAATTTTTACATGAAAAATTAGGAAACTAGATAAATCATAGTCAAATGATCGTAATCATGTAATGGTGGTTGAGGGAATGTAGTTAGTGGGTGGTATCACAGGATCATAATTAGACGGTAGTGATCGGGCTACTATAGTTCTGCAAAAATGGTCAAAGAAACACGGTCGGGCAATGATGGTTGGAGTATTATAATCGGGTGGCATTGGGCAGAGAATCATACTCGGGCACCAGTGGTGGAAGATAGCAAGCCCTATAAATATAGCTAAAATCTAGAACTCTTTATCAGACAACTCGTATTGAATGTCACAATCATGAACTATTTTTTCAACATTTATGTACCTTAATGATGTTAAAATTAGACAATTTTGAGCTATTTGGATCATGAATTCAACTATAATTTGCAAAATTTAAAAAAATATTTGATTTTTCAATTAATATCTTGAATTTTTCAATTATACTTCAAGTCTTGATTTAGACTCATTTGGAGTTTGATCATATCACTTTCGGTGTCAGTGGATTCGGATAGTCATGACATTTAATTTTACTGTAAGTTTGCTGAAATAGCTCAAATAGTCCTAAATTTAATTCTGGAAGTTTTTAAATCAAAAATGCATTGAGATTCATGCCTCATCAAGTCAATTTTTGATGATATTTTTTCAAAACTTATAAAATATAATGTACTCCAAACATACATGCCATGTCTCCTTTCATCTGCAAAAATCTGAATTTCTCCCCATTAGGTATTGTTTAAGACTTATTGCCCATACTAAATAACAGCAAAAATGGCTTTCTTAGTCTATTTCATTACTGAATTCAAAAAAAAAAAAAAAAACTTACAAAAGAATTATTATTGGCCTTACAGATTCTCCAGGTTCCCTCAACATATGATAAAGGCCACACGCTCAAATCTGAAGTAACTGAGACAAAGGATCAAACCATTAGCAATTCACAATTGACACTTGGTAAACTTCAACTGGAAGCCCGCAGTGTTGCACAAGCACTGCAGCAAACCGGTAACTTCACCTTAGAAACCATAAAAATAATTTGTCAGTTAAGTTTATGACTATAATTATCCCTGCAAAATATGGTTTTGAATATGAGTAAGAGTTTATTAGCTTGGTTGTAAATAGAAGTATATGTTTTAAAAATAATAATTTTATTTTTTATTTATTTTGAATGAGAGTATATGATATTGTCATTTTTGAGAAAAATCTAAGAACATCTTGGATGTTTGAAATTAATTTTGATGTCCAATTACATCTTATCAAATGATGAATTTCTGAGAAAACAAGTAATTTGTGAATCGTGAAACCGAGGGGTTGGGGTGGCTACGAAACTCTAGATTTGAGAAAACCCTTGTGTGATATTTGAAGATTGGGTCTTCTCAAAGTCAATCTAAATCTTACACATGACGGGCATTGATGCCTCTAATGAGCTTCATACCTATAGTCGATTTCTTAGCATGTCTTCATGATAACCTTCAAGTGGTCTTGAGAATGTACTCAAGAAAGACAAGGAGAAAGTTTTTCAATGAGTTAGACAACCGGTTTACATTCTAATTCTCGTATCATAACAACATGACTTATCTTCACACATGTTACCTCACTCTTGGGATTAGAAAAATTATTACGTCCGGTGTCCGGATTCATTCGGAGACGAATCCGGATGCGCCACATCACCCGGGGCCCAGTGCATCCGGGTGATGTGGCGCATCTGGATTCGCCTCCGGGCGGTCCAGACACCGGACGTAATAATCTTTCCTTGGGATATAGCTTCAGAACTTGCTCACAACAGTCATTAGTGCTCAACTGTGCTCTAACACCACCTTTCTATAAGGTTTGACCTTTTTTCTTCTCTCTTCTTTTGAAACCTCATTGTGGCTCAAATGTAAGAGCACTCTTCTTCTCATATGCACTTAGGACTACTATAATTTGTCTCTTCTACTCTATGCACTTACCATTCACAAGTTTTTGACTCTTGTACTCTACTTCACCACCTTAGCTTGAGAAGCCATCACTATTTGGCAACATAAGTGTTAAATTTTGTTAAATCCAGTGAAATTATTTGGCAATGTAATCTAGGATTTAAGTCGGTTAGTACATTAAAAACTAAAATTTATTTATTTTTATTTATAGTATAAGTTATTTATTCATTTTAATTTAAATTATCATTAATAAATTACAATAACAAATAATATAATTAAAAGCTAGTTTAATAATTAAATAATTTAACTAATAATATAATTATTATTTAGAATATTAATTATCTAACTTAACTAGTAAGATAACTTAGTGATATTAACTAGCTTAATTATCTAATTACTATTACAAATATTAATAACTTAACCTATTATATATGTATAATTATTATTTTGAATAGTTATCAAATAATTTATTTATTATTTATATTTTTAATTATCTAATTAATTTTTAATTTATATATTAATTAAATTACTTAAATTAATTCCTAATTAATTATAGACGATTTGCTTGTTCTCTTTCTCTTCTGCCTGCGTTCACTTCTTCGCCTCCTGCGACGACGTTCGTCCAGTCGAATCGGAAGTCGCGGAAGTTCGCCGTTCCTCCTGTTGGATCAGGCGTAGCGACGGGAGCTCGCTTCCTGTGAAGGTAACTATCGTTCTCTCTTTAGCGCGCTTCTTCAGCCAAATCCCGTAAATCTGCCGAACTCGAGGATTTAGTAAATCGGGGATTTACGGAAAACAGAGGGAAACATAGGATTGATTCCGCCGTGAGATCTACCGGCTGCTTAAATCCTGTTGGCAGGATTTAGCATAAATCCTGTTGCCAAACAGCGCCTTCGTCTTCTCGGAATCCTCACGCAACTGTCCTCTCCAGTTTGGTACTCCCAGCGATGAAAACCAGTTGCCTTTGGCACCGAGAAACTGAAACGGCGTTTTGCTAAGCTGTTTCTCTTGTTTTCTCTCCTATATCTTTGGTGAGTTTTTCTCTCTTTTTCCTCCTTTTACCTTATGTAGCTGATTTATCATTCTTTTCAATCTCCCCCGTTATTTTTTAAGGACTCTATTGAATTTGAATCTATAAGATTTGATTAACTCTAAAGTCTATCGATTGATGAGTTTTTCGAATCTATTAAAGAGGTTCGGAAGAAAATTATTCCATTTGGTTTTATTTTTTCTTCGTTTGGGGGAGGCGTTTAATTTTGTGCAGTCTAGAGCGGTTTTTTTTTTCAAGGCTAAAAATGGCTTGTGAGGACTGCTGGAGGAGTTGTCGTGAACTAGTTGGGAGTAGGATGAAGCATTTATAGCAATCGCATTTTTTTTAAATAAATGACAGATTTGGTTCATTTTGCTATTGTCATTGTAATGAAGTACTAAGGAAAACATGTTAGCATGTGCTTGTCTCTGTTTTGCTCTTGAGCAAACAGACCTGTTGTTGTTTCACGGTTTGAATGGGAGTTGGATATCTGTATGTTATGTGGCTGCTGTGCTGCTTATGATTTATGTAGAAAGCATTGTTCATATGTAAGAGCCAAGTTTATATCCGTGGTGGAAGATAAACTACTTGCATCTGCATCTAGGGCTGTAAACTAGTTGAGCCAAGTTTGAGTCACCCCAGCTTGAGCTCCAGCTCGAGCTCAAAAGCTTGCTTGTCTTCAAATGTAAGAGGGAAGAAAAAAGCGACCAAAGATGTTGTGACAATGGAATCTTAGAAATTATGAATTGGAAGAAAGAATGATAAGTTACAGGAGAAATAGGATTACTACTATTCTTATTATTATTTTGGTTAACTTCGTGGTTAAACCATGGAATAATATTTATAAGTATATTCTATATGTAAATTTTTTAGACAAGCCAATTCATGATGAGATGAGTCAAGTTGGCTCACTCTGAGGTCATTGGCATGTTGAGCTTGGCTGGTAAGTCATTTATCAAGTCAAACACAAACTAACTCATGGGTCAACTTGGCTCAGCTATACTAATACTTGCATCAGAGATAGTTGAGTGGTGTTCCTTGTTATGAGGGGTAGGTGGGGTGGGGCTTCGCAGGAACAAAGCAATTAGCTGCCCTAAATAGGTTGAGCAATCCCATTTGATGCCAAACTATTTTTGATTCATGAAATGTACAGAGATGCTTCCACATTGGAGTTGTCAAAACCTATAATGAATGCATACCAAATGATCTTTGTCCTTTATGAAATCTCTTATTTATTTCCTTCAACCTTCTCTTATTTATTTCCTTCACCCGTCTCACCAATTCGACTCAGTTCAACGAATTAAGTAAATTGGGTGAATAGGCCATATTAAACTCACCAAAGCCATGATGAACTTGCCAAGCTTACTACGAACTAACAAATTTGCTATATATTTTCTTAGCTCGGCATTCACTCATTGGTATTGTCATGAATTTACCATTGAAGTCGTCTTACTGAGATACTGTATTCAACAATGTTCGGCCTAAGAATTGACTAAGCCTAGTCACCCTATCATTTAAAGTAGCTTGCTCAAGCTCTAAAACTACCTACTAGCATTTAGTCAAGATAGCCAGCAAGCTCTCATGAAGTTCTTATTTAATTGAATAATTTATATGTACTTTTTATATATTTTTAATATACGCCTAGGGCTGCAAACAAACCGAGCTAAGCAAGTGCTTGTTCATGTTTGAGCTTATTTATTATCAACTTGTTGTAGCTCGATTCGAGCTCGATTTGAGCTTTTTTGTTTGTGTTCAAGTTTGATTCATTTAAAATGATAGATATTCATGTTTGGTTTGTGTTTGGTTCATGTTTGGTTCGTTTGTGCTTATCGAGCTTCAAACAAATAATCTGTATCGAGCATTATCAAGCCTACTAACAAATTATTATTTAGAGCATATTCGCGAACATATTTAACAAGATTTTTCTACCTAATGAATGAGCTCAAAAAATGATTCCTCTTATAAACAAGCTTGTTCATGAACACTTTAAATAAATAATCCAACAAACATGAACAAATACCTCTTGTTTATGAATAAATTTATTCCATTGAAAGAGTATAACACAATCAGATTAGAGTTTAACTCTTAACAGGACACAATGGAAAAAAAGATTCATGTAGCTGACCCCACGTAGTGAGATAAATACTTGATGTTATTGTTATTTTTGTTGTTGAAAGAGTATAACATAAAAAATAACCTTATTTTTTTTTTATAAAAGTAGATTAATTTATTATAATAAAATTAAAAATTATGTGAAAATATACAAAATAAAGATTTATTTAAACTGTTTAAAAAGCCTTGTATCGAGCTTGTTCATGAGTTTTAACTGATATTGTTTATGAACGTAAACGAGCCGAATATATGGTTGTTCAAGTTTGTATATTCACAGTCGAGTATTTTAAAAATTGTTCAAACTTATTTGATTACTTAAACAAACAATCATGAACGAGCAATAATTGAGCCAAGTCACAAGTAGCTTGTCGAACGCTTAGTTCATTTGCAATCCTATATACACCTAATGTATTTTTCCTACAAGCAATTGTTTAGTCTTGTTGCGTATTTTTTTTTTACTTGGATCGCTCAAATATAGCCTTTTCTATAGCATTGAATCTTGACCTAAACCTATAGAGAGTAGGTTTGTAGGAAAGTATGACATTAAGTAATTTTGTTCTTAAATCCTATATTTTCCTCTATATAGTGAAATCACAGGACTTCTCACTCTAGTTCTCTTTCTTTCTCTAGTTATTTTACTATATTGTGATACGGAGCCTTTGTTCCATGACATCAACGGTCCACATGCGACCTAGGGAGGCGAGAACCAAATTGGGATATGGAGCCAAGGAACACGTATGTTACAGGAAGTTGGTTAAACTCTATGTAGTGGATCGTTAAAGGTAGTAGGAAGTTCATTGTTGTAAGTAGTGATTGTAGTAAATATCTAATTTGGGCAAGTTGTTGTAAATAGCATTTATGGAAGAAGATTGTACTTGTAAAGGGATTATTCGAAATGAAATTGCTCTTCTTATTCTATATTCTTGTCCCCTATCCTTTCTCTTATACTATAAGTATCAGTGGTATAAAATCTTGGTTCCCATAGACATTCGTGGAATTTGATGTCCAGGAGATCCTAGCCCACCATGAGCAAGCTTTGATAACCTCCAGGAGACCTTGTAAATAATCATTGTCAAACTCCATGACCAACAAACTTCTTGGAGTCCTTACCGCAAGAATCCCAAAGTTGTACCCTTCAACATGGGGGAATTAGCACAACCACTTTTGGTCAGCATTCCAACGTGAATGGGGAGTCTGTATCCATCACCTCAAATTGCAAAATTTCCTGTTCAATGAGGACCCGACGAGGTTGATATTCATGGCCACGCAATACTTCAACTTCAAAAATATTATTCTAACCCAACAAGCTCAACTCACCTCTTTTCACTTGAAAGACATTGCGCTCTAATGGTGTCGATGGCTCACAAAATTTCGAAAACCTCTAAATTGGGAGGAATTCTCCAAGGCCTTGTTACTCCACTTTGGACCCATCACTATGAGAACCTGTCCGAGTCCTTGACTAGACTAACGCACCACTTGCATTCCAAGAGGCCTTTGAGATATTATTCTACCAATTTGATGCCTACTAAAACATTTCCTTGTCTTCAACGTCTGTTTGCTCCATAAACAATTGGGCAACATGATTCCATCCTCTTCTGACCTTCTGCCAATGAAGGGGGACTTTTTTCCCATTTTGCAATCGGAGACCATCTTCGATCAACACATTATCCAGAAGGAAAAATACTGACCCAAAACAATCCTTGTTAAATGGAGAGGGTTGTGTAATGAAGAAGCTACTTGGGAAAACAATTGGAGATTCGCCAATTTCTATCCTCAAGGACAAGGATTATGAAGCAGGTAGGAGTGATATAGAACCTTCATTCTATGACATCAGCTGCTCAAACTCGGCCTAGCGATGCTAGAATTATAAAACATATAAACTCATACTAAATACAAACAGAGATTATGAGAGAACTAAGAGAACAAGGAAAGCTTAAACCAATATTCTTCTTCTTTGTTTTATCCATCATTTTTCATCCTATCAACAGTGCACAAATTATTGTTTTATATATTAGGTACATCATCTTAACGATGGAGATAGAATAGATTAGATTACATTAAAGGCTGAGATCAAACAATAATAAAGCTGTTTCCGTTAGCATTAGCAGATGTAGTGGAGCAGGCATGTTAGTGATAGTAGGGAATAATCCCTATTTAAGCCAACATTGATTATGCAGCCTTAACATCCCCCCTCAAGTTAACGCTTCAATCACGAAGCGTTAATCTGGAATGTAGATTGTGGAATTTTGTTGAAGACAACGGCTTTGTAAATACATCAACTAGTTGATCATGTGTGGAGATATAATGAACTACAATAGTTTTGTGACTTGATACATTCACAAATGAAATGGTGATCAATTTCAATATGTTTAGTTCTAGCATGAAAAACAGGATTATGATCAAGGGAAATGGTTGAAATGTTATCACAATAGAGAGGTGTAGGTGTAGCAACAGAGACATTAAATTCTTGCAACAAACGACGAAGCCAAAAAATCTCCGTAGCAGCCGATGAGAGTGCTCTATATTCAGCTTCGGTAGAAGATCGTGCAATTGTTTCTTGCTTTTTATCAAACTAGGAAACAAGAGTGTTACCAAGGAAAATACAATACCCAGTTGTAGACTTGCAATCAATCGAGTCCCTTGCCCAATTCGAGTCAACGAATGCAGAGAGCTGGATGTTGGCTGGCTGTATAGGTAAAATGAATGACACAGTACCTTGAATATAGCATAGAGTGCAGTTGAGCATATGGAAATGGACTTGTTGGGGTGAATGCATAAACTGGCATAATTTGTTTACAACAAATGAGAGATCAGGCCTGATTATAGTCAGGTATTGCAGTGATTCAACTAACATACGATATGGTTTAGGATCCATAAATTGATCTGATTCATTTGGTAGAGTAGGTGGTTTAAGAGTAATTGGTGTTGCTAGAGGTTTGCATTCAGCCATGTCTGCCTTGAGTAGAATTGCTTCAACATAACATGTTTGATGCAAAATACAGTCAGTAGGAAGTTGTTGCAGCGAAATGCAAAGGAATTGGGGGGGTTGGCCAAGCTGTTTCAGCTGAAATCTGCTTTGAAGATCTTTGAAAAGTGCAGAAATTTTACCTAAATGATTTCCGGCTACAAGAATATCATCAACATATATAATCAGGTAAATGCAGATGTCCTGTTGAGTGTAAATAAAGAGGGAGGGATCAACAACACTTGAGTGAAAATCCCAACACAAGAGATGGTCGATAAATATTGAAAACCATTGTCGAGATGCTTTCTTAGGTCCATACAATGCCTTATTTAACTGACAAACATGAGAGGGATAATTTGGGTCTTGAAAACCTGAAGGTTGTTTCATATAGACAGTTTCAGATAACATCCCATGTAAAAACACATTGGAAACATCCAGTTGATGAATATTCCAATGAAATTGCATTGCTAGAAGAAGAAAAATACGAATAGCAGACATTTCAGCTACAAGATTGAATGTGTCATGAAAATCAATACCATATTCCTGTGTATTTCCTTGAGCCACTAACCATGTCTTATACCGAGCAACAGATCCATCTGCATGATGTTTATTTTTAAATAGCCACTTACAACCAAGTATATGTTGAGTTGGTGAAGGAGGAACTAACTTCAATTGTCCTTGAGTTTGAAGAGCTTGAAACTCTTCAGACATGACACGACACCATTGCGGACACTTAACTGCAACAGCGTAGGAAATAGGGTCTGAGGGATTGTGTTGGGGGAGAGATGAAGATTGAGTAAACAACACAATAACGAAACAAGCAAGAAAGTAAAAGCAACGAAAAAACTAAAAATAGGGAAAAAATCACAGAGCCACACTACACCAAGAAATCTACTATGAAAATTGGGAGAAATAAGTATAGATCTCTCTTCTCTCTTACTCTCTCATTGCTTCTCTTCTCACATGCACCGTTCTTACACTTGCCCTAACTGAAAATACAAGAGAAAGCCAACTTATAACCCCCAAGGGACGCAACCTTTGAGAAAAATGAGAAAAATAACTGTTCAGTCGGTCTCGCAACGCTGGGGAGCTAGTTTGGGGCACTGCGGCACCCAGTCTTTGTTTGACAATGCTGCAGTGCTCAAACACTCAGCGCTGCAGCGCTTAGTATCTTTCTTGACTGCTGCAGTGCCATATCTATGCCGCTGCAATGCTATGCTCTCTGTTGTTCTCGTTCAGCTTTGAGGTGCTCGGGTACGTAGCTCTGGGGCGTTGTACGGGAATAAAACTTTTTTGCACCAAGTTCGGGTGATAAACCCCCCCGCACCCCCCAGTGAGCACGACGAAACTTGAGGTTCGAGGCAACTGAATAACCGGATTGATCAACACAATCAGATTCCACACATAAAAATTTCTTACTTGGAACTGATTGCAATCAATCCTTCTCCTGATCTGTAACACCAATCATAGTACTGGTAGTGTGGCTCACCCCCACTCTCATCCTCCATGGAGGCCAATTAAAGCTACACATAGCATCAGTTTTTCAACTGTCATTGTCTTCGTCAGCATGTCTGTAGGATTCTCAATCGTGTGTATCATCTCCAAAGATAACTGACCATCTTCCAGAAGCAACCTGATGAAATGATATCGAAGTTGGATGTGCTTCGTCCTGGCATGAAATGCAATATTCTTGGCTAGATGTATAACCCTCATGCTGTCGCTATGCAACTTCCCATTCCTTTGTCCCTTGCCAAGTTCTTTCAAGAAACTTTGCAACCAAATCATCTCCTTGCTAGCCTCAGTGATAGCAATGTACTCCGCTTCTGTGGTTGAGAGCGCAACAATCTTCTGTAACTTGAAAACCCAACTGACTACAGTCTTCCCAAAGTGAAGATATAACCTGTTGTGCTTCTCCTACCATCAAGATTTCCAGCAAGATCAGAATCTACATAACCATATATTTCAATCCCTGCACCACCAAAGCAAAGAGCTTTGTCAACTAATCCTCTCAGGTATCTAAAAATCCACTTAACCGCCTCCCAATGAAATTTGCGTGGGTTACTCATAAATCTGCTGACAACTCCCACTACATATACTATATCAGATCTTATGCAGATCATAGCAGACATCAAACTTCTAATTGTTGAATCATACGGAGTCTTCTTCATTTGTTCTTCCTCTGCTTTAGATTTAGACGATTGTTCCTTGGATAATTAAAAGTGATTACCCAAGGGAGTGCAAATTGGCTTTGTCTCACTCATGTTGAAATTTTGAAACACATTTTCAACATACTCTACCTGAGATAATTTCAGTATACCTGCACTTCTATCTCTACTGATTCTCATACAAATAATTTTCTTTGTTGGACCCAGATCTTTCATTTCAAACTCATTTAATAATTGTTCATTCAGATATTTTATCTTCTCCATATCTGAACCTGCAACCAGCATATCATCCACATACAAAAGTAAAATAATATAACAATTATCAAAATGTTTGAAAAAAATAACAGTGGTCTGCCTGGCACTTCGTGTACCTATTATTTGATATAAACCTGTCAAATCTCTTGTACCATTGTCTAGGTGCTTGCTTCAGACCGTATAAGCTCCTCCTAAGCCTACACACTAGCTCTTCATTACTTGTGACCACATATCCCTGAGGTTGCTCTATGTACAACTCTTCATCAAAGTTACCATAAAGAAATATTGTCTTTGCATCTATCTGCTCTAGATGTAAATTTTCAACTCCTATCATGCTTAGTACAATTATGATTGTAGTCATCTTCATCGCTGGAGAGAAAATTTCAGTGAAGTTCACCCCTTTCTTCTGCTAAAAACCTTTAACTATAAGCCTCGCCTTGTAGCACTTGCTACCATCAGGTTCTTCTTTCAGCCTATAAACCCACTTATTCCGTACTGCTCTCTTGCCATCTGGTAGCTCTGTCAGCTCTCAAGTTTGATTCAATTCAAGTGAATGCATCTCATCATCTATGGCTTGCTCCCACTTATGTGAATTGTCAACTTGAATGGCTTCATCATAGCACTCTGGTTCACCACTATCTATCAGCAATAGATAGTATAAGGATGGAAAATACCTTTGTACTTGCCTTGAGATTTTGCTTGATCTTCTTATTTCAGTAGCAAGAGTCTAAGGTACTATCTGTGCTTCATTAGCTTTATCTTCTTGATTATCATCATCCTCAATTTCAACATACTTGGAAGAATCTTCAGGATTTTCATTTCTATCCTTATATATTTCACTTTCATTGATTTTGACATCCTTGCTTCTAATGAACTTCTGATTCCGATAATCCTAGAATTTATAGTCAAATTCATTCGAGCTATATCCAATGAATGTACACTTGATAGATTTTAGATCAAGCTTACTCCTAAATCCTGCATCAATATGAATATAGGATGAACAACCAAAAACTTTGAGGTGGGATATACTAATCTCCTTTTCACTCCAGGCTTTCTCAGGTAACCCCTCATTCAGAGGAACTGAAGGACCATAATTAATCAGACAAACTGCATTATTCAGTCTCTGCCCAAAACTATTTAGTTAGACCTGCATATAACCTCATGCTCCTGGCACGCTCAGTGATAGTTCTATTCATGCGCTTTGCAACACCGTTCTGCTGTGGTGTTCTTGGAATAGTGAACTTATGCCTGATCCCATTCAAAGAAAAATACTCCTTGAACTTTTTATCATAATACTTGCCACCATTATTTGATCTGAGATACTTGATCTTTAAACATGTCTCAAGCTCAACCATGACCTTCCACTTCTTAAAGGCATCAAACACATTTGACTTGTGTTTTAAGAAGTACACCCATACCTTTCTACTGTAATCATCAATAAATATGACAAAATATAAAGATTCTTCTATAGAAGTAATTGGAACAGGACCCTATACATCAATATGCACTAACTCCAACTTCTTTGACTTGACCTTTTAACCAGTATTTAAAAAACTCACCCAATGTTGCTTGCCATATACACAAACTTCACAAAAATCTAAATATATAGATTTTAAACCATGAAGCTTTCATTTCGTAAGAAGTGAATGTATACATTTCTTACTTAACATTTAAAGCTACTACTCCAATAGAATGTACTCTTCTATTGATAACATATATGTTGCCTACAATACTGCCACGAGCTATAATCATAGCCCCTTTTGTCACCTTCCGCGTATCTCCTCTATGATGTCACATGGCCTGAGTTTGCAAGCTGATTCACAGAAACTAAACTCCTCTTTAAATAAGGAACATGTCCAACAATAACTGACCATTCGGCCTCCTGCGAACCTCTTCATTAAGCATTAACCCCAAAATGTCCTCAAAGTTCAACGTTGAACTTCCTGAAGAGTTACTCACAGCAATAACAAGCCCATCCAATCTTTCTGGCAATGAAGATAACAGCAGTAATGCACTAATGCCCTCACCTCATCATCAAAATTGATGCCAACTGATCACAATTGACTCATCACAGTGTTCAGATTGTTCAGGTGTTCCGCCATTAAGATGTTGTCCAACATCTTCATATTGAAAATTTTTTTTATCAAGAACACTTTGTTTGAGGCTGATAGCTTTCATACATTTTGGTCAGTGCAGCCATGAGATCCACTGAAGTCTTCTCATTTACAATATTGAATGCAACAAATGAGGAAAGTGAAAGTCGTATCAAACCTAGTGCAGTCCAGTCAAGAACCTCCCATTCCTCCACAGTCATAGAATCCGACTTCTTGGTGATTCTTAGTGATCCCTTCCGACTTCTCTGATACCAATTTGATGCAGGCAAGAAATTGCCTACAATTATAAAATTTGCAAGTCTTCCAAATATAATAAAAACTACTAAAAATAACAATTTAACGATAACTTCTATAGAAAAAAATACAACACTTAATACATTGATAATACGATAATTAGAGAAGAAAGATACAGATGAAATGGACACTTGCGGAGAGAAGAAAGAGGTAAGAAGCCAAGACGAAATATAGCTCGCAAGCTATAGAGAGGAGAAGAGAAAGGGGGTACATAGCTCGCAAGCTATCAAAAAAACTCTCAGGCTTTTGTTCCAAAAATCACTTCATAACTTCCTTTAAATGTTTCAAAACATCACATATTCATAGGAGAAAAAAGGCAGCCAAACAGTCAAAACCCATCTCCAACCGATCCAATCAGGACAAGGGAAATGGAAGGCCAACAGGCGGTTCAGAAGTAGCACCCGAAGAGCCACACAGGGAACCGGAAAGGCAGCCACGGGAGACAGGAACGGGCACCACAGGGAACCGGAACAGGCAGCCAAGAGGGGAAGGAATTAGCCACGGGAAAAAGGAGCCAGGCAGAGGAACCGAACAACCACAGGGACCCAAACAGCCAGGCCCAAACTGAGACCCATCAGCAGCCCAAGAGACAAAGCACCAAGATAGAAATTTAATTTTTTTCTGACTCCCCTTTTGCCTACATCAAATTCTCCTCCGCTTGAAAATGCTCTCCTGATGAGATCGTCATGCGACATTTCCGTTGATTTTACCATCTGCAGACTCCTTTGCATCTTCGACCTATGAAATGTTTTGATTTTCCATTTTGTTTGTTTTTTTTTTCAAAAAAAAAAAGGAAGACACGACCTACAATCTAAAGCTTTGATACCAATTTGATGCAGGCAAGAAATTGCCCACAATTATAAAATTTGCAAGTCTTTCAAATATAATAAAAAATTACTAAAAACAACAATTTAATGATAACTTCTATAGAAATAAATACAACACTTAATACATTGATAATATGATAATTAGAGAAGAAAGATACAGATGAGGTGGACACTTGCGGAGAGAAGAAAAAAGTAAGAAGCCAAGACGAAATATAGCTCGCAAGCTATAAAGAGGAGAAGAGAAAGGGGGTACATAGCTCACAAGCTATCAAAAAAACCCTCAGATTTTTGTTCCAAAAATCACTTCATAACTTACTTCCTTTAAATGTTTCAAAACATCACATATTTATAGGAGAAAAGAGGTAGCCAAACAGTCAAAACCCACCTCCAACCGATCCAATCAGGACAGGGGAAATGGAAGGCTAGCAGGCGGTTCAGAAGCAGCACCTGAAGAGCCACACAGGGAACCGGAAAGGCAGCCACGGGAGACAGGAACGGGCACCACAGGGAACCAAAACAGGTAGCCAAGGGGGGAAGGAACCAGCCATGGGAAAAAGGAGCCAGGCGGAGGAATCGAACAGCCATAGGGACCCGAACAGCCATACCCAAACCGAGACCCATCAGCAGCCCAAGAGCCAAAGCACCAAGATAGGAATTTAATTTTTTTCTGACCCCCCCTTTGCTTACATCAAACGGTAAATAAAACTTCTTCTGATGCAACAAATCTTCAAATTGTATCCTCTAGAATGCGAAGTTCGAACCATTGAACTTTTCAATTTTGTACCTTGCTTCATCTGCCATTACTTCTACTCAATCTGAAGAACCTCGATTTGATACCAGTTGTTGAGGGAGAGATAAGGATTGAGCAAACATCGCAATAACAAAACAAGCAAGAAAGTAAAAGCAACAGAAAATAAAGGACACCAGGATTTAACGTGGAAAAATTAAAAATAGGGAAAAAATCACGAAGCCACAACACACCAAGAAATCCACTATGAAAATTGGGAGAAATAAGTACAGATCTCTCTTCTCTCTCACTCTCTCCTTGCTTCTCTTCTCACATGCACCGTTCTCACACTTTCCCTATCTGAAAATACAAGAGAAAGCTAAGTTATAATCCCCAAGGGACGCAACCCTTAAGAAAAACGAGAAAAATAATTGTTTAGTCAGTCTCGTAGCGCAGCGGAGTCAATTTGGGGCGCTGCGTCGCCCAATCTCGATTTGACAATGCTGCAGTGCTCAAACACTCAGCACTACAGCGCTCAGTCTCTGTCTTGACCACTGCGGCGCCATATCTATGCCGCTGCAACACTTTGCTCTCTGTCGTTCAGCGCTAGGGCACTCAGGTAGGCAGCGTTGGGGCGCTCGGGTACGCAACGCCGGTGAGTTGTACTGAAGAAAAAAAAATTTGCACCAAGTTCGGGTGGTAAACTCCCCGCACCGCACCCCCAGTGAGCACAACGAAACTTGAGGTTCAAGGCAATTGAACAATCAGATTGATCAACACAATCAGATTCCACACATAACAGATTGGCCATGCAGTGGTGTAGATTGAGAATGGTACGAGGTTTAAGATGGCCAGTTTTGAACCTAGTAAGTATAGGATGCGAAACCGGTATTGTGACTATTGGATTAGATGTGTTAGAGAAGGTATCAGGAGATGAATTAATGGTAGGTGTGTTTGTTGGAGTGTGTGGGATAGGATTGGATGATGATGAGGGATTAGATGCTGGGAGAGTAGAGTATGAAGAAGTTGGTGGGATTATTGATGTAGGTACACAAGAGTGGGTATAAGAGAGAGTGGAGGGGAATAATTTTGAGGTGAAGTGAAAGAGGAGATTGGAGTGGTAGCAAAAGATTGAAATGGCAAAACATGTTCTTGAAATATAATATGTCGAGCTGTAATGATTGTGCTAGTATTCGAATTGAAGCAAAGACACCCTTCGTACTGAAGAGGATAGCCAATGAAGATACATGGAATAGATGTTGGTGAAAGTTTGTGTTTGGCATTAGGTGGAGAAAGTGGGTAACATCGACACTAAAAAATGCGTAGATGAGAGTATGCGGGAGGTTGATGAGAAATGAGCTGAAATGGGGACAGCCTGGATGTATTTGGTGAAGACCTGAGATTAATGAGATATACTGCAGTTAAGACTCCATAAACCCAAAAGGAATATGAAAGGCTGGCATCTAACAAGAGGGCATGAGTTGTTTCAATTATGTGTCGATGCTTACATTTAGCAATATCTTTTTGCTGAGGAGTATAGGGGTAGCAGATTTGGTGAGATGTACCATTTTGAGCAAGGTAAGATGTATACACGGTACTTGTGAATTCTCCTCCTCCATCAGTTCGAAGGGTAATAATAGATTGACCAAGTTGTTTTTCAATCATATTCAAAATTTAATGAAGGTTTCAGATTTATTTCTCATAGGAAAGAGCCAAGTGTAGTGAGAGAAATCATCTATAAATAAAACATAATAACAATAGTCATTAATAGATGAAACTGGAGATGGACCTCTTACATCATTATGTATTAATTGAAGAGGTTGACATATAGTATAACTAGAACTAAAGAAAGGATGACCATGTCCCTTTGCTTTATTACAAGTATGACAAGATAAAGAAGAAGAAGACAGGTAAAGTGGGCTGCTGTTTTCGGATAGCAACTACTGTAGCGTGATGAGGATGGCCCAACCAACGGTGTCACAAATGTAGGACAGAAGTAGTGTTGAAGTAAGTAGATTTCAGAGGTGGTTGAGAGGTGAATTTGATTGGATAAAGACCATTACGACTAGGACCTTAAAGTAGGATTTGATTGGTCTGCAAATCCTTTAATTGAAAACCATTTGAGTCAAAAGATATAGAACAAGAGTTATTATTAGCAAGAAGCCTTTGGACGGAGAGAAGATTATGAGAAAGAGTAGGAACATGATATAGAGGTTGAAGTTTGAGCTTACGTGTGGGTGTAGGAAGCAAACCTTGTTCGGTGGCTGCAATTAGGAGTTTTTGGCCATTTCCAACAGAAATTTGTTGCCGCCATAGTAAGGTTTTGGTTGTTGCAGTTGATTGAAATCAAGTGTGAAATGTGAGAATGCTCCTGTATCTAAAAATCAGTCTTCAGTTGATGAAATTTTGCTGGCAGCTCAAGCAGACAGAGTAGCCGAAGAAGAATAATAGTTGAGATCTGTGTGAAACCAGCAATGCACAGTAGTATGACCCTTTTTCTGGTAAATCTGACATTCACGAATAGCTGTTCTAGAGCGAGCACCACGCTAAGAATACGATCTACCACCACGGTAGCCACGGTAAGGTGGTCGTGCACGATTTGAGGGGTGAAATGGAGCACGACCATAGGAGTGGCCACAAGTAGTGTTGAGAGCAGTAGGAGCTTTAGAAATCTAAATCTCATGAAGAGCTTCAGTATATTAATGATGAGGACATCCACACTTGGAAGGTCTACCGGAGACGTGGTCGTCGATCTATGACCACGATCGAGTCTTTATATTTTTGAGTTTTATTATGTTATTGTTTTCTTTTATTTCGTTTATCATTGTACCCTTACTTTAGGGTGGTTTGCTTGTAAGCCCAAGAGGGCATGTTTGTCTTTTCGTTTTGGTCTTTTGTTTGAGGCTATTTAAAGGCCCCTATTGTATTGTTTTGAGTTAATGAATGTTTGATTAAAAAAATATTTCAGATTTCTTTGAGTTCATGGTTTGTGAGCTTGAGAGGAAGGAGGCCTAGGAGAGGTTCCATTGGAGTACCCAACAGCCACCTTGGTGAGCTCTTGGTTTTTATCTTGTTACCCTTCATTTTCTCCTTCCCCACCTCATCACCACCACCCCTACGGCAGCCCCCACCACCCACGGCTAAGCCCCTCCTCCCCACCCCCACGGCCAAGCCCCTCCTCCCCACCACCGCCGGCCGCCCAAGCCCCAACCCTACTCCAAACCGCCGGCCCCTCACCCCTCCCTCTTTATTTGGGTTTCCTAATTTACCTTGACGTATTTTTGGAAAGTCAAATAAATTTGAATTCAATTTGAATTCAAATTGGATACTTCCCAAAGTTACTAATTTTATTTTTGGAAAGTTACCTAATGTAATTCTATTTGAATTTAAAATCAAATAGGATTAATTTAAAGCCTTCCTAATTTATCTATTCTAAATTAGGCAACCCCTAATTAATCTCAAACCTCCTCTCTCCCCACCACCGCCGGCCGCCCAAGCCCCAACCCTACCCCAACAATACAACAACAATACCAAGCCTTTGTCCCACTACGTGGGGTCGGCAACATGAATCTTTTTTCTCCATTGTGTCCGGTTCAAAGTCAAATTCTCGTTTAAATCTAATAGAGAAAGATCATTTCTAATATTTTCTAACCAAGTCTTTTTAGGTCTACCTCTACCTTTCTTAACATAAGTCAAATCTAATACCTCTACTTTCCTAACTGGGTCATCGGAAGGCCGCCGTTTTATGTGACCAAACCATCTAAGGCGACTCTCTCTAATCTTATCCTCCACTGGAGCTACTCCAACCTTTCCACGTATATGCTCATTTCGTATCCTGTCTCTAAGAGTAAATCCACTCATCCACCTAAGCATCCTCATCTCCGCAACACATAACTTAGTATTATGCTTCTCTTTTAATGGCCAACATTCTGCACCATAAAGCATTGCAGGTCTCACCACCATCTTATAGAATTTTCCCTTAAGTTTAAGGGGGACTTTTCTATCACACAACAAGCCCGATGCATTCCTCCACTTCAACCATCCAACTTGAATTCTACTGATAACATCCCCATCTATTTCACCATCACTCTGAACAATAGATCCAAGATATCTAAAACGTGTACTCTTATTAATGACTTGATCGCCCAAAGTCACAATCCCCTCACTAGGTCTATTACTGCTAAAATTACACTCCATATATTCAGTTTTAGATCTACTCAAGCGAAAACCTTTAGACTCTAAGGTTGATCTCCAGACTTCAAGTTTACCTTCAACTCCCTCTTTAGTCTTGTCAACAAGAAGAATATCATCAGCAAAAAGCATACACCAGGGTACATCCTCTTGTAAATGTCTAGTGAGAACATCCATGACTAACGCGAAAAGATATGGGCTTAAAGCTGATCCTTGATGTAATCCAACCGAAATAGGGAAATACTTGGTCAAACCACCTTGTGTTTGAACACAAGTAGTAGGATTAATTTAAAGCCTTCCTAATTTATCTGTTCAAGCATTTTACAAGCGGTTTGGCCTAAACGCAAGCACCCCTCCCTTGTTTTATTTTGTCGTTCCAATTGTTAGTGGCTTAATCGTTATTTGCTCTCTTTAATAGTTCATGCAAATCATTATTTTCATTCAAAAATATCGTAGTCCTGCATCATCTGGTATCAGAGCATGGTTAACCTAGGGTTGCATGCTAGAATTCATCTTAGGTTGTTGCCTTGCTAGTCTATTAAATTTTGCATTGATAACATCGTTTAAAAATTATTTAAATCTCCATTTATGTTTGCTGTCTATTAAATTTCTGCATGCATTTAGTAAGTTTTAAGTCATTTTTTTGGTAACAAAGTGCTGCCCTTAACTCTACAACCTTGCTACTTGCTTAGGAGACTTAATACCCTAGTGTAGTTTGCTGTCCTATAGTTTCCTGCAGCAGTTAGTGTCTTTTTAGGGTATCTTTCCTGCACTTACACTTGCTGTCCACTCTTAATTGTCACCCTGAAACCTTCCCTAGTGCTTAGCAATGGACCCAGAACAACTTGGAAGGACTTTAGACCTACTAGTAGGTCAAATGAATGCTATTAGTCAATAGTTGAAGGAAAACCAAGTCGACCTCGCTGAATTTCATAGAACCACCACCGACAGACTTGACACCGTAGAGCATGGTAGGAGTCACCCGATTCCGTATACCCCTTCTAGGCCACCCTCTATGTACGGGGACGATCCTTTTTTGGATGAGGGACCCCCACGAGCTCCTCATCGAGTCTCCCACCATAGGCACGAGCACCACCACGACCTTGATCTTCCCCTGATGAAGAATATCAAGGTCGATGCACCTACTTTCGATGGTACCCTCGATCCCCAGCTCTTTTTGGACTAGATCAAAGGTATGGACAATTTCTTTAGGTGGTATGACATCTTCGAGGCTAGGAAGGTCAGTTTCGCCAGTATGAAACTCATTGGTAGGGCTAGTTAGTTCTGGTCTAACTTAGAAAGCCTTAGGGAGTCCCGCAATGAGTACCCCATCACTGATTGGTTGTCGATGCAGCGTGAGCTTAAGCAGAAGTACCTGCATCCCTCGTACTTCCCTAGGCTCTTAGATAGGTGGCATAGACTGACTCAGGATAGTAAACCCGTCAAGGATTACATCACATCTTTTGACGACTTTCTGATTCGTTGCAAAGGGGAGACCTCCACTACCCCTGCGCAAATCTTATCCATGTTTCGTACCGGGTTGCGAGAGGATCTTCGCAACGAGCTGTTTTCCCGGAATGTCACTACCCTTGAGAATGCCTATAGTTTAGTGCTAGACCTTGAGGAGAGTCGATCCCAGCACCCTAGCCGTCACCATGATTCTAGACCTCCCTACAGACCTTCTGGTAGTGCCACCCCGCACTCTTCTACTGCCCGGCCTACCCCGGGGAGTGCCACCCGACCTCCCACTGGTCCCCCTGCACCCCGACCTGATTTTAGAAGTAAACCCCCCACTCCGGATACCCCTCGGTCCAGTCCTGGGACCAAGTGCTTTCGATGCCAGGGGTATGGGCATATCGCTTCTCAGTGCTCCAGTCCCTACAAAGTTTCCATCATCGAGGAGATTACTGAGGAGGATCTTGAGCTCGAGGTTGATCAGGTTCATCAAGTTGAAGATGAGGGTGATTTCTTCGAGGAGGACGATGACACCGCCGTCCTCCACTGCCTTCAGAAATTGGACACATCTCCCATCTGTGTGGTGAGATGTGCACTGTCACACCCTGTTACCTCCGATGACTGGCGTAGGACTTCCATCTTTCACACCTACACCAAAATTAAAGATAAAAATTGTAAAGTCATCGTAGATAGTGGCAGTTGCATCAATGCTGTTTCCTCCAGCATGGTGTCCAAATTAGGCCTTTCTGCCGTTCCTCACCCCAATCCGTATAAGGTAGCTTGGGTCAACTCCACTGCCTTGGAGGTGAAAGAACAAAGCCTCGTACCTATCTCCTTTGCCACTTATAAGGAGAACGTGTGGTGCGATGTACTGATTATGGATGTTGGACAAATTCTGTTAGGGCGGCCTTGGATTTTTGATAATGATGTCCACATCTATGGGCGTTCAAACACCTGCGTGTTTGAACATGCGGGTAAAAAGATTAAACTTTTACCATCGCAGCCCCGGGTCAAGGAAGAACCCAAGCCCCACCCCCTTAAGTCCAAGAAAGGACTGAACTTGGTCACCGCCAAGGTTCTGAACTCTGAGGTCACTCGTGGTGCACCTTTATACGCATTAGTAGGTCGTGAGATTCCCACCGAATCTGATGAACCTATTCCTCAGGAAGTCCAACCCATTCTAGGGCAGTTTGTTGATGTCTTCCCTGATGATCTCCCTGATCAGTTACCCCCACTCAGAGACATTCAGCATGCTATAGACTTAGTCCCTGGAGCCTCCCTCCCAAACCTGCCACACTATCGCATGAACCCCACGGAGCATGCTGAACTTAAGAAGCAGGTAGACGAATTACTACAGTGAGGCTTCATTAAAGAAAGTCTTAGTCCCTGCGCGGTGCCCGCCCTTCTCACTCCTAAGAAGGACGGATCTTGGAGAATGTGTGTTGATAGCCGTGCTATCAACAAAATCACCGTCAAATATCGTTTTCCTATTCCAAGACTAGACGATATGCTGGATATGATGACGGGTGCCACTCTCTTTTCCAAGATCGATCTCAAGAGTGGATACCACCAGATCCGGATCCGACCCGGTGATGAGTGGAAGATTGCTTTCAAGACCAAGGACGGTCTTTATGAATGGATGGTCATGCCTTTCGGGTTGAGTAACGCCCCAAGCACCTTCATAAGGATTATGACCCATGTGTTGCGTCCTTTTATGAGTAAGTTTGTCGTTGTCTACTTTGACGACATTCTTATCTATAGTCAGTCTGTTGAGCAACATCTGGACCATTTAAAGCAAGTCTGTTCTGTTTTAAGGAAAGAACAATTGTACGCAAATCCGAAGAAGTGTACTTTCCTTATAGATCGAGTCATCTTTTTGGGTTTTATCGTGTCGGCTCATGGGGTTTCTGCTGACCCAGAGAAAGTGAGAGCCATAGTTGAGTGGCCCCCTCAGAACATCCGGGAAGTCCGCAGCTTCCACGGACTGGCCACCTTCTATAGGAGATTTATACGAAACTTCAGTACAATCGTATCTCCTATCACTGACTGTCTTAAGAAGGGTCATTTCCACTGGACCCCGGCCGCCACCAGAGCTTTTGAGGACATTAAGAAAAGAATGGTGGAGGCCCCAGTGATGAGACTTCCTGACTTCTCCAAAGTTTTCGAAGTAACCTGCGACGCTTCGGGAGTAGGAATTGGAGGAGTCCTCTCCCAGGAAGGTCATCCTGTAGCGTATTTCAGTGAGAAACTGAATGATATTCGACAGCGATATTCCACTTACGATAAGGAGTTCTATGCTGTGATCCAATCTCTCCACTATTGGCGACACTACTTGCTCCCGCAAGAGTTCGTCATCTTCTCGGATCACGAAGCCTTACGCTATATCAACTCCCAGAAGAAGTTGAATGCTCGCCACGGTCGTTGGGTAGAATTCCTTCAAGAATATACATATACCCTTAGACATAAGGCAGGAGTTGAGAATAAAGCTGCCGATGCCCTCAGTCGTCGCATGATGACCACCACTGAGTTGAGGGCTGAAGTCGTGGGTTTTGACCAAATAAAGGACTATTTGGACTGCCCCGACTTCAAGGAAACCTACTCTCTCTTGTCTATATACAGCACGCGCCTTGTGGATGATTTCCTTCTAGAGGATGGTTATCTTTTCAAAGCTCAAAAGCTTTGCATCCCGAGCACCTCCTTAAGGGATTTTCTGGTCTGGGAACTCCACGCCGGAGGCCTTGCTGGGCACTTCGGACGGGATAAAACGATAGAATCCGTGGAGTATCGTTTCTTTTGGCCCAGCTTGAAGAGAGATGTTGGTAGGTTGGTTAGCCGATGTCACACGTGTCAGTTAGCCAAACAATGGAAACAGAACACTGGTCTATACACTCCGTTGTCTGTCCCTAGTTGTCCTTGGCAGGACGTTAGCATGGATTTCATTTTAGGCCTGCCAAAGACTCTTCGTAAAAATGATGTCATTTGTGTCGTAGTTGATAGATTTTCAAAAATGGCTCATTTTATACCCTGTTCCAAAACATCCGACACCTCCCATATTGCCAAGCTTTACTTCAATGAGGTTGTTTGTCTGCATGGTCTACCCAAGACCATTGTGTCAGATAGGGATGTTAAATTCACTAGCTATTTTTGGAAGACCCTTTGGATGAAATTAGGCACTAAATTACAATTCCACAGCCTTTCATCCACAAACAGATGGTCAGACCGAGGTAGTTAATAGGAGCGTAGGAAATCTGTTGCGATCTCTGGTTGGCGAGAATGTTAAGGATTGGGATTCTGTTTCACCCACTGCTGAGTTTGCTTATAACAACTCAATTAACCGAACCACAGGCCTAAGTCTCTCTGAGATTGTTTATGGATACAAACCTAGGCAACCTTTATATCTCATTCCTATGTGTTCTAGGTATAGGATTTCGGAGTCTGCATCCTCATTTGCATCGCATATGTATGAACTTTATAAGGAAATTGCACGACAAATTGAAAAGAGCAATACTGATTATAAGTTACGTGCTGATCTGAAACGAAAATTTAAAACTTTTGAGGTTGGTGATTCCGTGATGGTGCGGATTCGTCCGGAACGGTTCCCATAAGGAATGGTTAAGAAACTGCATGCCAAAAGTGCTGGTCCATTCAAAATACTTAAGAAACTCAATGATAATGCTTATGTGGTAGATCTTCCTGCTGAGTTCAACATTAATCCCTCTTTTTAACATAGAAGATCTAGTGGCATACGAAGGTCCTGATTTTAATCCGCCAAACCCACTTATACAACAGCCTTGTGTGACCCCACCTTGTGAGATCCCTAACCTACCTCCACTCCCAGATATTCCTAAATCACCCATAGCAGAAAAAGTGGACACGATCCTGAGCAATGAAATCATATCTACTTTCCTACAAAGGAAGGTGGACGACGAAGGTATTTGATTAGGTGGAAAGGTAAACCCGAGTCAGAGGATACTTGGTTGGATCATGAGGAGTTACAGCAGCTGGATCCAGATGCATTGGAGTTCTATGACAGCACCAGAGATACCTACTTGACGGAGTCGAGCTTTCTTCCACCCCGGGAGAATGATGAGGACATCCACACTTGGAAGGTCTACCGGAGATGTGGTCGTCGATCTACGGCCACGATCGAGTCTTTATATTTTTGAGTTTTATTATATTATTGTTTTCTTTTATTTCGTTTACAGTTGTACCCTTACTTTAGGGTGGTTTGCTTGTAAGCCCAAGAGGGCATGTTTGTCTTTTCGTTTTGATCTTTTGTTTGATGCTATTTAAAGGCCCCTATTGTATTGTTTTGAGTTAATGAATGTTTGATTTAAAAAATATTTCAGATTTCTTTGAGTTCATGGTTTGTGAGCTTGAGAGGAAGAAGGAGGCCTAGGAGAGGTTCCATTGGAGTACCCAACAGCCACCTTGGTGAGCTCTTGGTTTTTATCTTGTTTCCCTTCATTTTCTTCTTCCCCATCTCATCACCACCACCCCTACAGCAGCCCCCACCACCTACGGCTAAGCCCCTCCTCCCCACCCCCACGGCCAAGCCCCTCCTCCCCACCACCGCCGGCCGCCCAAGCCCCAACCCTACTCCAAACCGCCGGCCCCTCACCCCTCCCTCTTTATTTGGGTTTCCTAATTTACCTTGACGTATTTTTGGAAAGTCAAATAAATTTGAATTCAAATTGGATACTTCCCAAAGTTACTAATTTTATTTTTGGAAAGTTACCTAATGTAATTCTATTTGAATTTAAAATCAAATAGGATTAATTTAAAGCCTTCCTAATTTATCTATTCTAAATTAGGCAACCCCTAATTAATCCCAAACCTCCTCTCTCCCCTTCTAATGCCGCCGGCCCCTACCCCTAGCCCGCCCCCTCTCTCTCTCTCTCTTTCTCTCTCCAATCTTCCCCCTCTCATTAATTCCTAATTTCCTACCCTAGTTCCCTCCCAATTTCAAAATCTGAGAATAATTTCAAATTTTGGAGACTATAATCCTCTCCAAAACCCTAACCCTAATTCCCCAACCCCTCCCCTCTTGGCCGGCCACCTTCTCCTTCCACTCTCACTTGGATTTCTAGGGAAAAACCCTCTTCTCTCGCGAAGATGATTCAAGGATAGCAAGGGCAATTCGTCTTCAACCTTCCTCCATCACAATTTTTTTTTTTTTTTACCTTCCTCCATCACAATCAATATGAATGGAAGTCCCCGAATGGGACTATGGTTTGGTGCTTGATGAACAAGACAACATCGACATCCTCCGTTCCCCATTCTTCGACGTAGGATTCGACTTCGACAACACCATCGAAGAATACTTCTACTGGATCCACATTACCTTGGTGGATATGATTGACGATCAAAGGACGAAAGGACGGTGGACCATCGTTGGTCGAGCCCACGACCTCCTCCCCCCCGGTTACTTCATCAATCAAAGGCTACTTCGCTCAACTTCTACAAGTCATTACCAATACCATTAGCATTCAAGTGGACACCATCCGACGGCGATTCCTTTCCGATTAAGGTGAACTTTCTTCCCTCTTCAATTACTTCTTCATTCTCCTAATCTTGTAGGTAATGACGGATTCGCACAAAGATCAAGGCCGCTTAATTTGCTAAAAGCTTAGTATATTTGAGTGCTCCTTTTATGCTTACTTATCTTGTTGTTAATTGAGGGATAATGAATGAACATCTCTTATGTTAGCATTGCTTTGAGTTTCTAATCTATTTGTGTGTTCAAGCATTTTACAAGCGGTTTGGCCTAAACGCAAGCACCCCTCCCGTGTTTTATTTTGTCGTTCCAATTGCTAGTGGCTTAATCGTTATTTGCTCTCTTTAATAGTTCATGCAAATCATTATTTTCATTCAAAAATATCGTAGTCCTGCATCAATTAACCTCTTCACTACAAAGGAGTGAATAGAGGTCATCAAAAGTGAGGTTGTAAGTTGGTGCGAATGGCCATTTTAAAAGCATGATACGAAGTAGGTAATCCATTCAATGTATATAGAATAATGTCTTTGGGATCAATTTGAGAGCCTGTAGTGGAGATAGCGTAGGCCTTGATCGTAGATAAGTATTGAGTCATGGTTTGATCCTTCATTGTGATGTGACATAGTTCACTCTTGAGTTGTAGAAGACGGGATCTGTTGAAGACTGCAAGTGCTTATCTAATGTCTGCCATACATCTGTACAAGTGTTGAGATTCAAAATGTATGGTAGTAGAGAAGGTGAAATGATAGAATACATCGCTGCAGTAAGATTTTGGTCAATTAGTGTCCACTGATTGTAAGCAGGATTTGGGGAGGGAATGCCATTTGTACTGAATAAAACTTGGGAGGCGACGAAGTAGAACCAGTTAAAAAACCATCAAACCCATTCGCAGTGAACACTTTAAGAATCTGCGATCTCCACATCAGATGATTATCTGTAGTGAGTGGAGTATTTACCATGCTTTTTATATTGGTAACAAGAAACTTCAAATGAGCGGGGATGTGAAGCTCTGAAATAAGGTTGTTGGAAGTTTCGAGCTCCCCAGTGGCTTGAGAAGACTCATTTATATCTAGAGTGTTCATTGATGCAGGATACTATGACGATGCAGTAAAGCTAAAAAAGCTCTGATACCATATAAAACATATAAAAGCATGCTAACTACAAACAGCGATTAATAGAGAACTAAGAGAACAAGGAAAGCTTAAACCAGTATTCTTCTTCTTTGTTTTATCCCTCATTTTCCATCCCATCAACAGTGCACAAGTTACTGTTTTAGATATCAGGTACATCATCTTAGCGGTGGAGATAGAATAGATGAGATTACATTAAGGGCTGAGATATATAACAGTAATAAAGCTGTTTCCATTAGCATTAGCAGATGTAGTGGAGCAGGCTCGGTAGTGACAGTAGAGAATAATCCCTGTTTGAGCCAACACAGATTATGCAGCCTTAACAAGAATCAGGCTGGGGGCACGGAGCTAAGGAGTAGGCATGTAATGGGGAGTTGGTTAAACTCGCAGGTGGTAGGAAGTTCATTGCTGTAAGTAGTGATTGTAATGGGCAATAAATTTTGGCGTTATTGTAAATAGTATATACAGAAGAAAATTGTACCTGAAAAGGGATTATTCGGAATGAAATTGCTCTTCTTCTCCTTAATTCTTATCCCCAGCTCTTTCTCCTCTACTGTACATAACATCCTGTTATTCTTGAAAGTAAGATTTTGATATTGTCAATGGATAAATTTGAATCCTGCTAAAGTGGCTTGACACAGACCATTTACGAACTTGGTAACAGCATTCTTCTATAACGTGCAAAAAGGCATAGCATTCATATTTCATATTCAAGTTGGTTGTTCATGGTTCTCAAGCTTTGACCATGTAAGATGTAATTGAAACATCATCCATAACCTTATCCAACTCTTTGGCTTTAGCTTTTTGAATCATTATTTTCTATTCATTATTGTTAAGTGCTATATTAGATAATAATGCTGTCCTAGGTTCGTCTTCTAACGCAATTCTTATGTTACACGTGTTCTATCTTTTTTTTTTTCCTGCTAATTCTGTGAAGTAATTCTATGTATTTTTCTTTTATGTGCTTCTTTTATCTTTTATTGTGTATATGCCTAAACCATTTAGGCTATTTTATAGTATTTTATCCTCAATAGGCTCTACTGCTAATATGAGTTTTTATCAGACATAATGGGATAAAGACTTGATGTTGTTGTTGTTGTAGTATCTAAATTTTCTCATTTTCAACACTTAAAACATAGCTATCAGAGTCTTGTGTGTCACCTAACATTGGGATCTCGTGTATTTAAACATCAGAAAACTCAACCAAGTCTCCATTATATCATCTTTATCATATTATAAACCCAAGTTACTTATTTGTTTTAACTGCCAAATGTCAACTCCAAGAGTCATTACCTTGCTAGTTCTTGTATCTTATATACAGTAGATCCAAATTACTTCAAAGTATCACAAGTTTCATTTGATATCATGCAATTTGACTGTTGTCAATCTTAAATCCACTTAAATTGCATTTCATCTATCAATTTTTTGTCTTTTTCTTTGTTGTTCAAACTTTTCATTAACTTTAAACAGGCCACCTGCAAGAACTATAACATTTTCTTTAAAAAAATTCAACTTAAGGCATGTTCTCAGTTTTTGAACGCTAATACTGTAGTACTAAAAAAAAGAAATAAGAACATTATGCTCACACAATTTGTGTCTTGGCATTGTTTAAGTAGTTTTGAAAATGATTAATCCTTTTCTGATGGAACGCTTTTCCAGCATCTTGCTTTTATGAAGGGAGATCAGATATTTGTTAGACCGGTCCAGCCGGTCCACGCAGGACCGGCCCAGGCGCAACTGAGGCGGAACTTCTCCACCTCCTGCGTATGAAGATCAAGCCGCCAGGTTCCAAAGAGCTTTTTGGGAAAGATTTTTGAGGGTTTTGGAAGGGAAATTTGAATGTAGGGACTGTTTAGAGATTTCCTTTTGAATTGTATGCATTAAATAGTTTGATTTCCTAGGGTTAGGGCATCTGGAATTTGGCTGAAATTTGAGATCTCCTAGGTTTAAGTTTTCTTTGGGCTCTAGCGACGTCTAGAGATTTGGGAGAGATCGATCCTACTCTCGAATAGAGGATCAATTGTATCTTGCTGTTTTTCTTCTTCTTCTACTAGTGAATTTCAAGTGTTTTTCCTCATATTTTTCACTGTTTCTACTATTTTTCTTGAGTTTTCTGCTCTGTTATTGTTGTTTTTCTCTAGAAACAACAGTTTTCACTGTTGTAGTTGAGCGTTTCCTATCAAATTGGTATCAGAGCGCTTTTTGGGCTGAAAAATAAGATATCTTGGCTGTTTTTGCAATTGGAGCCTATATCCAATTAATGACAGCAAAGAAGATGGAGGCGTTGGAAAGCGAGATGGAGCAATTCAAAACCGGCTTGGAGAAGTTCTCTACCATGCGAGAAAGATTTTCATATATGGAAAACCGTTTGAAAAATCGATTTAGAAGGGTGGAGGAGATGTTAAGAAGGCTCTTGGAGATGCAAACAAACACTTCACTGGTGGTTCCGATGGCTAACCCTAACCAAGATTTTACTAGGATTCCCTTTGCCAAATCGAAGGGAAAGGAGATCGGACAAGAGGAGTTTGACGAGGGGAGTTTCTTTCATCAAGAGCCACCTCCTGTGGCTCCGATAAGGGGTGGATCAGGGTTTCTGGATGAGGGGACAACAAAGATGAAATCTTTTGGCGGAGGCGGTAGGGCGGCCGACCACTATAAGAGGCATTTTGGGCAAGAGGAGCCACTCATCGGAGAAGGAGGGGGTCAAGAGCCACCTCCTAGGATTCCGATAAGGGGCGGAATAGGGTTAGCGGATGGGGGACAGCATGAAGGGCATTTCATGGTAAAGGTGGTGGGTGGCCGACCCCTATGGGAGGTCTTTTGGGTAAGGGAAGTGGACGACCGAAGGAGGGGGATGGGCCGAACCATGGGGATCAGGTCATGTGAGACAAAGGGAAGGAAGGTGGGATTCGCTCCCACGATACATGGAAAAAATATGGAGGGATCGTGACAACCGCTACACTGGAGGAGGAAGAAGCTATTGGGGTGGTAGTGATCCTAGGGTGAGGAAGTTGGGGATGCCAGTATTTGAAAGCGATGATGCTTATGGGTGGGTGTACCGGGTGGAGATGTATCTCATGGTGAATGGGGTGACGGAGGAGGCGAGACTGACGGCAGCTGGCCCTATGTTTGGAAGGTAAATTTTTAGCTTGGTTCTAATGGACGATAGCATGGTCACTAACAGAGCAGCTGAAGAAAGCTATCAACAATGTTCCATCCTTCCACCTTGAGGACAAGGTGGATCTTTGGGAGGGGAGTATTGTTAGACCGGTCCAATGTGATGGAGGAGGCGAGACTGACGGTAGCTGGCCCTATGTTTGGAAGGGAAATTTTTAGCTTGATTCTAGTGGACGATAGCTTGGTCACTATTAGAGCAGCTGAAGAAAGTTATCAACAATGTCCCATCCTTCAACCTTGAGGACAAGGTTGATCTTTTGGGAGGGGAGTATTGTTAGACCAGTCCAGCCGGTCCACGGAGGACCGGCCCAGGCGCAACTGAGGCGGAACTTCTTCTCGTCCTGCGTATGCCGATCAAGCCGCCAAGTTCCAAGGAGCTTTTTGGGAAAGATTTTTGAGGGTTTGGGGAGGGAAATTTGAATGTAGGGACTGTTTAGATATTTCCTTTTTGAATTGTATGCATTAAATAGTTTGATTTCCTAGGGTTAGGGCATCTGGAATTTGGCTGAAATTTGAGATCTCGTAGGTTTAAGTTTTCTTTGGGCTCTAGCGACGTCTAGAGATTTGGGAGAGATCGACCCTCCTCTTGAATAGAGGATCAATTGTATCTTGCTGTTTTTCTTCTTCTACTAGTGAATTTCAAGTGTTTCCCCTCAAATTTTTCACTGTTTCTACTATTTTTCTTGAGTTTTCTACTATGTTATTGATATTTTTCTCTGGAAACAGCAGTTTTCACTGTTGTGGTTGAGTGTTTCCTATCAATATTCTATAGGTAAGAGAAGAAAAAAGCATATCACATACAGTTACTGTGTTGAAACGAAATTTTATGCCTTGACATTATATTCTTTGTATACTTTTTTTATTCTGTGGATTAGAAGCTATGATGACCATTGCTATTATTTGGAAAATAACAGAAATGGAGTCCCTTTCTATTGGTCATCTTATTCCTTCAGTTCAAGCTCACTTTCCTACAAGACGACAATCTGCTGGTATCACATCAGAGGATTTTACAGGGGATACTTTGTTCCCTAGCAGGATCAAGAGGCAGAATGGCTGTTCTCGCCTCATCTCTCGTTCAAGAAGATCTCTGTATCAAGGTATGTAGCCTCGAGTGCTGGTCTTTGATATGAAGCATTGAGCTGGTTGTTATGGAACGAAATGACCACATTTTGATCACTGGAATCTGAGTTGTATTCATTGAATATAGAATATGTATGTCAATATATCATTAATTGTTTTACATGATGCGACTTGTTAATCACATCATGTTACAAAAAATCTACCACAACATAAAGAAATTATCATTCATTTTAACATTCCAAGTGAGAGATTGCATATCTTAAAATATGAATAAAGGATTTTTTTTTTAATAAAGTGAAGAACTAAATTTCCAAATCCATGGGATATTTGCACAAATTTGGCGGATCGTCCCTAATCCTCTGAAATTTCATGGGATTGCTGAAGTTTTTCCGCTGTGGATCTGACATCCTGTGCCATTTGGTGCTTAGGTTTCCATATTAAGATGCACAAATGATATCTAGCTTTGGGTATCTACTGCTTGCTGAAATCTAAGCAAGCACTTCCAGTGTTCAATTTCAATGAGGAAGCTTTTTTATTTACTTTTCCAGTTCATTTGAGTGACGGTTAATTCAATTCTTTCAAATATGATTGAACCCTTTTGACAGAATATGCTTACAAACTTACGAGTCAAGTTTCAGATTTTCAGGAATTTGCAAAACCGTCACATCTTTTGCCAGCAACTGAGGTGACTACATATCCCATGCATGCTTCTGAAGAGATTATTTCTTCTCTGGAATTGGATCAGTTAAGTTCATTCTACGTGGTAGAGCTGCGCACAAGCAGAGACTTTGGATCTTGTTTGAGAGATCTTAATGCTGCAATATTGCTGTGTTTGATAGATGAGAATGGTAAATCAATCCTGCAAAGGATATCTGCTGTTTCGCTAGAACGCCCAAGAAAAGTTAAAGACACGATAATCTCTGAATACATCCCCTTCCAGAGAGGCTCAGTTGATTTTGTCACCTTTAAAGGGCCAAAGTTAGAAAAGATAGCAGCACTTTGGATTGGCCTCGAGTCTGGTAAGTGTTAGAATTTATAAAAAATGATGGATTTAGTTCGCAGTATGCAAGCTTGCTTACTATGTAGAAACTGGTTTTTTTCTACTCATTATTTTCAACTGAAGATCAGGTTCTTGGAGAGTGGATACTGTTGGTCTAAAAGTTGTTAATGCGGGCCACACAACTAAATCATTAGCTGGAGAGAAAGAGAGCTATTTTGAAGATATGCAGTATAAATTCGAGGCAAATAGCTTACCACTTGGTGACGGAGGATTGCCAGTTGCTGAGCTGAGGCCTATCCTTGTGACTCAAATGGTCAGGGACAACATTTCCGCCCTGTCGAGCTTCAATTCCTCTGCAGCAACTCTATATTCTGATGCTGAGCTTGCAAAAGAAGGAAGCATGAAAGAGTATGCTGATCTGAAATTCTCATTGTTGCTTTATGATATCATTCTCATCATCATCGGGGCAACGATTTTAGCCGTCTCTTCCATTGAGGTTAATGCTTATTCTTTCTTAGCTGGTGGTATTGGTGGTTTTCTTTATCTTTTGCTGCTTCAGAGATCAGTTGATGGGTTATCAGTTCCATTATCATCAGCTGAAGATGTCAAGTTAGAAAACTCATTGCAAAGTTATGGAGGTCTCAAAAAACCAGCGATGAGTCTAGCCTTTGTAATAGCCGCCATTGTTGTGTCATCTAAGTATTGGATGGGAGCAACAAATATGGTGTTTTCTCCTGCAGAGCTTTTTGCTGGAGTTGCAGGATTTCTTACAAGTAAGATAGCTGTTGTGCTTGCAGCATTCAAGCCAATACAGATGACCGCGAAGGAAAACAAAATTGAGTGAACTTTGTATATTTGTGAAGCACATAGGATAAATAAATAATTTAAACTAATAAAAACAGATTGCTAAATGTAACATTAGCTTACTACTCGATTATTGATTAATTAATTTTCTTTAATATGATTATTTTTTAGAGTAAAGTTATCAACTTTCAAAATTTTTAACAAGCATATATGATTTCAATCTCTTTGTGGGCCATAACCCTAAATATGGAGTTGATTAGATTGATGTAGGTTGGAGATTTCAAACTCACTATAGCTCATGATCTTAAATTTAATCTTTTTTTAATACAACAAGTTTCAGCATAACAAAATAAAATTACAATAAAGGAAAACATTCCTCAAAAGGAGAGGTGCAACAATGGCTACAATAGAGCAAGAAGTACATGAAAATAGGGCGAAGATGTCAGCCAAACTCAGGCTCCCTACAACCACTTGTAAGCCAAGCAAGGCTATCCATTTGAGGCAAAAAGTAAAAAAAATCAAATAGATGAAAACCAACAAGCAACAACCCCTCATCAAACAAAAAAGATTTGCACAAAAATAGGGAAGGCCACCAAGGTTGCCAGAAAGCAGGCCACTGAGGTGGATGCAGAAAGTTGCCTCATCATAGTTCAGGATCTATCGCAGCCAGCAGAAAACACCAAAAGCAAAAATATAACCGAAATCACACCAATTAGAGGAAGAAAATACAACCGAAAAAGAGATTCAACATAACAAACCATTACTTTTTCTAAGATTTTCTCTTACGACGCTTCTTGCCACTATGGGAGAAAGACTTATGCACAATATGCCCCACCTTTAGACCATACATCCCTTGCAAATCATCCACATCATCACCTAAATCACCCTTGGCACCCCGCACGCCGAGGAGAAGGATTCCTCCAACCAATCCAAAGTGTCGTCATTATTTAAAGTTAAAGCTAATTGAGCTTTCAATTCGTCATTAGAAACAACTGAAATTGGGACATCAAAAACAGGCTCATTGCCCATAATAACCTCCACATTAGGCGTCAACGGCACTCCCAAAGAAGCCACGGGTGAGACAGGCGTAATAGCATTCAAATCGCTTGAAGACTCATCCAAAACAACCTTGTTAACATCACACATGTTAGGACTATCCAGAGCAATACCAAGACAATGCCCACCATCCACAATATGATTTGCATCAGAGCCAACATTCTCAAGCGGATGATCCAAATCAACAGAAAGAGGATCCATAGGAAAAGCCGAAACATCAGCAGCATTTAAAACAGGAGTTAAGATGGGGCTAATAGGCTGGTTCACAAAACTCACATCACCAATAAGACCCACATTATTGACACAAGATAAATCCATATGAGGAGAGCTCGGTAAAGGAGCAACATGACATTCCCCCTCACCAATAACATTTTCCTCAATAAGAATAGTAGATTGGGCCACAAGAGCCGAGGTTATGACATGACTAGTATCCAAAGGGTCAATAGCATCCTGAATGACAACGTTAGCAGACCAATTCCTCCTAAAAGGAGCAATATGTTTCACAATAATCTAAGGTTCCTTGTGAGTAGGGAGACAGTTATTATTAGAATAACCCAAAGATTTGCAGGCAACACTAAATGGGGGGAACTCCTCCATCTCAACTTTTTGTAAATAACCTAAATTATTCGGACCAATCCAAACAAAGTTAGGGTAAGTTTTAGAGACATCCAATTCGACGAGAACTCAGGCAATAGAAGGCGCGACCCAACAATTGTCGCGTTATCATTTTTCAGGGGCCGACCAAATAAGAAGCCTGGACCATGAAGAATGCGAGGGGAGAAAAGATGAGGCCAAAGATTAGGGAAAAACACCCAAATAGGGATAATCAGAGACTCCACCGATAAATCAAGATAAGGCGACCATTTAATCAGCTTCATGTAACAATTGGAAACAAAATAAGATCGGTGGAAAAACACACGACTATAATCTAAATCATTAAAAAGCTTGATTAAAACATGCCTTGAATCCAAAACAGTCATCAAACAATCTCTAATCAGTTTAAGGTTAAAGAAGAACTTACAAATCGCATCAAGCGAGAGTCTACGGTTTGGAAATTTATCCACAAGAGCAAACTCAAAAGGTTTGTCAAGAGCAAAAATTTCAGCTTCGAAAATCCACAAACATGACAACCCGCGATGAGTCGTTGCTTTGAGGTCAGGAAATTCAGATGAAGAAGAAGCCCCCGACAAGGCTTCAAGAAATGAGTGGGAAGATTTCCTTCCATCTAGAAAACCACGGTCATCCAGCTGGTTTTGCGCCATCTAAGCAAGAAACCCGGCAGAGGAATAAAAAATCAAAGGAAGAAGAAGAGGAACCACGAGGAACAAAAAACCAAGGCAATAAGGCCATATGAGAGGCCAAAGGCAAGGAGGACGAGCACGACTGCTAGGGCAAAAACCCTAGAGGGGATCTTAAATGTAATCCTCATCAATATAGATCTTCAATTCTTCATGATATGCCTTACAAGTTTTTTGAAAATTTTTTTAATGAGAGATTAAAGGCAACATTATTAATAATTAATTTTGTTGCGTATAAGAAAATTCACATTAATTTTATGTTAAGATGTAACATATATAGGTGAAAAAAAATAAAAATATAAATCACAGGGACTTAGTATATTATTAATTACAAATAATACTTAGAGAGTGTTTAAAATTTTAGTTTTATACTTAGAGAGTGTTTGATATGTTAATTACACTTTGATTCGGAAGAGACTAGCAAATAGCTCTAATGCATATGCTAAAGATTAAGAAAAATGGTTGAATTAATACTAGAATATCAGTCGAGTGACCAGAAGCCACAAAAGATTCATATCGGATTTGTGTGTCGTAATAAAAGACCAAATGTTTATGTGTGATAGACATCATCTAGAAAAATCTACAATGAATAGATAGGATATGTGGAACCTAAGTGCCAAGAATACATCCAAAAATATTATCAACAATAGGAGAAATTATTCCGTGCGGATACCGAATTGTTCTGAGGCGAATCAGAGCCCGCCCCATCACTCGGTACATAACGGGTACACAAACACAGTACACAACAAAATGATGATGTGGCGTGCTCTAATTTGCCTCCGAAAGACGTCTGGTGTCCGCACAAAATAATTTTTCCAATAATAGACCCACAATATGAGTTGTGTATCATCAAAGATATGCCAAACATATTGAAACTGTTGATGAGACATAAGAATGACAAGTTAAGAAAGATAATCTCAACTTGATGCATTTCAATATAAAGTTAAAAGAGGAATAAAGTGCTATATATGCAGCTCATCAAACAAAAACACTACCAATGTGAAAAGATGGCAAATCTAATAACATTGAAATGCAAGCTTCACAAATACTAAATTTCCAAATGCCAAGAATTTTTTTATTTTAAATTGTAAAGAGACAGCTTCTTGTAAGAATAGAAAACTTCAATCCCATAAGCTAAAGTTGACATGATCAAAATATAAGACTATGAAAAGGATTTAAGCTTTGAGAACCTAATTTGAGATGTTGGTTTGTTTAAAGTTGATAGTTAACTGCATCAAGATAAACTTTTTGGCATTGGTCATATGCCACCAAGGATTATCTAAATGAGTTAGCCTCATATGCTCATAGATAAGACTCCTGAATGAGGAAAGGCCTTAAGGTGATTTCTAATAGGAAGAGATAAGCTAAAGATGACATGACACCCAAAGTAAGCTCTTATTATTATTATTATTATTATTATTTCATTTAAATATTAAACTGCAAGACAAAAGTATATTTACTATATCATGAAATTATCACTTCCTTCTTTTATATATTTTGTATTTTTTATTAATTTTTTTAGAGAAGATCAAACCACATAAAGTTAGTTCTTTGTTTATATTTCCATATCTTTCTAGAGCTAAATTGGGAGTATCAGAGTTCAGTTTAGAATGTACATTTCCTGGATTTCATAATAAGAAATTAATTAATCCATCGAGAAGAATCAAGAAAATAGATAGAAATAATCAACATCTTCATTGAAAAGAGAATGAAATTTGAGTTTTGATAACCTAGATCCTGTCCTATAACTAACTCCATATAAAAATGTAACTCATGCTTCAAAGTGTTCAAACCATATAGTCGAGAACAAGTCATTGTGGCCAATGGTCAATCACCTTTTATGAAAGAGTTCTATGAAGTAATAGTATTTGATAATTTGGACCCTGCCTTGAGGACCCAATCAAAAGATTATTTTGAAATAAAGCATGGTCAAAATATTCTTCAATTCATTAATGTTGGATAGATACAAACCACCATAAGGCGCACTATTTCAATCTTCACAGTCCCACATTATCTCTTTCGCTCAGATGGTAGATCAAGATAAAGATCATGTAAAGGACTTGGAATTCAAAAATGGCTAAATTGATCATCTGCTAATCAGACGGAATTAGCTTCCCAAGGATTCCTTTGAAAGGAAATAATTAACAAATTCTATCGTTTGAAGAGCTAAGGGAATATTCAAGCAAATATATTCAATCAATAGTCTAAGTTAGATGAATATATGAACTTGGATTTTGGCCCTCCAGACCAAATTAGAAGATGGAACTAGGGTTACTAAAGAAAATGATTAAAAAAAAGTAAAGAATGCAAGTCAAACATAACTCTACAAAGTCCATTATTATGGTAATCAAACAACATGATAGTGTTGACCTACATATCAAATGATGTGCGAAAATGAACAAAATTGGTGGCAAAAATGTGTGAGGTTGCACAAACGACGTCCGAATGTAAAATAGACTGCGCAGTTGTGTTCGGAACGTCCAAATTATCTAAGAGGGACTATAATTTTTCTCAGAGGAAATTATGCGTGCAAATCGATGCAAATTCTACAATAATTTTTAGGAATTTGTGCGGAAATCAAAACAAAATTAACTTTTTTTTTATTTCTGCTATCCTAATAATTATTATTATTATTTCAGTACTAATTATTATTATAAAAAGATATAAAAAAAATCAAAAAATCAAATCAAATCTGCAAAAATTTATTACCTTGTCGCTAACGGGACGTCCGGCCACGAACTCCGGTGAACCTTGCACGACGATCGTTCGTCCCTTGCCCACGATTTTAGCAAATGGCTTGCTGCTAATTAAGAGGCAAACACGATCTCGATGCTAGCTCGTCCCACCTACCGTCGTTAAATAAGAACGAAGCTGGGCTCTTTTAGGTGACTTTATTTCCCCAATCCCTCCATTTGCGAATCAAGCCCTTGTCGTCCAACTTCCCATTTGCTGTTAGCTCTGTCGCTTTCCCCTCTGTCGACTGAAGCCCCCGCTCCAGTCAACCCAAACTCCGTCAGCAACCCTCTTGCCCGACTCCAAGCAGCCCGGTTGGACCGTCCACGATGTTACCTGTGTAGGGAGCGGAAGTCACAGCAGTTCGGTGACCTCTTCTCGCCGAGTCCGGAGCCAGGACGCCCCTATCCGCTGAATCGGGAGTTACGACCTCACGCCCTTTCCTCTACTAGATTGGAAGTGAAGAAGGCAAACAGGATTTGCTCATTGCGAAGGTAGTTTTTATTTCTCTCGCACGAATCTCTCTGGCTGAATCCCGCTGACAAAAGGAAGAAAATGAGGGTTCGATTGCTGTGAGATCTAACGTTTTTTTTTAAGATCCTGTTAATGAAATTCTGCACAGGTTTGTTTAGATCCTACATAATCCTTATTTAATAAGGATTTGGCATAAATCCTGTTCAGGTTCGATACAAATCGCGCATTACCTTTGCTCGAACTCCGTAAATCCGCTAGACAATAGAATGAGAACAAGAGAAATTAATTGGGCCGTCAGATTCGATGGCTTCTAAATCACGTTTTGGGAAGACTGAGTTTAGATGCTGCTCTAATCAGATTTGAATCCTGATTATAGTTAAGCATTATTTCATTTAAAATGCCTTATACTTGTCAGGTAATCATTATAAGTTTTAATTAATTAGCATTAATGATAATTAGTTATTAATATTCCTAATGAAGTATAAATTATTATTATTATTATTATTATTTTAATAATAATGATTAGTTATCATTAATCTTAATTAATCATTATCTATTTTGATTAATTAGTATTAATAATAAATTATTATTATTAATATTAATTAACTCTAAATTAATTGCTTTTGTTAATGATTAGTTATCATTGATCTTAATTAACCAACACAGATATTAATTAATTATCATTAATTTAGATTAGTCACTATTAATCTTAATTAATTTTAATTAATTATTTTTAGTAATGATTAATTTTAAATTAATCATAATTAATCAACTCAATTTTTGATTAATTATCATTATTTTAAGTTAATCATTATTATTTTTAATTAATTTCAAATTAATTATATTTAATAATGATTAGTTATAAACTAATCATAATCAATTAACTCATATTTTGATCATAATTAATTTAAATTAATTATCATTAATCTTAATTAATTTTAAATTAATTATTTTTAATACTTATTAGTTGTTAATTAATCATAATTGATCACTTTCAATTATGATTAATCATCATTGGTTAAAATTAATTGTATTTGATAATCTTAATATTAATTAATTATAATTAATTATCTTTAATTAAAGTTAATTATTATTAATTATAATATATTATACTTTTTTTATTAATCATATTTAATTATTTTTAATCTTAATTAATTTTTTATTAGTTATAATTAATTATAATTAGTTATTTTAATTAATAATTAACTATAATTATTTTTTTTATAGATTATAATTAATTATTAAAAAAAAGAGAAAAAAAAAAAGAAGAAGAGAAAAAGAAGAAAGAGAGGGGAGAAGGGGATCCCTTTTGTTCAGTCTCAAATCCCGTCCTCGACGCACTTGATGCGCTGGTGGGCCTCCTATACGCGCTCTTGTAGCACGGTGGGGGGGAATCCAGTGCAACAGGTACGACGAGGCAGGTAAGCCCTATACGTGCTCTTGTAGCGTGGTAGGGACAGTCCTCGACGCACTTGATGCGCTGGTGGACCTCCTATACGCGCTCTTGTAGCACGGTGGGGGGGAATCCAGTGCAACAGGTACGACGAGGCAGGTAAGCCCTATACGCGCTCTTGTAGCGTGGTAGGGACAGTCCTCGACGCACTTGATGCATTGGTGGACCTCCTATACGCGCTCTTGTAGCATGGTGGGGGGGAATCCAGTGCAACAGGTACGACGAGTCAGGTAAGCCCTATACGCGCTCTTGTAGCGTGGTAGGGACAGTCATCGACCTCGACATCAGCACCGTCAATCCCGAGCAGGTATAATCTCTGAACTCAGATCCCTGTTCTCGTCGTTTGCGGCGGACCGGAGAACCACCTATATGCGCTCTTGTAGCACGGTAGGAGGGAGCCCGTTGCGACGCATACGACGAGATGGGTAAGCTCTATACATGCTCTTGTAGCGTGGTGGGGGATGTCATTGGTGCTCTCGTACGATTGCTGTTGAAGGCCCCATACACGCTCTTGTAGCGTGGTGGGATGAAAATGTGTACGGCCGCGGTGTCTAAAGACACCTACCATACACGCTCTTGTAGCGTGGTGGGAAGGCCCAGCTCCCTACATTTCCCCCAAACGGGGGATATGCCGGGATGCTGCCGAAATTTACACTGAATCACACAAGACCTGGACAACAAAGAATATCTAACTTGAACAACAATACAGAGGACCAGTACTCGAACAGAAGTGCATAGAACTCGGACAATCAGGGAACTGAATCCGAACTGAACAAACAAGGGACTTGAACTGAACTACAGGGAGCAGAACCCTAAATATTAAAATGCACGATAACAATCAAAATGTAAAAGATAAGTGATAAATTTGATTATTTAAACAAATACCAAGTTAACAGTAGGGGAGTCGTGGTGAACTTTCAAATGTGATTAACTTAAACATCAGTCAACTATGAAATGTACAAGTACTTCCCACATGTACTCATGCAAGCAACAGTCCTCCTATGGAGTGAAGTGACGACGCTATTGAGTGACAAACAAGATCCCGGTATACACAAACAATAAGAGATAGATGTACTGGATTCCTACAATAATCCCTACGAGGTTGAAAACACTGTACTTGTGAGCAACATCAGTCAACTGCAAAAGTACAAGTACTACCCACCTACAGCAATTAAAAATCGATCATGCAAACAACAGTACCGGTTGATTGAAAAAGACAACACTGGCAATCGATAGTGGAATGCCCGTAGCTGCAAACAAGTACAATCAAAATCACCTGAGATTGGTGACAGGTGGATACAGTGCAGGAACAATGGCTCTTCTGCGAATACTTCTAAGAGATCATATTAGACACGACAAGTCCCTATACATAAGCATGATCCATTTGTGGATAACAACAGCGGGTACATTGTGATCATGGGGAACCCCTGTGGACATAAATGTATGCAAGGGCATATGGTGAGTACGAATACCAGTTGACCTCTCGGACATAATCCTCCCGCATGAGGGACATCTCCTATAAGAATGGAAGAGATGTTTGAGCAAATTCGAACTAAACTTCCTGGTGTTTCAAAGTTCCTTCTTTGCCTTTTGTCTAAGAGAAAACATCTCTGACATTGATAGGCCTTGGAAGTGCGAATAATCTTCAAAGCTTGGTGTTGCAACACGACGTACCATGCTTACCGAGGATGCTGCCGTATCGCCTCTGCCGATGAGGTTCAATCAAGGAATACAAGCATATATTCGGATAAAACCCTCCCATGAGAGGGCACCTCACATAAGAACGGAGGAGATGGTCGAGCAAATTCGAACTAAACTTCCTGGTGTTCCAAAGTTTCTTCTTTTCCTTTTGTCTGAGAGAAGACATCTCCAACTGATAATGCTATGATTCACATGTGAACAAAAGCAGGGGATTGGTAGTAAGAGCCACGGGCTATTGAAACGCAACGCCACATCGTCAGATTTGTAACCTTCATAAAAGCAGGCGGAAGGCGTCAACAGAACCCAAAACAAAACCTTGTGCATCTGACGCTAATAACCACCATCCGGACACCCCTCCATACTGCACGCAAACATTATAAAATACCCCTTTTGCATGTATTATGATAAGCATGATGGGTTATGAATGTGTATAAGTGCATCGTATGTGTATGTCTAAGAACTTATATACGTGCATTTTAAGAGTATTCCCACATGCATTTGCATAAGCAGAGGGTTTCACTCTAGTATGTCATTTGACATTAATATTGCATTTCAAATCCTCCTGTTGTATAAGCAGAGGGTTTCACTCTAGTATGTCATTTGACATTAATATTGCATTTCAAATCCTCCTGCTGTATAAGCAGAGGGTTTCACTCTAGTATGTCGTTTGGCACTATAATTGTATTTCAAAAATCATGCATGCATTTGAATGTATCATGTGAAATGCATCCATCGGCATACACCCGCATGGGCCCCGATGAGAGTGTTATTGGTATACACGTGACCTCTAGGGATGCTACGCGGGTTAATAAGTGAATTCAAATTCGAGCCCGATCCTCCTATACGGGTAGATAGGAGTCGACACGGCTCAAATCATTAAATAAATATGTGGTCGCGAGATCGGCCGGGATATTTATTTTATAGTTCATATTAGGCCTTCAAGGCCTATAATCAAGAGAATTCACAAACAAAGGTTCAAAGCCTGCAAAACCCGATCCTCTACCGACCAATAGATAGAGTCGACAATGTCTAATCAATAAAATATAAATGAGCTCATGCACCCCGAGGATGGCCGTGTTGAACGTTAATCTCAACCGGAGGGGTTCACAAGCACTTTCAAATGTCTCCCAAACTCCCATAAAGATTCCAATCTCCAAAAATTCTAAAATCCCAAAAATCCAAAATATTTAAAAATGAAATTCAATCATCAATCACATAAAGTAAATTCATCCACCATCCGCAACAGTTTGCCGAGGTGGATAAATATGAAAACTACTTCAGCTCACATAGAGCTAATGCCTAGTCGAAAATATCACTAGGATCCATTCTCAAACAATCTCCTGCCAGCAAGGATGTGGTACGAGTCCTCTAACCGGCAGTTTCGCCGCTAAATGGCACTGCAGGATAAACGGTTATGACTCGGGGCCCTCTGAACCAGGTGGTCGTCGCCAAATGGCACCATTATATTATGGTTATGGCCAGAGCCCGTATGCTCCCCAATGGCATCAAATCCTTGAGATATGAATCAATAGGATATGATCGATAGGGCACAAAGCCCTCTGTCAGCTAAGGTGGATTCAAATTTGTCCCTTTAGACAAATACCCACCCCAGGTCTACAAGGTACCCTTGGACGAAGCAACCCATGGCTGCCGACAAGGATCTTTCTGTCAGGTTGGGTCGACTACCTCCTCTGACTAAGTAGACTAGGGATCACGATGGCCCGGGATGACGGAACCATGGGATCTTGATCGGGTCTATCATTCATTCCCCCACCATCCGCTTTAAGTGCAAGATGGTGAAATTTCTATTTTAAATATCAAATCTTCAAACTTTCAAACCTTCAACCCATTGCTGCTATTATATGCCAGATGCACGTATCCCTTACGTATCTGATTGATGACTAGCCTTAATCGAAAGTTCTCTCTCGTTACCAGGAGGGGTAATTAACTATAGGGGCTTGCGCCTATAGGAAACCAGAACTCAGATCATAAAGTCCTCGTAAAATGAGGGCGAAATCTCTGGGTAGTGTCTTATCTACAACCTCATCTGTCTTCCAAAATTTACCCCGGAACTTAATTCCGTTAAAACTCCCCCGAAGAAAAGCAAAAAGCGGGCGGAGGCCGGGGCCGAATTTTCGGAGCCCACAAATAGAGGACAAAATATTGTATCCATAGGTCATCTTTAATAGGGAGTTGATAAAGCATATTTGAGGATTGAATTTGTAGGGTATTTTTATGAGATCATTTCAATTGTTTAAATCACGCTTTACTTAAAAATAAGATTACAAGTACAAGCTGGATTTTGAATTAAAAAATAAAAACCTAAAATCTCTTAGGATTATTACCATTGAGAGATATTTCTACTAAGGGCATGTAACATGCATGAAGAGGACTTGCATCTTTTTTTGGCCTACTGAAAAGAATTTCCAATGAGTCTTTTACGAATGAGGTTTATATGACTATACTCTTGTAGTGGAGTTCATGTCCTAAAAACCCCCCAATTGAGAATTTATATGACTGGACTCCCACCGTGAATCTGTGTCTTCGAAACCCCCCAGTTTAATTTTAAGTTTTCTAAATTCAATCTCCAGACAAGGTGAAATAGAATGAACATCTACTAGCTCGATCCTTTAAATTATGAATTAAAGGTAGTAGATTCAATTAGGAACTTGTTGAGCTTAAGCTAGATCATTCGTCCTTCATGAATCAAGTGGATGGTAGATTCAATCTACTAGCTTGGTCCTTTAAACTTGTGAATTAAATTATTCAATTTGCAAACTTTGTGCATAATGTTAAGCTCGGTCCTTCAACCTCAATTGGAAATTATATAAAGAGGCACGTAAGGAATCTAATAAAGCAATATGTGATGCAAAGAGTTTAGCTTTTAGTGATTTATATAATAGATTAGATACTAAGGAGGGAGAAAAATATATGTATAAGCTAGCCAAACAAAGAGATAGGAGTAGTAAGGATTTAGTTCAAGTGAAGTGTATTAAGGATGAAGATCAAAAAGCACTTTTTTTAGAAGATGATATTCAACAAAGGTGGATGAGATATTTTGCTAAACTTTTTAATGAAGAATGTGAAAATAATATTGACTGTAGTGACCTTAGCACCTTAAATGAAAATAAAGATTTCTGTTTTTATCGGCGTATTAGTAAAACCGAAGTTAGAGAGGCTTTAAAGAAAATGAAGGGTGGAAAAGCTGTTGGACCTGATGATATTCCAATAGAGGTGTGGAAATGGTTAGGAGATGAAGGAATTTCTTGGCTTACTAAACTTTTTAATACTGTTTTGAAGACTAAAAAGATGCCAGATGAGTGGAGAATGAGTGTGTTAATCCCTATTTTTAAGAATAAAGGTGATGCACAAGATTGTGCGAATTATAGAGGAATTAAGTTAATGTGTTATACTTTAAAACTATGGGAACGAGTTATGGAGCATAGGTTGCGGCGTGATACTAATGTTTCTCAAAATCAATTTGGATTTATGCCGGGTAGGTCTACTATGGAAGCCATACATTTATTAAGAGGTTTGATGGAGAAATATAGAGAGAATAAGGAGGATTTACATATGATATTTATTGATTTAGAAAAAGCATATGATAAAGTTCCAAGAGAAGTGCTATGGAGAGTTCTTGAAAAGAAAGAAGTTAATAACGCTTATATTCAAATCATAAAAGATATGTATGCAGGAGCTATTACTTGTGTTCAAACACAAGGTGGTTTGACCAAGTATTTTCCTATTTCGGTTGGATTACACCAAGGATCAGCCTTAAGCCCATATCTTTTTGCTTTAGTCATCGATGTTCTCACTAGACATTTGCAAGAGGATGTACCTTGGTGTATGCTTTTTGCTGATGATATTCTTCTTGTTGATAAGACTAGAGAGGGAGTTGAAGGTAAACTAGAATTGTGGAGGTCAACCTTAGAGTCTAAAGGTTTTCGCTTGAGTAGATCTAAAACGGAGTATATGGAGTGTAATTTTAGTAATAATAGACCTAGTGAGGGCATTGTGACTTTGGCCGATCAAGTCATTAATAAGAGTACACGTTTTAGATATCTTGGATCTATTGTTCAGAGTGATGGTAATATAGATGGGGATATTATCAGCAGAATCCAAGTTGGATGGTTGAAGTGGAGGAATGCATCGGGCTTATTGTGTGATAGAAAAGTACCCCTCAAACTTAAGGGAAAATTCTATAAGATGGTGGTGAGACCTGCAATGCTTTATGGTGCTGAATGTTGGCCATTAAAAGAGAAGCATAATTCTAAGTTAAGTGTTGCAGAGATGAGGATGCTCATGTGGATGAGTGGCTTTACCCTTAGAGATAGGATACGAAATGAGCATATTCGTGAAAAGGTTGGAGTAGCTCCAGTGGAAGATAAGATTAGAGAGAGTCGCCTTAGATGGTTTGGTCACGTAAAACGGCGGCCTCCCGATGACCCGGTTAGGAAAGTAGAGGTCTTAGATTTGACTTATGTTAAGAAAGGTAGAGGTAGACCTAAAAAGACTTGGTTAGAAAATATTAGAAATGATCTTTCTTTATTAGATTTAAACGAGAATTTGACTTTTAATAGGACACAATGGAGAAAAAGGATTCATGTAGCCGACCCCACGTAGTGGGATAAAGGCTTGATGTTGTTGTTGTTGTTGTTGGTCCTTCAACCTCAATGAATCTAGTGAATGGATAGTTTTAGTTTACTTCATGTTGATTTAAACCCAAGGCATAATTAAATCATTGATTTTCATTAATTTAGTATTTTGAAATCAATTGAATGTTGACTCCCTCCTTTCATAGATAAGCCTCAAATAAATAAGTTATTGGTTCCCCAGTTTGAAGGGGAACCAATTATTTATTCAATTGAATTGAATTTTAGACTCGAGCAACTACTCACTCCATTAAATTTTCTAAATATGTTTCCATAAATTCAACTAGTTTATGTTATTCTTCCACTAACATTAATGACTTTGGGAAAAAAAATGGCTGACCATCAACCACTCTCCTGATTTCAACTTAGCATGAAAAATTATCCTCGCATAAAGGACTTCGTTTAGGGGTCCTTCTACTACAAATTTGCTTATAAGGGTTAAGCAATCCTTCACCAGCACCTTTAATTCAAATCATCCAAAATTTAATAATTTCATAAGTTGTATATAGTATGTGTTCAAAATCTTTTAATTTTACAACCTATACAATACATGTTTATTGTGCAGAATGTTGGCCATTAAAAGAGAAGCATAATATTAAGTTAAGTGTTGCAGAGATGAGGATGCTCAAGTGGATGAGTGGCTTTACTCTTAGAGATAGGATACGAAATGAGCATATACGTGAAAAGGTTGGAGTAGCTCCAGTGGAAGATAAGATTAGAGAGAGTCGCCTTAGATGGTTTGGTCACATAAAACGGCGGCCTTCCGATGACCTGATTAGAAAAGTAGATGTATTAGATTTGACTTATGTTAAGAAGGGTAGATGTAGACCTAAAAAGACTTGGTTAGAAAATATTAGAAATAACCTTTCTTTATTAGATTTAAATGAGAATTTAACTTTTAACAGGGCACAATGGACAAAAAGGATTTATGTAGCCGACCCCACATAATAGGATAAAAACTTGATGTTATTGTTGTTGTTGTAACCTATACAATAAAGTCCCTGCAACCACCAATGAATCCAGCCTTAATTGACAATAAATCCATCCGCTTATGAATGATCCAAATGCCCAGAACAAATGTTGGAATCAATTAAAAGGGCCACATTGTATCATGTAAACAAACCCTCTCATAATAAAACAAATAGCTTCCATGACCCTAAACAAAGACTAATATGACTCTCCCAACTTTCAAATATGACCTTGATGGCCTTTAGTCTAGCATCCGAGGCTTTGATGTATGAAACTTCAACGTTGAATTTTGCTTCTACACATCATATTATTTTCCTTCGATTTTAGATCATGTTGTGGTGAATACTAGAGAAAATAAAAATAGATATGAATCCAAACGTGGATTCTCGATGTCTATTTATCATGATCGCATATGTATAATTATGTCAAGCTAATATACTTTAAATTCTTCAAACCCTGCCAAGAATTATTAGAATATAGGGGATGATTTTTTTTTATTCTGAAAATAAATTAAATTAATTACCAACACGTACTTCTTAACTTGTAGCCATTTAATGCAAAATCATGATGGCTATAGTTCTCATTGTGGATGGTCTAGATCACAGGAGAAAATATTAATGCTATTCTCGCATAGAATCTTTCAAACATTGGTTCTTTACTTCTTTATGACTTTTAAAGCATGTTGAATTGAATCCAGAAGCCAGATTAATGAGAAAACAAGATACTAATGCAATTTATGTCATGCATGAAGTGTGTACACACAAACGTGACAGTAAATAGAGAAAGAAAAAAAGTCATTAATCAGTGCCTTAGAGAGGGAGGGGTTACCAATGTTGCAAGATGATGTCAGGGGGAACAACTCCAGAAAGAAATAGTTAATATAGAGTTGTTTTTAACCAGCCACAAGGAAAGCCTTAATGACAAATCATGGTGCATCTTTCTAACCAGGTTCACAAAAAAGCATAGCAGATATCAGAGCCACTGAGTACAAGTAAAACAAGGCATACATGTGAAACCAACAGAATCTTATGTTAAAAAAAAAAAACAAACAATTGACTGTGAGACTGCAGTTAAGCAGTCAAATTAAATGATGACATCACTATAAGTTATTCTTAACAGAAAACACACAATTTATCATCCTTGCATCATGAGCTTCCTTCAAGTATCAATCATATCTACCAGACAATGAACGTCACAAAATTCTTAATATTCAATGGATCTGCTTGAGCATTAAATATAATTTTTTTGAAAGGGGTTCATAACTGATTTCAACAGTGCACCCTTTTTTTTTTTTTGAAATGTATCCACACATACATACGAATTCTTTGCATATGTGCATACATATTTTGAAAGAACATGAGAATTTTCATGAATGCATTTCATTTGCATAACCGTAACCTACTTGTTTAATTCTTCAGGAATCACCTTTTGTTTTGAATTGTAATATTATCCTCATTTTTTGGACTATCCTCATAGGCATGAAGTCAACTGTAGAATCACCTGTAAAAAGACACAAAACTTAATAACAAAAGGAAACTATAAGTTTAATCTAATATAGATGTATTTTAAAATCTAAAAAGATTTTTCGGAGAAATTCAACAATCAGAAATGCTGAGTACATCATGGAAACAAAGAGCAGAAAACGGATGGATTGTGGGGGGGAAAAAGAACAGAAACACAAACTAATAAACAATGCACTGACTATGAACATAAAGACAGAAATTTCAGGCATTCTCACCTGCATTACATGCACTGCCTATGAATGCTGTTGAAAAATACCATGTATGGCCAGAACTTCCCCTTGTCCAATCAACCAGCTTCCTAGCAAGTTAAATGGGAAACAACAATGCTCATTTTAGTCCTCATCTGAGTCTGATTCTGATTCAGATTCATCATCCTCCACCTCATAGCATTCACCCTCTTCATCCTCATCCTCATCACACCCCTCATTCCCTCCCTCTAACCTCTCTTCCCCACCTTCATTCCCTAGCCGGTCCAAATCATCTTCATCCAGCACTAACTTCGTCACGCCCTTTCCCCTGTATAATATTCCAGTCCTCATCACATAAAACAGCTTATCCCTCAACAATGTGATCGGATGGGGATCAACAAGCCTTCCCCTCTGATACCCTTCCCTTAACATCACAGTTGTCGTCTTGCATTTCATGGACAAATAGAAAATCCCAGGATACCTCGTAAAAATCCTAGTAAACCGCTCAGGCAGTCCGAGCTCCTCCCTCAGGCTCCTAATGTAATTCCTCTTCGTCTTCTTATGAATCATAAGGCTAAGAATCTCATGAAGCACCCCAACAGTACGCTTCTCCATCAACTCGCTCTCTGGGTCGATCCCAGAACAGTCTTCGTAGGGGGAAAAATAGGGCAGCCGGTGAAACTCCTCCATCCAGGCCTTGACCTTCTTCTGCGCGCCGTAGCCACGCGGGAAGCTCATGTTAAAGGTGAGCGGCGTGGCGGAGGAAAACGCGCCGCGTTTAAAATCTCGATACGAAGGATTAGAAATGGAGTCCGCATGGCGAAGCTGGAGGGCAGAGACAGCGAGATCGGATGGCCAGTCTACGAGGGCGAGGCGATGGTGGTCACCTCTGGCGATGATGCGGAAGAGGTCAGGGCGAGAGGGGACAAGGGAAGTGGCGAAGGTGGATGGGAGCCCAAGATCATAACGGAGGGGAGCAAGAGCGCGGAATGGAAGCGAACGGGAACGAGACATCATGAGGAGGCGCGCGAGGCGGGAAGCGGCAGCAGACGCGTCAGCGGAGTAAAGATCGAGTTCACGGCGACGGAGGAGGACGGCGGCTGCCGCGAGGGAGAAAGAGGGGAGGGATGGGTAACGGGGATGGGGGTTTTCGATGAAGAGGGTGGGGTAGCGACGGAGGAAGCGGAGGAGGGGGACGGTGAGGCCTAGGTTTTTCTGGAGATGGGAGAGGGAGCGGGCAGGGATGGGTGAGGAAGAAGGGGAGCGAGCGATGAGATCGATGAGGAGTGCGGCGGCTTTGATGTCGGTGTCGCGGTCGATAATGTGATCGAGGCCGCGGTTCTTGACCCATTTGAGACGGACTTTGGTGATGAAGCGTAGGGTTCGGTGGAGAGTGGCCTGTGAAGAAGGAGAATGATGGTGGGAGGAGGCCGAGTAGTAGGAGAAGCGGACTTTGGCAGCAATGGATCCGATGCTCACCATTGCTGTTAATCTGTTATGAGCGAGCAGGATCCGAGTGAACGAAGAAGTAGAGCAGGGTTTAAGTATCGGGTCGGAATCGTCGGATCATTACGATAATGTTACGCCAGCAGGTTCGGGGCGGATTAGGGGTTGTTTGGTATACTGAATTAGGAGCGTAAAATAATGTATATATTTATTAAATTTAGTTGTTTGATTGATTTTGAGCGGAGCATAAAAAAGACTTTGAAGAAATTAGCGGTGTATTATAGACGTCTGTTCGCGCGACTTCGAAACCCACTCAAATTGAGCGGGTTAGAAAAACGCTAGCGCGAAAAAAATAACAACGTCTCGCGTGATGATTTCGAGAGCTTACAAATGTGCCATTCTTCTCCGTTCTTCCCACGTGAAGGTCTCTCAATGTCTCGAAGCCAAAGCCTTCTCTCGCAGCTTCTCTCTCGCCTTTCTTGATCGCGAGCTACACGAAGTCAGATCCTCATCCATTCACTCCTCCTCTCCCTCTCTTGGCGATTGTTTCGCACGACTCCAAGGGAACCGAAGTCCCCATCCGCCCTCTCTCACTCTTGGTTTCGCAAACCAAGCCCGAACTTGACGTCGGCGGTTCGCCCTAGTCGACCCTTCTCCTTCTCGAGTGCAGGTATATCTTTTTCTACTGCTACCTCGATACCTTCTTCTTCTTTCTTTCCTTCTTCTTCTTTCTTTTCTTCTTCCTCTTCTTCTTCTACTCCCCCATGCTCTTCTTCGCCTTCCTAAGAAAAAAACAACAGCCGGACCTCGCGATCTGTGAAGGTAACTTTCTCCCTTTGGCGAGCTTCTTCAGCCATATCCCGTAAATCTGCCAAACCAACGTCTTTCGTTAACCGGGATTTACAACGAAAAGAGGGAATTTTCCGTTAGCCATGGATTTCTGACATTTGGTATTCCATTTTTGGTCGTTTGGCTGGATTTAGCTCAAATCCGCCCTAAATCCTCCTCAAACCTTGCTAAATTCCTGTTGCCAAACAGCTGCTTAAAGGCGAATTTTATTTGTTTATGCCTTCTTTGAATTCCTACAATATGTTGAGAGATTTGTTTACTTTTGGTTATCTTTCTCCAGATCTAAAGTTCTAAAATTTTAACTGTGTTGTAAACATTCATATACAGTATAAAGGATTTTTAATTTTGTTCTGTAAATCAACATGATGGAAGAATCAAATGTCCAAACAATAAACTTTTCAATCACTCATTGTAAATTTCATGGAAATTGTGTACAAAAGAAACAAAATTGATACTTGTATAATTTGTAATGAGCTTTGGCTTGAAGGAAGGTTATGAAGTGCCATGCAACAGTCCTGGGAAAAGAGTCTTGAAATGATTACAGTACAAACATTTAAACAAAGATTATGTTATATCATATTTTTCTTGAGCTTATACTAATATTAAATTTCTGTATTCAACTCAAATGTTATCCAGATAGATCCTCAATTAAGTTCAGCAATGATTTATACTATTAAGTGTAAGGGTGACTAGAAAAATTAAGTTTCCATGAAGATTTTACTGTAATTTAAAAGCATTAGGTTGTTCATCTTACCAGATTTTAATTTAATATATCAATTGAAAGTCAGAGGGATAGATTTTGTTTTGAAGCTTGAAAGTGATCTTTATGAACTAGAATTAAGATTTTTCTCTTTCTTCATCTAGAGGAAAACCTTATAAGAGCTGAAATAATATCTAAACCTTGATCATTTATCAAAATTTGCTAGTGTATTGATGATCCAACTTTTCAAGCTTCAGGATAATTCATCTTTAAGATTACAGGCAAATCTCAATTGGATGTTTTGGTGCTTTTGATGTGTACAAATAATGATTAAATCTACTGTAGCCACTTAAGTTTCATCTGCTTGCTCATATGATGTTAATGCTATGGAAGATGTTGCTGAACTCCATGACAGTGAAAGATATAATGATTTGCTGAAATTGATTTATATTGCAATTAGTACAGTATGTATACTATTGCATAAGATTCGCAAAGACAAAAAAAAAATGATCCTCAACGGAATATACAACATGACACATATCTTTCTAGGTTATATAATGGACGTGATTCTGACTGTGTTGACATGGTACGCATGAGGAGAGCGCCTTTTTTCAATTTATGTGATTTATTGCGTACACGAGGATTGTTGGTAGATACATTGAATGTTAGAATCGAGGAACAACTTGCTATGTTATTACATACACTCGGGCATAGTGTTCGTAATCGAGTTATCCGATTTAACTTTGAACGCTCCGGTGAAGATGTTAGTAGGTACTTCAAAGCTGCATTACATGCTGTTGGAGAGTTATGACATGAGTTTATCAAGCCTCCACTTCCTGATACTCCATATAACATTAAATCAAGTAATAGGTTCATGCCATTTTTCAAGGTATAATCTATCTTCATTCAATTTAATTCTATATTTTATTACGGGCTTCTAAATATACTGTGTCATATTTAGGATTGTATTGGCGCGATAGATGGAACTCATATTAAAGCTAGGGTTCCGAAGGAGAATGAAGCCGCATTTAGAGGAAGAAAACCATACCCAACACAAAATGTTTTAGCAGCAGTTGACTTTGATTTGAGGTTCATATACGTGCTTGCAGGTTGGGAAGGTTCTGCTCATGATGCAGCAGTACTGAGAAATGCATTAGAAAGATCAGATGGTTTATTTGTCCCAGCCGGTAAATATTATTTGGCTAATGGTGGATACTCCACAAGAAATGATTTTATTTCCCCATATCGTGCCACAAGATATCACTTGAAGGAGTTTAGTACTATTCAACCTGCAAATTCCAAGGAACTGTTTAATCTATGGCATTCCTCATTACGCACAACTGTTGAGCGTGCATTTGGGACTTTGAAAAACTGTTTCACAATTATAAAGTGTGAACCCTACTTTCCTCTACAAACTCAAGTTGAAATTGTGATTGTCTGTTGCATACTGCATAATTGGATAATTACAGAAGGTGGGGATGAGTTAATGTGACCTGGAAAAAATATCTGTGACCATGGATTAACTAACATTGGTTGTATGATCAAAGATGCCAGCTTAATATGGAGGGGATATAATTGAAATAAAAATTTAGAAAACAAGTTAAAAATGAACGAATTAGTGAGTAAAATTCTTATGGCCTTCAGGGGAATTTGTTAGTGTTCAGTCTGCTGATCGGGATTCTTCTGCTTGCAGCACTGTAAGAGCAGGCGACAATGTGGCTGCCAGTTTGCATGGCATAGATCCAATCAACCTTATACCTTGTGGTGTGTTGGGTCACCAACACTTCCCTGTGGCCGTGGCAGCAAGACTAGAGCTCAAGATCCTTCTTTTGGACATCAAAATGCCAATCATAATTGGATCTCTAGTAATGATTAGATGTTTATTCTCTTTGTTTACTTGATAGTCAACTCAGATCTGTTGAACTAGTTTAAACTATTTGGTATTGGCATGCTTTAAGATCATTCCAGAACTGAACAAAAGTCCAAAATCCTGCCCATAGGTCAGAGACATCTTTTAAAATTTTATGGATTTAAATGAAAATTTTCTGAAAATTTTCCATATTAACATAATTTAATTGTCTTTTGTGGGAATATGTTTCATATTGAAAATTCCATAGACTATACAAGAAAATATAATTTTAATATTTTTCTGAACTATAGAACTTTATATTAGTTTCTAATTTTTTGTAGAATTTCAATAAATTTTTTGGTATCTTATGCAAATAAAATTAAATTCTGAACAATTAAATACATTTAGAATGAGTCCAAGTATTTATGTAATCCTCCTTTTTAAGCGAGGTGAATAAATTGAATTTGTGATTTTAAAGAGTTCAGGGAGGGCTTCTTGTAATTTCTGAATGGTTTTGAAGGTTTAATGTGTAGGGGGGATGCATAATTTATTAAGATCTTATTAAAATATTTTACTAGTTATAATGTCAAAAAAAAATTATTACAAATATACCGCTTTTACTTTACTTTGGATATACCTAACCAAACAAAAGAAACAGTTCTCCTGCGTTTATTTTGCAGACAACCAAACAATCTCAAAGTATTCGAAATGCATTACATTTACTTTACATTGCATTTACTTTACACTGCATTTTCTTTTCCGGCAACCAAACAGCCCCTAAGATTGACCTACTAAACTCATCAAATGAATTCATAAGTATTAGGCCATCTCCAAAGAAAAATCAGTTTTTACTTTAAAATATAATAATACTCTAAAATGTAGTAACTCGCCTCCAACCGAACTTCATTTTCTAACACAAAAAAAAAGTATGTGTATATTCTTTCTCAACTTTTTTCTAACCTAAATTAAGGATTTTAAAAAAAAAAATAGTGTGAACAGTGCGACGCTAATATTAGGTCGCACTGTTCACCCTCGCGAGGATGGCATTTTTTTGGCGATCGAATGGTGCTAACCAGTGACGCCAAATGAGTATTAGGCGTTCGGTTGGAGACGCTCTGAGGCAGCTTTCTTTGATTTGTTTATTAGGAGTTGAATCTTAACTAAGATGTCATGTATTTAAAACTCACGTATGTTTTGTATTTGTGTTTGAGCGCTGCCCCTAATTTTCCACAAAAAAAAAAAAAAAATTGTTGGTTGGAAACTTTAATTATCAATCAAGAGATCCTGGATTCGAAATTTGCGTATGTGATATGTGTGTTAATTTGCTTTAATTGACCTATATGTCCCCAAAAAAATCATAATGATGTACTCTGATTTGGTTCTGATATATCTGAACAATGAAGGAGAAATTATTAAACTACCACAATACATAATATGTGCTCGCAGCATGCCTGAAAAAACTAGAATACACTGCTGATATGATGTGGAACATCATAGCTTAAGTGTTCCTTAGGAGTAGTTTATCCAAGTTTGTTACAAGTATCTTCTAAAATGTTATATTTAGCTTATATAAGCAAGTATTGTAGTAGGAAAGGGTATTGAATGAAGAATATTACATCTCTTTGAAGCTTTAAGCTTGTGTGTCTCCCTGTTCCCTAGGGTGGGATTAAAATCCTTCAAGCATCATCTTCTTCCAACAATTCAAACCACATCAGTTTGGTATCAGAGCATGGAGCTTGCGAAGATCGATGGACTGTAGAAGAAGGTCAGCTGTCGACGACGATCAAAGCCGAAGAATAAGAAGGGTGGTCGACGACGATCAACACCAAAGAAGGTGGGTTGTCGACGATGATCGAAGTCGTATTGCCTTCTAATCAAGCTCAAGTGAAGGCATCACTTAATTGAGTAGACAAAAACCTTGATCGGATAGACAAAAACCTTCGATCATAAGGAGAATGCGAATGCCGTCGGCAACCATACCGTCGTCTTCGTCTACACTCCTCTCATCTGCTTCATGCGAACGCCACAATAAATCCACCGTGCCTGACTACTACCCTCCGCTCGAGCTTCCGCTTCGATGGCGAGATCCTCCGCCCGATCGCACAGTCCACAATCTACCGGCGACCGTCATCTGCGACTCGCTCCAGCTCCAACCCCATTCCGTCCCGCTGCAACCCCATCCTGTCACCCACGATTCCGCCTCCGCTTCTTCCCGCAATTTGGCTTCGTTTCATGACAAGAACGACGATTCTGATTCTTTCCAGAGTGATTCAGGCCCTGACACCAGTCCGCAGTCGCTATTACTGCCAGTTCGCTCTGGTGATCCAAAACCCACTCCAGCGTCTACCCAACAAGTCCAGCACGATTTGCCACTTCCGCATCCGCAACACTCATATGTGATTCTCTACCTGAAAAAACAACCGCCGATGTCACTTCGCCATCGCCGCTCGCTCGTAATCTGGTCATCCTGGCGTCATCCTTTTGCTTCCCCAACAAGTCCGTGCAACCGACCCCACTCCAACGAGATCGCAAAGTTGCAGCTGAACCGGAAGAAGCAACCATTCCTGCCACTCCACATGACCACGGTCCGGCCCCGCTCAGCTCCCGCAATCCCATGTCCGACTCCGCACTTAAAGCCACGGAGAAGCCCTTTTGTGAAGTCGGCGATGAGAAAAATCCTCCTCTGTACTCCAATGCAGGTTTCGAGTGCTCAGAAGGCCATCTAGATAATGATGAACATCGGGCAGCCAATACCCATTCAAGGAGTTCTTGCAATTCAGGAAATTCAATGGCTACTGCTCATGAATGCAAGGTTTGCAATGATACTGAAGAGGAAAAAATTTGCCTTGCAGCCACAAAGTTGAGACTTGTAGAAGATTGGTTGAAGAAGGTATTTCAAATTTTGAACCATTTTGTTGATTGCAGTACAACAGTAGTTAAGTGGGAAATCTCATCTGCATTAAGATTATTGGAAATTAAAAGAGAAATTAGTTATGTCTTGTTGTGAAGATTATGCTTCAAGTGGTATTGGAGTTGTTTCCATTACAGGTGTGCGTCCACTGACAAAGTTAATCCAACGTCATGCTCACAAACTGTTCAACGTAATGTCGCTGATGACTTCAGAACCCGCATTCCTACATTCTCCTTCCCCCCACATCACCATATTTTTCCTGCCAATCTCAAGGTCCTGCAGCCTGACCATGAGTTCTCCGTCTACGTGGGCATTTCTACAGATATTCAATTTGGCCGATTGCTGCTGGTAATGGATAAGAATTTCTGTACAGATGGTGCTGATAAATTGCTTGAACTTGCTGGAAATATAAGGAGAGTTGATGCAACTAACAATACGAGGGATCTTAGGATCTACTTATACTTCTCCGAATCAGTTCTTAATTCATCAGTGCAAGTCTTAAATGTTCTACGTGCAAGCAGTGGCTTTCTTCTACCTACAAATGTCAGTACCCTTGGGAACCGAAGATTGGAATATAAAGTTATTGGTGTATCAAGCATGGATGAAGTCACCATAAACTGTGAAGCAAGTTCCATACTTATCAGACAAGGAACTCCAATCTCGACTTCAGATCCATTCATGTTCCTTTATGATGTTCAAGTCCTGCTGTTAGACTGGGCACAACTGCAGATATGAGAACAAGAGAATGCAATATACCTATAGCCATTAAATTTGTGAATCCTGTTTTAGGCTTTAATTCATCCTCTTTACTGATTTCGAGAGGCCATTTTGTGAGCTTTCGTGAAGTAGAGCATATATACTGGTATTGTACAGGCGGATGACAGTATTCTCTCTATAGAAGTTCCTGAAAATTCAACAGATGACATTGCAGGAAATAAAAACCTTGCATCAAACCACCTGCGAGTGAGACACTATTCTATACCTATTCTCTCTTCAATGGTTTCCACCATAGCTACGGTTACATTTGCAGCTACAGCCATGGCAGCAGCATTCCTCACAGTTACCACTACAAGTCTTCTTTCCTCGGGAGTATTTTCAAGACCAACAACTTGCTTGGAGCCAACTAAAAACCTTGTGAGAATTGCATGCCACATCCAAGTCTTTACGCGGTCAAGGTGGTTGACAACTGTAATGCCTATTGAGTATTATGAATTTGCGAGAGGCATAGAGTGGAGTATTCCATACAGTAATTTACCTTGGGAAAGAAAGTGCATGGATTCATTTTTGAAAGATTCAAGTTTTTTAATTGTGACATACAGGGAACTATCAGAAGCGAATGGGCTTAACTCTTTTGAGCCTATGACTGTAGTGAATGGATAATCAAAATTTAATACTGTATTATTCAGGAATGGTAGTTTATTAAAAGCAGCTGCAACAAATATTGAGAACAAAATTTCAATCCAGGAGGTTTGCTATCTCCCTCCCGGCAACGTGCCTTGACGGAGTCAAGGTCTTTTAACGCAAGGGGAGAATGATGTGGAACATCATAGCTCAAGTGTTCCTTAGGAGTAGTTTATCCAAGTTTGTTACAAGTATCTTCTAGAATGTTCTATTTAGCTTATATAAGCAAGAATTGTAGTAGGAAAGGATATTGAATGAAGAATATTACATCTCTTTGAAGCTTTAAGCTTGTGTGTCTCCTTGTTTCCAAGAGTGGGATTAAAATCCTTCAAGCATCATCTTTCAACGATCCAAACCACATCATGATATATGCATAAGTAGGCCAACATTGGGTGGATCAACTAAAGCAAGTGTATTATGACTTATTTTTATAGAATTAAGTCATTATCAATGTTTTTATTTTGTGTCAATTTAGTTAAAAAGTTTAACATTATTGAAAAAGAATAATTAATTAAAATTAATTTTCATCCATTTTTTTGGCTCGGAATCAGGTGAGTGCTTTTTTTTATTATTATTATTTCATTAATAAAAATTTGAGTTTCTATCTCATTTAATATGGGAGCATTCAAGGCACAATGCTTCAGGAAGCCAAGGGTCGGACAAGTATGAGGTAAAAATATCAAATAAACAAACTTTTGTTTGGCTTTAGCAAACTTATAAATAGCTAGCCGAGTTGAGTTATTTTCTGCTTATACTATAGTTATTTTATTCACGCAGCTGAAGGGAGAAAGAACTGCACGATCCTCAGCCTGTATATCCACCTTGAAGGATCAGAAGACAAAGCTATGGTGTGACAGGACAGTAACTATAGTAATGACAACATTAGTCAGTAACACAAACCAACAAGACTGGGCCCAAAATTATAAAACATGACAGTGCTAGCGAAAGAAAATCTAATTCATCAGAAGTATACTTCTGAGTTAAATGAGGCTAAGACAGTAACATAAATAAAGAGAGAAAAAGTCGACTATTCATAGAAAAGGATATTAAAAATAACAGGCTAAATTATCACAAAAAGAAAACGGATACACTGGCCAAGTCACCCAACTGAACGAGCGGAACTCAGTACAATAAGGGATAAAAGATAAGGAGAAGCCCAAAGATGGTTCCCAAGTTTAGGGTTGAATGTTGGCCATTAAAAGAGAAGCATAATATTAAGTTAAGTGTTGCAGAGATGAAGATACTCGGGTGGATGAGTGGCTTTACTCTTAGAGACGAGATACGAAATGAGCATATATGTGAAAACCATGTACTTGATTTTGTATCCATTTAAATAAATATCAATGACGTTGACTTTGGAACTTACAGCCTCTCTTTGAAGTTTTGAGCTCTATATTTTGTTGGAACCCAAATTCTAGGAGATCCTGACCTTGTCTTAAGGTCTGTTACCATTGGAGAAGATCCCTCCTTAGGCTTGGCCTTCGCTTGAGGTCTTCTGAATCCAATCGCTTCTGACTGAAACTGCGTTATTTCAACTCACAGCTACCTTGTGCTTGGCTATGGTGAAGCCATCCCATCCCCAATAGATACTCCCTATTATATTCTCAAAGTGTAGAAAGCACTTTGTCGGCCCAACCATTCATGACGGATTTGAATTGTCACAACCCAAATATCCATCCGACCTCAGCTAAGTCAGCTTATATCCCAATTCAGAGTTCTCACTTCCTGACAACTTCATCATATGTGATTGAGTCTGGGTTATTATAACGCCAACTTTTCCGTTCTAACTTTCAAAGAAAGTTATATTATCCCCAGTAGAGTTCAGACTAGAGCAAAATTATGATATCTCCGACAGAGTTCTTTCCCAGCCTTGAGAAGCCCTCCTTTACCCAATTGACTGTTCCGCCTCCTACCCGACTTTTTCCATACGGATCGCCCTTTGTTTTGCCATGGTTGTTAGCAAATCCTGCTCTAACTCAGCCATTGATAACTAGGTTTAGGGACCAGATCTTGAGCCTTCCTCACTGACCCAATCGTTAGTGGCCTGACCATAGTTTATTGCAATCTAACCATACCTTGGGTTTGCTTAGGTGGAGTCATACCCATAAGAGTCCCCTTGACTCTTCTTGGTGTGTATATGAAGAATTACACCATTCATCAGTGTGCATGGGATGAACTCATGCCATCGGGTCAATATTGAACTATTTACTCCACTACGCGATTCAAACACAGTAGGGTGAACATGGAGAATATATTTGGTTCCATTATCTTTCATATTTCAAGTATTAACCATCACTTAGTGCACAGAGATTCATTAAGTAATTTCAATAATTAAGGATGATCATCAAATCATCATAGCAATATCAAACATGGATTTAGAACAATAGTCAAACATGCATTTCATGTGTATTCTCATAATTGTTAAGAATTAAATCACTAAGACATACCTCATGCAGCCAGAACATGCTAAACAAATTAAAGCAGCTTCTAACGGGATCAAGTAAATTTGACTTTCACTTGCTATCTCCCTAAGTTCCCATTTTTCCTCCCGTTGCTTTATTTTCCCTGATTTCCTCTCCTCTCTTCTTGCTAGTTGCCCCATCTATCTGTCTATCCCTTTCTTTCTCTTTTAATGCACCGTCTTTCCCTCTTAATTTAAGAAAGTAAGGCCAAAGAGTCACCCCCATGCAAAAAAATATAAGTCCAACACCTACATTGGCAATCACTAGCAAAGAATGTCACAAATTAGAGATTTCAATTCGTTTCGACAGCTCTCCCCCCTGTCAGGTTGAAAATCGATGTAACTGTCCATACACTAACAAAACATATAAACGGTCACAACTCACAAGTAGCCAACTGAGACTCGTGCAGCAATTAGCAACTTTTCAAGTGTGCATATGCACTTGGTACTAGCATAATATAAGATGAGCGCAAAAAAGGCCGGCCATCAAATTAATTACTCAAGAAATATAAATAATCAAAGACATGCTTAATAACTTTGTATGGTTTAAAACAGAAGCTCGCCCAAAATTTTGCTTAAAAAAAAGAGCAAATCATTAATTTGGGAATCTAAGGTTTTTTCTAAGAGTACCACATTTGATTTTCAAAAGAAATTCATTTTCATTATCAGCATAGCAGATTACTGCTAGGAATAGTCAAACATAATTTCCTAAACAAACAAATACCTAAAAGATAAACTGGAAGCGGTTCTATACCTTCAAAGAAGTACCTCTATTTACCCAAATATGATAAAGAAGGACAAATAATCCTCCATCTAATTCACCTACCAAAAAAATAGTCAAATCAAGGCATTCTTAATTTGCCGTATATCTCGTTGTCTTCATTCTCAAGTATGAGAATATCGGGCACCTCTTCTATGCTCTTTGAAGGCTGATAAAATAAAAATAATAAACATCCCTACCAAATTAAATGAACATAATTTTTATGATGAACAGCATATGTTGTTTACATACCTGCCAAAATTGTAGTAGCTGCCATAGCAAGAAATTGATCATCATAACTAAGCAAAACAGCTTCCCTGCCCATGGCCCACATTTAAGGTATCTAAAATGCACAAAACAAAACATAACCAACATGAATACCATTTAAAGTTCAATCAAATTTATGGTTCTACATGAACTATCATGAAGTTATTCCAACCAGCTTAAATAAAAAATTGAAGCTCAACACAAATACTAAAGAGATCTGATGAAAAGAGAAAAGCTACGTGAATAAATAAACTATATGCTCGAGTCTTGAGAGGTAACATCTCAAGCAGAAGGAAAGATAAAATCTAAATAATATAAATGTGACAATGCCAAAAAAAACAGCATGATTCTTGATATATGAAGGCCGAATTGTGTTACACCGGTTCACTTGGAACCGGCTCAACCTACAGGAGGCGGAACCAGTCCGCCTCCTCCCCTAGGTTCCGCCCAATGGGGTGGGTCCCACCCTCCTAATCAAATTCAAATCACATAGGAGGGGGCGGCTAGGGCTTTGGGAGGGAAATTAATTAGGAAAGCTTTTGTATTAGAAGGGAGAGAGGTTTTGGAAGGAGGCCAGGTGATGTTTTGAGAAGAATTAGGGTTCCTTGGAGGCTAGGGCTCTAGACAACCTTGTCTAGAGATTTTGGAGAGTTAATATTCCTCTCGAATTGAAGATCCTTGTATCGTTTCCTGTTTTTATTCGTCTACTAGTGGAATACAAGTGTTTGCTTGGTTTTATTGCAGTTTTTCCTCGAATTCTACTCTGTTTTGGGCTGTTTCTGTGCTGGAACAGCAGATTTCCTGCTGTTTGTCCCTCCATTGGAGATAGGTTTGCTTGCGAACTCAAGTATTCCCTTCGGGTTACTTGCGAACTCAAGTATTTCCTATCAAATTGCAATTGCTATGAGAAGCTTATTCCTTGAGAAAAAGCATTAGAAGAAATAATACCGTGGAAGACGTTGCAAGAGACTCACATCAGAGCACAGCAATGCACGATCATATACAACTTCAGTTCTTTTAGCCACATCATGCCAGCTATACAGCCTTTTCACCTGCGAATTAGACATTCATGCAATAAGAACAAATAAATTAATGTGAGATTAGAATCATAAAAAGTTGGGGAATAAATTCAGATAAAAGCTTGGAAAATCTTTACAAAAGAAATTCAGAAATGGACAATGGATCAGGAAGCAAAATTAATGCAAAAATAATACTGGCACAATAGTTTGGAAGATCCACCCGATCATGCATGGCCTGTGGATTAATATTTGGAAGCATTTCAATCGCTTCTTTGATAGCCCGGACCATATCAACGGGTGTAGGTTCCGCAAGCACAATCATATCATCCGGCAAAACCTGAAAAAAAGTTACAACGGTAAGTGGTGCACCAGATGGCAACTGTTTCATTTAAGAAACAGTTAATATTTCCATGCCTTCTAGAAAACAGATAAATATTGAACAAAAAAGGAACGAAATCTAAACGTCATGCCTCAGGGACTCCACCAACTCTTGTGCTGACAGTAAGTAATCCACAACTAGCAGCTTCAAGAATAGCTATACAAAAAGCTTCCGTGAGAGAACTGCAACAATACGATAGGCTTAAACAGTTGAAATTTGTTTACAGACATGAAATAAAGATTTGTAAATCAGATAATAGAACAAATTCAAGAGAAAATTTTCAAATGAGATTAAGATCCGTGCCCTATTTATTCCAAAAGAAAGCAATAATTTAAGAAATAAAACTCCTCTGCTGGCAAGAAATAATACTATAAGTTCCACATGGCATATTTCATGAAAAAGGAGAAAACAGCAAATTCCATGTACCAGCCCATTAAAAATTAGGACATAAGAGCCGGTTAATCTAGTAGTCTCAACGTTTCTAGTCACCTCAAACCACTTAATAGTTCGGCAGATATTTGGGAGGGAAGAGGGTGGGAAAAAGTAATTTTAACAGATCAATAAAAAACTTTCTGTACTTAATGTACTAGATTAGAATTTTTCGGCCAATACCCTGCCTTGCTGCAAAAAATAATTATTGCTCATTATTTCTATGATGTAAATTGAATGATATATATATATATATATATAAATGATTCTTAAGAGTCTCTAGTTTCCATATTAGTATCCATGGAAATGTCCCTAGCCAGTCTTTCATCAAGAAATCATTATATTCTGATTATATTAACCGCAAGATGATTATTCACATAACAATTCATGTGCTCTAATTATTCCAATTTTGATTACCATTAATTATGTTTAAGTGTTTCCTTACTTGTAGTAGTAGTAACTAACAATGTTTGGTACCTATAAATATATACATTTCTTTTAGTTTGAAATAAGAATTTCGAGTCAAGTTTTTCCCCTCTCCTACTTCTCTCTTTATTTGTAAAATAATATCAAAGGCATTTATTCTTTCACTCACTCTACCAAGGACTACGTGAGGTCACCGCTCCCAAATCTCTGTTAGTCTTACCATCGCGTGAGGCTTGCAAAATAGCTCTCCTGCACGTGACGCTTGCATATCGCACGCTACCCGCAATCACAATTCACCCATGGATTTCCTCGCCATGGGATCGCGCTCACCCACACTCACACCCAGAACTAGCCAAAGAAAAATCCATCCTACAACACCCACCAAAAAAATGCTATCGCTCACCATTTAAAATTTGATTCGACTTCTGTCTCTTAACCATAACTATAGTTAAACATGAAATGGCCCCCGATAAAAACTTTATCTCCAACGCCACCATCAATCATGAATGAATTATTCACTGCCACATCAATAGTCATAAAAGCATCGCCTCAAATATTCCACATTTGACACAAACTAAATAGGCAAAGTTACCTCCAAATGGGCCAAATTAGTTATGATGATTATTTCATGGATCCAAAATTCAAAAAATGATAATTTGAGATTAACATGGTATGTACTAGGTCATCAACAACATAGAAAAAGAAATTGGTCAAAATTTCATGTTCTATACTTTAGTCAAAGAAATATGGGATGCAACAAAAAAAGCTTACTAGAATAATGAGAATACCACTCAGATACTCAAAATCTATTTCACGATCTTCGATAATATGATTTATCTATTACTCAATACTATAACACTCTTAATAAATACTGAGAACAATTGAATGCCTTTAAAGAAGTTTGATTGGAATTGTCCATGAGATGCAATCAAGCATAAAACTTTCATGCTAAGAATAATCACCCAATATATTCTAAAGGCTTTGAGAGGGGGGGGGGGGGGGGGTGTTCCGGTGGAAATTCCATAATTTGTGGGACCATATCGGTCTCTCATCAAATAATCTATGAGCTCTGATTGAATCAATAACAGTATAATTATTCACCTCACCAATCCATGTGCTCTAATTATTCCTATTTTGATTACCATTAATTATATTCTAATTATTTTCTTAATTTTAGGAGTAGTAATAGATATTTGACTCTTAATATGACACAATGAAGAAAAAGGATTCATGTAGCCGACCCCACAGTGAGATAAAGGCTTGTTATTGTTGTTATAGTAATAGATACCAACTACTTAGCACCTATAATTGATGTATCATCAAAGAATTATCTTGATCAAGCACGAATCTCGAGACAAAAACCAAGTTGGAAACTTCAAAAATTAATTCGGAGACCATTTAAACTCCTATTTCAGCAAGCCTATAGCCGAACTGAGCGTCTCGGAAATACGAACCCAACGACACCAAATTCGACTCAATCCGAGCCCAAATGAGTCCAAATCAAGGACCCGAAGTGCTGTTGGAAAGTTCAAACTACAATCTGCGTTACCAAACGGTTTCCAAATGTGACATGCTTATAGTCGAATCGAGCATCTCGATGAGACGAATCCAACGAGCCCAAGATCGCAAACATCCGACATCATTAAGACCTTCAAATGTCCAGCAAACGGTTCATGATCAAGAGATTCAACATCAACCGTCCATTCCAACCACTCCTCATTTGCCCTTGATCTTCCTCCTATTTACGGGTTATGCCATCCTCAAAAAAACTATAAATAGACCCCTCATTTCTCTTGAAAGAGGAGGGAAGCCAAGAAGAGAAGAAGAGAAGAGAAGTGTAGGAGAGAATAACTCCTCCTCGACCACCGCCGGAACACTGCCGGAACTCCACCAGAACACCACCGGAACTCCGCCGGAACATCGCCGGAACACCGCTGAGCGCCCGAAGGACGTCGGAGCTCTGCCCGACGCCCGAGTAATGTCATAATTCTGCCCAACTTCCAAGTGACGCCGGAATTCTGCCGGACACCCGAGTGCCGTCGAAACTCTGCTTGGCCTTGTAATCGACTTTTAATACTCATTGTAATCTGATCGTCCCGAATTTGAGGGACGAATCAGCCTCTTGTATTTCAAACAACACTAGTGGAACTCTTTCAACTGAGCGTAGCCCCGTGGTTTTTTTCCCTTTCCAGGGTTTTCCACGTACAAATACTGGTGTTCTTTTATTTTCTGTTTGTGTGCCGAATATTCGTGCAACGCTAAGACGAAAATTTTCTAAATTCTATCGCGGCGTATATTCGAGTCCGCAACAGTTTGGCGCCGTCTGTGGGAACTCTATCCCACAACTTCACGTATTACTACAATGGTCAACAGGCGCAGCAGTCGCATCATTGGAGTTTCTCGCTCCAACTCCCATCAGTCCAGAAATCAGTTTATGAATCATAGACGCCCGATATCTGCTTCTTTCTACCCCGGGGGGCAAAACGCACCTGGAGAAGGGACATCGGGACCCTCCCCTAGAAGAGAGAATTCGAAAGATGGAAGAATCTCAAAACGAGATCCTACAACTCCTGCAAGAGACTCGACAACCGACTCTAGCACCTCAGGAGGAGGTTCTTCTCCCTCGAGATCCACCAAGTGTCGAAGCTGTTCAAATCGAACATCTTCAAGCCGAGATTCCTCTTCCTCCGCCTAGGAGGCGTTCGCAATCACATCAAGATAACGAACTGGCTGATACAGCAAGTTCTACCCATCCTTCGCACACAGGTCGACAGTCTCGCCTTCCTCAAGACCTCCCTGAGGAGTTAGCCCGATCTCACATTGCTGAGCTCCCTCGCAATGCCCTACGCCACGAACTACGACGATTGGTCCGAGAGGAGTTCCCTATAGGAGGCATAAGGCAACCTCTTCGTCAGTGGGACTTCCAGGAGTCGTCACCCCTGACGGAAGCCATTCTTCAACATCCTATTCCGGCTGGCTTTAAGCTACCAAGCATCGAGTCCTACGATGGGACATCCGACCTGTACGAGCACATCGATCATTACAGGACCATCATGCATATTCAACGAGCCTCAAACGCACTCCTTTGCCAGGTTTTCCCTGCCACTCTTAAAGGACAAGCTCGAACATGGTTCTATTCACTTCCAGCCGGAACGATCCCCACATTCGTCAAATTGGCCAAAGTATTTGTCGAACAGTTCGTAGCCAACCGAAGAATTGCTAAGGATTCTTCTCACCTTTTCGGGATCCGTCAAAACGAGGGAGAATCGTTGAAAAAGTACTTTCAACGGTTTTCTATCGAGGCTCGACAGATTCCAGGAGTAGACCCAGAATTCCTCAGAGGGGTCTTTCTTGGAGGCCTTCGTCCTGGCCCCTTCTATTCGGCACTCATGCGCGATACTGTTCATTCATATGCCGATTTGATCCATCGTGTGGAGGCACAAATATCTGCGGATGAAGCTATAAACGCTCATAAAAAACAGTTTGAGCGAACCAACGGGAAGCGCAAGGAGCACCTGGGATGGATATTTCATCCTCATAATAGAAAAAGCAAGGGAAGAATAATTTATCTCCTAGACCTCCATTGCCACGACGAGAACCTCGACAGGAGGAGTACACGCCGCTCAATACATCTCGAACAAATGTATTAATGGCAGTTCAAGATCAAGATAAGGTGAAATGGCCGCATCCTTTGAAGCCGAATACAGGAAACCAAGATCAGTATTGCCACTTTCATCGTAGTCGTGGCCACACTACTGAAGCTTGTAGACAACTTAAGGATGAGATTGAAAGACTCATCCGTCAGGGCTATCTTCAGCAGTTTATTGGGAATCCACCTACCCGAGAAGAAGCTCGTCCCACTGGGGGGAAAAATCAACCACAAAGACAACCAGTGAATAACCGGATAACGGTTGACGAAATTGAAACAATCGTTGGAGGCCCCTTACTATCTGACCAAGTTTTTTTGGCTGTGGAAAAAATCCAACTCCAAAAAAGGCTCGTATCGATCATTCCATCACATTTGATGATTCCGACCTGGAAGGAGTAAAAACCCCCCATCAAGATCGGCTTTTCATTAACGCAGGCATAGGTGACCTGTGTTACAATGTCAAAATAATTCTTGTGGACAACGGAAGCTCCGTAGATGTCCTGTTCTACTCTACTTTTCTCAACATGGATCTCTCAAAAGAAAAACTTCAACCTGCTGCAGGTCCTTTATATGGATTTGATAATCGACCTGTACGAGCGGAAGGTATAATCAATCTCCCAGTAGTACTTGGAGAATTTCCTCGACAGACTACACACTCCATTTAATTTATTATGGTGAAGTCAGAATCGGCTTATAACGCTATCTTCGGGAGGCCGCTCCAGTCAATTTTTGGGATCATCGCCTCCATCCCTCACCTCAAGCTGAAGTTCCATACCCCATCAGGAGTCGGTGTAGTATGCGGAGATCAACAAATAGCACAAACCTGCTATCTTAGGCAGATTAAGCCTCGTCCAACGGTTATCCTGAGCATCGAGGACTTTGATCTACGGAGCGAAGATATCATTCAGAGAGCTTCCCCTATAGAAGACCTTACTACTGTATATATATCTGAAGAGTATCCTTCAAAGACAGTGCGAATTGGATCACTTCTCTCAGATGACGAGAAGAAAAACTTTACAGATTTTCTACGAGAAAATCAGGATATTTTTGCATGGAGTCCAGCAGATATGCCCGGAATTGACCCCGAAGTGATCGTCCACTCCCTCAAAGTCAATCCAACGTGCAAACCGATTATCCAGAAGAAACGTAACTTTGCGCCAGATCGCCAGCAAGCAATTGAACAAGAAGTGGATAAACTTTTGAAAGTCGGATTTATACGTGAGGTGCACTATCCTACTTGGTTAGCAAATGTTGTCATGGTTCGGAAGGGGAGTGGAGCTTGGAGAATGTGTATAGATTATACTGATCTCAACAAAGCTTGCCCAAAAGATAGTTTTCCGCTCCCTCGCATCGACCAGTTAGTTGATACCACCTCTGGTCATCAGATGTTGAGCTTTATGGATGCCTACTCCGGCTATAATCAAATAAAAATGAATCCTGCTGATGAAGAAGCAACAGCTTTTCAAACAGACAAAGGATTGTACTGCTACCGGGTGATGCCCTTCGGGCTCAAAAACGATGGAGCAACTTATCAGCGCCTCATGAATAAGGTTTTCAAAAGCCTTATTGGACGTACTATGGAGGTGTACGTGGACGATATGTTGGTAAAAAGTCTTGAGAAATCTCAACATATCTCTGACCTGAAACAATGTTTCCACTTATTGAAACATTACAATATGCGACTAAACCCTGTTAAATGTGCTTTTGGAGTCGCTTCTGAAAAGTTTTTGGGGTTTATGGTAACCCATAGAGGAATCGAAGCTAATCCAGAGAAGATCAAGGCAATAAGATACATGGTGCAGCCAAAGAACATCAAGGAGGTCCAAAGGCTGAATGGGAGAATTGCGGCACTATCTCGTTTCCTGGCACGTTCAGGAGACAAATATCTACCCTTCTTCAAGATACTTAGAGGCGCTCGTAGCTCTGGGTTCCAATGGACAGATGAATGTCAAGAAGCCTTCAAACAATTGCGAAAGTATTTGGCATCCCCGCCACTGCTTTCTAAACCAATATAGAATAGAGATTATATTTGTATATGGCTGTATCTGTCCAAGCCATTAGTTCGATCCTGGTCCGAGAAGAAAATGCTGTACAACGTCCTATCTACTATGTCAGTAAGATTTTATCTGAAATAGAGGGACGATATCCTTTAACAGATAAGACAGCATTGGCGTTAGTTTATTCTGCCAAAAAACTACGCCCTTACTTTCAAGCCCATTCGATTGGGGTTTACACAAATCTGCCACTAAAAAGCATTCTGCAGAAGCCAGAAGCATCGGGCAGGCTCGTTAAGTGGTCTGTAGAACTGGGAGAATTTGATATCCACTACTTGCCTAGGCCCAATATTAAATCTCAAGTATTAGTAGATTTCGTAGTTGAATGCACTGTCCCGGTATCTGATGTACAACCGAGTGCTTCACCTTCTTTTCCATGCTGGACGTTGTATGTCGATGGAGCTTCAGGAAGTTCCAGGGCTGGGGCTGGAATTTTATTAATCTCTTCACAGAAAATTACCCTTGAGTACGGGCTCCGACTCAAGTTCCCAGCAACCAACAACATAGCAGAATACGAGGCCCTTATTGTCGGATTAAGACTAGCAATTGACTGTGAGATTCAGAGCTTAATAGTCCACACTAATTCCCAACTAGTCGCCTCTCAAGTGGAGGGGAGTTTGATATCCACAACCCGCAACTGGCCCAATATTGTAGCATTGTGAAGATACTCTTGGCCCGTATAGGAGAACATCAAATCATACATATCTTCCGAGAATAAAATGCGAGAGCAGACGCTCTTTCAAAACTTGCTACATCAACAACAAGATATATCTATAAGAGAATGTGTATCGAGGAGATCCACTTTCCAAGCATTCAGGGTCTGTGGGTCATACAATCAATTGACGAGCCAAGAGAGATGTCTTGGATCGAACCCATCTTGTCTTTTCTGAAAGATGAAGTGCTACTTGAAGAACCCATGGCTGCAATACGGCTTCAGAGACAAGCTGCAAATTTCACCATTATTGGCAACGAGTTGTATAAGCGCTCCTTCATTGGACCGTACCTCAAGTGTCTCCCACCATCAGAAGCTGATTACGCACTTCGAGAAGTTCATTCGGGAGTATATGGAGAACATTTGGGAGGAAGAGCGTTAGCTTACAAGATTATGAGACAGGGATTCTATTGGCCTACAATGAAACAGGACGCACTTGAGTTTACACAAAAGTGCGAAAACTGTCAACTGCATTCCAACCTCACCCATACACCCGCTCTGGAGCTTGCATCACTTCAAAGCCCCTGGTCTTTTGCCCAATGGGGAATTGATATAATGGGACATTTTCCTATAGCTACTGGACAACGAAAATTTATTATTCTGGTTGTAGATTACTTCACTAAATGGGTGGAGGCAGAACCTTTGGCAAAGATTACTGAAGCAAATGCCAAGCAATTCCTATGGAAGAACATAATATGTCGCTTTGGCATTCCTGCGAGAGTCGTCACTGATAACGGGACGCAGTTCACCGGGAAGATCTTTACATCTTTTTGTAAGAATTTTCATATTCAGCTCGTTCACACAGCTGTTGCCCATCCTCAAGCTAATGGACAAACAGAGGTTACAAATCGAACAATTCTGAAAGGGCTGAAGACACGCCTGGGGAAGGCTGGGGGGCAATGGGCCGAAGAACTCCCCAATGTCCTCTGGGCTTATCGGACCACCGCCAGAACTCCTACAGGGGAAACCCTATATAACTTTTGCTTTGGTACAGAAGCAGTCATACGATTGATATCGGAGCTCCTAGCCACAGAGTTCAGACTTTTGACTTCAATAACACGAGGAGAGGCTCAGAGCAAATTTGGATCTCCTCCCGGAAGTAAGAGATGAAGCCTCACTCAGAACCGTTGCTACCACCAAAGGATCGTCCGACACTACATTAGTAATGTTTGTCTTGCATTTTTGTCTTCTCCAGTAGTCGTGCTATGTATCTTTAAGTTTTTCGTACATCCCTTGTGTGTTTTGATTATAGAAGAACTTTTTTCTTGTATCCCTAAGTAATTCTAGGGAACTGCTATCTTATATTGTGCAGTAATGTGATATTCACTTTGTCGTGATATTGTCTCTTCTCCCCAAACTCTTTTTCTGTGATTCGAGAAATACACAATCTATATTGTATCTCATCACTGAATGATCAATCCCAGGGGATTTGATCCGACCTCTTCCACACAGGTTAATCTCATCAAGTAAAGGCTTTGACTAACAACCTCGAATAGGTCGAATATCCTAGGAGGATGTCTTGGATATCAAAATCATTTGATGATCAATCCCAAGGGGACTTGATCTGACCTGTTCCAGACAGGTTAATGTCACCAAGCAAATGCTTTCACTAATAACCCCGAATAGGTCAAAACCTTTAAAAAAAGGATATCTCACATTTGCTCAAGTCAAAAAGAGCTCACTAAAATATTCTCATCCAAACTGAAATAAAACTAAGTAAATTTCATTTGCATGTGAGAAAAGAATATCAACGACTTCTTTATATATCATTGAACATCGAGTACATCAAACGAAAACATCAACATCTAGCACACATATAATCCCTAGAAAGAAAGCAAAGTGATACAAAACAACATCAAAGTCATCCTACAGAATCTCAATATCATCCTCATCCTCCTCCAAGGCAAAAGCCTGCTGCAACTCACTCTCCAGCTCTTCACCACCAGAGTCTGAAGAAGCATTATCAGAAGTATGGCTAGGAGTCAACCCCTCGATCTCCGCTCCAGTCTTGCGATGTACTGCACGTACACCCTTCATAAAACCCTTGATGAAGCCATCCTCCATACACTCTGCCTCCAAGGCCTTCACCTCCACATCATAAATATGATTGCGAGCTTCCTGAATGTGGTCCTCAATGATTATCTTGAAGGCATAAGACTTCTTGAACTCTTCAATGACTGTAGATGGCAACTGCTGGGCCTCCTTCTCAGACAGCAAACTCTAGAGCCTCTTATTCTCAGCCTCAAGGATTTGCTGATTCTTTTCCTGCTGATTGATCGTCGCCTGTGCCTCCACCAACTCTATATACAAACGATCCATCCGTTCATTCTGAGAAGAAGCTGAAGTGATCTTATTGGCCAACTCTTGCTCTACACCCCGTAAGCTGATCCTCCACCACCTTCATCTCCTTCACTTTGTTGTCATATTTTCTCTTATACTCTCCCTGAAGGTATTTAACTTTCACAAACTCGTTGTTCCAATCATTCAAAGTCTTGGTAATCTCGAGCTTGAAATCAGAATGTTGCTTTAACTGAAGCATTTAAAACGAGAGTATATCAGAAGAATATATTCCTTCAAAAATATAAAA